>CM018043.1:13131899-13731899 GCA_008638375.1 Nyssa sinensis | reverse complement strand
AGGTGTGTGATGGGGTTGCAGGGTTGGTAGGCTAATATCCAAAATTTTGGTCCATCAAAACTCCAAAATGAGCCTTTTTAGAGTAAAAAGTTGCATAAGTTTGACACCAATGATCCGAACCGAGTGTCGTAAGTTCGTGCAAGTCTATTTTATCATTTTTGAGGTGTGTGATTGGGTTTTAGATTAGTTAGGCTGATATCTGGCATTTTGGTCCGTCAAAACCCCAAAATGGGCCTTGTTGGAGTGGAAAGTTACATAAGTTTCAAACGGTCATTAGAACCAATTAAATTAAGTAAGTTCGTGCAACTCTATTTTTTCATATTTGAAGTGTGTGATGGGGTCTCTAGGCCGTTAGGCTAAAATCCAATCTTTTTTTTTGTAACATTTTCTATAAATAATAAAGTCACCAAAGTAATTTTAAAAACTTACTAAGGCTGAACAGAGCCTCCATGTTGGTTGAGGAATGTCTGCATAAGAGACTGTAGATGGGTCATGCGAGCGTTGAGGTCTATCACCATCTACTCCAACTCTTCATTACATCTCTCAGCTACCTCAGCTCTCTAGGTGGCTACATGAAACCTAGCATTGCTCTCGACGGTAGAGGACAATGTCGTCAGCTACATCCCACTCCCTAAGCCATGCACATATCCGTGCCTCCTTCCTAGAACAGTCTCCCGTATTTGGTCATCGATCGGCAGATCCTGACCCTTAGGGGTCGGCTGAGCACACAACTGGACCATCTCCTCCTATAAAAACATAAATATATGTTACTACTTTTATAACTTTAGATTAATATTAAATTAGTAATACTGATATATATACGTAAATAACTTACATAAAGCCGTTGAGCTTCAGGCCCAGTCCAACCCTTCTCAGGTTTGTAGTGCGTCATGTGCCACAAATCAATCGGGTTTGGTGGTGCACCGGTCTCCTGGTCTCACTGTAGCAAATTAACAGTAGCCTGTGAAGATTGATTTCATGAAAATATTATACAATAGCAACTTGATACATTTATTAACTTACCATCTCATGCTTATACCATACAAAAAATCATGATCCACCACAATGGGTCACATTTTGCTTACTTCTGCTCTCTTTATTTTTCTTGCTAAATTCTTACACTTGGCCAAAACAAAGAAAGTTAGTATAAATGACAATGATTTTGAATACAACAAAATTAATTTTGACAATATTTATCTAAAATGCATTACTTACGAACCGGTCACATAGTAACATCCAATCCTCCATCGTCTCCCTCCTGTAGGGTCTGTCGTGAGGATCTCTATCGGCTGCCACCTCTGCATCGCAGTGCATGTGGAGCCTGTGTCGATAGTCCCTAAAACGATCTCCCAAGTAATGGTTCACTACCTTCACGACATGAGGTAGGTGGAGATCGATGTCAAACTTCTCCTATAAAGCATTTCATTGTCAAAATATTACTTCATTAGATACGTTAAAATTAAGTTGAATACAATAACAAAAGACAAACTAGGATATGAGCATGAATATCCCGTCGCTCCTCGTCAGTGAAGAGACTTCAATCACTAATATGGAGTGGAGCGCGTAGTCAGCAAATAATGCCAACCTCTATGGTGAACTGTTGTGCCCACCCACCGATGGGCTTCAGCAAGCTTGGAGGTATCTCAATCCAAAGTCGGGCACCCCCTGCATCGTCCATTTGAACCCTGCAAACTGTAGTTCTTTGACTTACCGCACCCTCGTCGAAAGGCGGTGGCCGAAGCTTTAGAAGAAATAAAATAAAACAATTAGTATCATATTTATATAATCATTAATAAAAGGAAAACTATGCATACCATCGATGGCAGGATCGGTTGACCCTGTAGATGAAGGGGAAGGGGTCGATGGGTCCAACCGGGCTATGCGTCTGCGTGATCCTGGTCCAACTATATCTAAAAGAAAGTTTAAAAATAAAATTTCATTACATCAGTATGCAAAATGAAACCTAAGCCTTAAACCTAAGCGTTACTCGAATTAAAATTCATTAGTATTTGGTTCAATCTAAATTCGACCAAATTTTTAACAATTTAAATTATCATCTTTTTATATAAATTATCAAGCTTGGGTCAGGCTCGGATTTCTAAAGTCTCAATCCAAATCCAATCTTAATTTAGACCGAACTTGAATTTTTTTGTTCAAGCTCATCCCAAAGTATACAAAATGAAACCTAAGCCCTAAATAATTCGAGTTGGGCTCGAGTTAGTCCGTTGAAGATGCAACCCTAGTTTTTGCTGCATAATCATTTTATAAAAGGGCCAATGGGCTTAGGATAGTCCAATCTTAGCCTAAGCTCAACTTTAGGTATAAACTCAGCTTGGCCCATTTTCAATTAGAGTTTAGCTTGAAATCTAGTAACTAAGTTGAATAAGGTGAGCTTCGGTCTTGTTCATCTGCATGATACCTATTTCATATAGTCATTCTCATTTTAATGTCATTCTCATTTTCCTATTTTTTCTGTTTCGCATAGTCTTATAATAATTAAATTATTAATTTGGGTTAGCGTCTAATTCTAAAACTAAGTATGGTAAGTTTAAAATTTAAATTTTCTTTATGAGAAACCAATGCACCACTTGACCAACCCCAAGAGTAAGGAGTTGTGCATACCCAAATTTAAAATTTTACTTTTAGCCCAACTGCTACCACCACCGTTTCCCACTTCTTCACTCTCCTATTTTTCATCATATTCTTGTCTCATTGTTTGTTTGGCATCCAATCCATGGAGGAACCAAAGAAGATCATCATCGACACTAAACCTAGTATTAGTATGCTCTCGTCTTCATTCACATCTTCTCTTCAATTCATACATGCACACTATCTATATCTATGAATACATCGTGTTTCTTCAATTTACTGTGTTTGAAATGATCTGAGAATTTAATATCCTTCCGTCCATGGATTGTTGATTGTTCTTCTAAATCATTACTATATGCCCAATATCGTCTACTTTCAACTGTAGCAATTTCTCAATTTAAATTGAAAAAACATGTTCTATTTGGTTACTGAGAAAATGTGGGGGAAAAACTTAAACCATGAAAATACTAGATTTTTTGTTATTCAAGGGATTCAGAGACCGTGGTTCGATTGACCTAAAACCACTATTCGATTGGTTGGACGACTTGAGTTTTTTGCATTTGACAAACCAAAAACATGGGAAAACATTAGAAACAAGAAATCCATATACTAAGATTTAATAATGCATGCAGATGATGCCATGGAAATATTCCTAGCATTGCAATCATAACAAAATAGACATGAACAAACACATACACATATATATATATATATGCAAAGACATGTATAGAAAGAGAAAGATATAAAGAGAAAAAGACTCACTGTTGCCGGAACTGCTCACTGCCATCAAAGAGGTGTCTGAGAGAGAAAGAGAGAGAATCGCACAGCCGATGGAATATGAGATCTGCGTAAGATTTCGGAAAAATATTACAGACTTATTAGCGACGCACAAAGCACGTCACTAATACATTTTTGTGCGTCGCCAAAAGTATCTAAGACGATGTCGTTTTAATTATCCCATTATTAGCGACGCACATTTGTCTGTCGCTAAATACTCTATACTATTAGTGCGTCGCTAATAACTATTTTGGCGTCGCAAAAAGATGCGTACCATTTTTTTCACGCGGGAAATCCATTTTCCGTCACTATTAGCGACATACCTCATGCGCGTCACTAATAGTATCTTTTAATGACGCATTTTTGGGCGTCGCTGAAAGTATACATTTTTGTAGTGAATCTGCTCAATTGAAGCCTCTGATCCAGATTTTTCTAGCCAAATATATGTCTGACGCCAATGATTGAATAAGGTACGCTCTTAAACCCTTAACAGTTTTCTTAGATCCGATTGATCTCGTCTCTTTTATCACTCTTGATAAAAGAGGGTAAACCGAAGAACTACGTAACTCTGATTCCATTTTCTGAATAGATATGTAGGAAGCCCTCGGGTCCGAGTCAGATCTTTTTTCTATCTTTCTATTTTTAGTTTATTTCTTCGTGCTAGATCTTCTATTATTTATCTCTTCTAGACTCATATATCTCTTTTCAGCTTTCTTATGACAAAATAGCATTGCAAGTGAATATTTGAGGCCAGGTCCATTCAGATTGAGTAGGGTGGGTGTCTAACACCTTCCCACTCTGTACCTTAACCGCCAAGCCTATTCCTTTGGTGTTTTCACTTTATTTCAGTGTCTTATCTTTATTTGATCCATGTTAAGGGATCTTTAGAATGTAATTAGGATACAAAGCGATATAATTTCAATTAGTTCATTCCTTTTCAGTTTCCTTTTAATTATGTTTCGTTGTAACGGTTTTGCTTATTTCTTGCTCAAAAATAAGCTGGTGACTCCTCAATTTTTCTATCTTCCATAAGAGGCATTCATTCCCACCTTTAGGGAAAAAGACAATCGGGATCCCTTTAAATCCACAAAAAAAAAAAATGATTACTTTCTTCATTTTTTCCAGTGCTAGCACCCATAATAGGTTCGGTTCCTATGATTTCGTGGGGTTTTTTCCGTATATTTTCATAGTCTATACGCATGCAGAATCAAATGATAGTAACAAATAGGAATTCTAACCTGATTTAGCTGAGTTTGAATGATTTTTTTCTTTCTCTCTCTTCTTCCTCTTCTTCTTTGTCTCCTACTGTGTTTTGCTACTACTTGGTGTCTTTCTTTGAGCCCTCACTCCGCCACTGATATCTCCCTCCCTTATCTGGTGTTATAGTGTGCGTAGAGCCACTTTCATGTATACTCTTATAAGATTTTCTCTATTTCTCTCCATCTCTTCCTTTTTCTTCTTTCTCTCTCTCTCTCTCTCTACCTGGCTGATGGTTGGAGAATACAATTTGTATTATTTGCATGTGGGTCATATACATGTTAGGAGGAAAGTGAAATACATGTGTAATAGTGCCACTCTTGGTAGCCAATTAGACCTGGCCATACATTTTTTACTCACCCTTGTGATGACACCTCACTTTTGCATGTAAAGCAATATGCATACTTAATACATAAATATATACTATGTTATAATCATAAACACAATGGTTGATAGCGTAGTGGGTGACTTACTTTTGGTAAAAGCTCTATTTCCCAAAAGGTGTGGGGTTCAAGTCTTGGCCAAACCTTTTTTCCTCCTTTATTTTTATTTATTATGCACTAGTGTTTTAATTATTTGTAAGTTAACTAATTAATTTCATTTTTATCTTTTATGTTAGTTTACTAGTTAATATAATCTTTAACCTCAATGTCTTGCATTAGTCTCTATTAAATCATCGTAGCTCAAGAATTATTATCAATTATCTTTGTTTAAGTGTAATTATACACTAATACTATTAATATCTCTAGGTCTACACTAACTACTAAGTAATTAGGTCAAGGGTGTTACATGTTAAGCCTTTGAAGCTCGATATGTTGGTCGGTTTTTGCTGCTCCCATATTTTCGATGAGCTGGTTCCTCTCATTTTCTCTCTCTACAATAGACCATTTTGATCCATTCTTGGACCTATCTTTTCCATTTTTGATGGGCTTCAATCCCATAACCATTAAAACAAGTTTGGGAACCATTTTCATAAAAGTCTGATTATCCTCTCTCTATTGTGTAAGGTTGTACCTCGTAGGTTTCTGGGCTATTTTGGCCCATTTTTCTTGCATTATAATGTTTATACAACGTATTTTAAAGTCCCATGTCCCTTTCTTGGGATTTCTTTCATGCATGCACCTGGCCAAACCCTAATGGTCAACCATGGTGGTCACTCATGCATAGGTTAGTTTCGAGGTCATTCAGGCTTTCTATCCTTGCTTACTAGGTCTAAAAATTACGTATAATTCAAATGGAAGAAGAAAGAGTAGAAGTCTTACCTGTTTGGTGCTTGAGTTGAATTTTTCCTTTTTATCTCTCTACAAAGCCTTTGTCCTCTCCACTGCTCTTTGCACGAATTCTCTATGTTTTCTTCTCTTGTATCAATAGTGGTTTCAAAAAATTTGATTGTAGTTATAAGTGGGTTTGTATAGGAAAATTGGTGATGACTTTCCCTTAACATACATCAAGTGCATCCCATCAATGGCCTCTCCCCTTAATGATTAAGCATGGCTATAGGCATGGTCTGAATCATACCATGGTGGTGATGAATTATAGCTATCAAGCATTCTCTTGCTTGATATGTATATAGTGCATATGTATATATGTATATAAATATATATACATATCCACCATATATATATATATATATATATATCATACATCATGTATGTCATGTTGCCACACTATTCATGCATGTGATTATACAAGATCACATTCTAACTTCTTCATTCTAATTATCCTAATTTTGGAGATCTTAATCCCCAATTTAGATGCAATTGTGATCTAGCCCCTTTTGTTAAGCAAATTTCTAATCATGTACATATTGTTCAATTTGAGCATAATCACCTTATTTAATTCTTCATATCTAAGTTACTAATTTATCTTAAGTAAATTGTCAATCATCCTTAGGATTTGGAGACGCACAAATAGGGATTTGATAATATCCGAGAATAGCAGTTACCATGTTGAACTTTGTTTCCTTACTCCAAAATCGGTAGGGTATGTAAGGCTGTGATCAGCTCGGGACCCCTTCATGTGTATACCCAGTATTTCCTACTCTAGAGGGAGGACTAGAGATCTTGCGCCATTCCGAACAACGAAGCTCTGAACCCTATATGTCTGTCTGTTCTAGATAGGAAAGTTTTTCTTGGCCTGTGTACGTAGATGCTTTATATATACACGTGTCATGCTAGAACTGGTCTATCCTTTTGTGATATATCAATATATATGCACCATATATATATATCATACATCATACATCATGTATGTTATGCTGCCACATTATTCATGCATGTGATTATACAATATCACATTCTAACTTATTGGTTCTAATTATCCTAATTTTGGAGATCCTAATCCCCAATTTAGATGCAATTGTGATCTAACCCCTTTTGTTAAGCAAATTTCTAATCATGTACATATTGGTCAATTTGAGTTTAATCGCCTTATTTAATTCTTCACATCTAAGTTGCTAATTTATCTTAAGTAAATTGTCAATCATCTTTAGGACAACTCACCTTACTTAGTCTTCGTTGCATAATTTTTTTAATTTAATTGGGTCGAGGTATTACTGAATTCTTCACTCCCACATTGCTTGTGGGAAAAAAAAAAAAGGTCTTAAAATTAAATTTGAATCAAGAAGTAATAAAAGGAGAAGTTGATGGTTAAATTTTATTCGTACCAAATAAATAAATTGACTCGTTAGTTGTTGAGAAAACTCACTGGAAGTAAAGAAAAACCTGCTTTTATTTTTGAAATTTTTTAAGTGCTATTAAATACAACCTAAATACAACGTACACCTACTTTAAGATCAATGAATAGAAAAAAAAATGTCGCCTCTCATATCAAATACACGGGAGGCTGAATGGAAAAAATGAAATGAGGAAGTAATAAATAGTGACTATTGAAGAAACTTCATAAAGAATGGAAAAAAATAAAAATAAAAAAGTCTAATGGTGAGATGGGATGAAAGAACTCTATTATTATATATATTAAATTATGATATGTGATATAAATATTGTCATATTATGATATAAAAGATAGAGTAAATTACATTTATTTCTCTTGATGTTTTTTACAATTATAAATATTTTTTCTGAGGTTTCTGAAATAACACTAATCACTCATACTTTTACTAACAATTTACAAAAACCTCTCTTTTATCTTTTTTTCAAAATGATAAAAATACCCTTTTCATTTTATTTTTATATTTTGCATTTTTAAAATTTTGACATTTTTTTTTATCTTTTTTTCATTTTCAAATAAATATTAATTAAAATCTTTTTCACTAAAAAAATATAAGTTATTTATCTTTGTTTTATTTTTTACATAAAATGATTTGAAAAAAAAAAGTTAGAAAAAAAATGATCAAGTTGAAAAAATGTAAAAACCAAAAAAAAATCAAAGGGGGCATTTTAGTCAATTTTGAAAAACAATAAGGATGGAGAGAAAGTTTTTGTAGTTTGTCAATAAAAATATTAGATATTGGTGTTATTTCAAAAACCTTAAAAGAGATTTTGTAATTATTAAAAATCTTTAAAAAAGTCAGTATAATTTACCCTCAAAATTTATATCACCTACAAAAATTTAATATACGGTAACCATAAAAAATTTTATACCACCTAACTAAATTTCCCTTTTTTTTTTTTTTTTTGTAAACAGTAATGAAACCTATTATTACCTGGACAAATCTATGGCCATCATACATCTGTCCCCTTCTTTTTGTATTTTGCTTTTCCCTTTCTTGTCTAGTCTATTTTGTTAAGATAAAGGGTAAATTACATTGATTTTCTCTTAATTTTATGATAATTACATTGATATCTCATACTTTATAAAATAATAAGCAAATATTTTTCTTCAATTAATTTTTTTCTACAAAATTACCTCTTTTATATTTTTTTTTTCAATTTTTTAAATCTTGACCAAATTTTTTATTTTTCAAATAAATATTGATAAAAATCTTAAATTTATTTTTATATAAAATAAATATAAGTTATTTACCTTAAATTTTTTTGAAAATTAAAAAAATTAAAAAATCTTTAAAAAAAGTTAGAATAAATTGGTCAAAATTAGAAAAATATAAAAATAAATAAATAAAAAGAATAGTTTCGTCATTTTGAAAGGAAAAAATTTGACAGGAGAAAAATATCTGTATATTATTTTATAAAGTAGAGGAAGTCAGTAGAATTGTCATAAATTTCAATAGAGGTCAGTGTAATTTATCCTAAGATTAAATTATATCCAAGTATTTAAGCATTATTATTTACATTCTTACTCAAAATCATGTGATATATATATATATATAAATATATCACATACAATATATGAAGGTTGGTTGTCTTTTATACTTGACAATTTTATTCTTCACGTATTAATTATTTACACAATTGACATTTGTTTTTTTTTTTTATGATCGTGATTGTCTTTATTGGTCAGACTTATGATTATTTAGATATATCATTCTTATTTGATTGTTTTTGTTAATAGGATTCACAATTTTATCCTATATGTATTAATTATTTAAGAGATTATTATTTATTC
Organism: Nyssa sinensis; assembly: GCA_008638375.1. Classification (NCBI taxonomy): domain Eukaryota; kingdom Viridiplantae; phylum Streptophyta; class Magnoliopsida; order Cornales; family Nyssaceae; genus Nyssa; species Nyssa sinensis. The sequence continues at coordinate 13,722,752 of CM018043.1, read as the reverse complement.
AATTTTTTTAATGAACGTAATTATTTTTATTGATGAAACTTATGAATTATTTAAACATAATTATTTTTTATTAATGAGACTCAAAATACTCGTGAAAATCAATGTATATATATATACATATATAAACAATATTTAGCTCCAACAATACTTAGCTTCAAATTTAATAGAAGAAATTTCTTATCTAACTGTATATGTCATGCACATATATTTTTTAATTTTATTTTTTAATCAAAACAAAATACTCACTAGAGTGAAATACTCATCTCCCTTGATTTGAAGCCAAACCAGTTTTCTATTTATAAAACCCCTCTATGACAAGCTAGTTAGCACATTTTTCAGGTGGGTTTGTAGTGGTGGGCCCGGAGATGAGATTCCTTTCATCCTTGGTCGCAACACCAGGCTCCATATCATCCACAGAAGAGGGGAACCCAGGCCAGAAAAATCAATGAGAGAGGCGCGACACCGACTCCCCTCGTTGGACATTAACTTTGTGAACCATATATAGTGAATAACAATCGGACCAAATATAGGCGTGCCGGAATCTGCATCTATTTTTCCATTCATTACTCCTCACCCATCATAATAATGTTACAAATGTTTCGTTATTTTTAGCTTTCGTGTGCCCCAATTTAAGGGAACATTGAAAAACCAACAAACAATTTGCTGCAAATTTTCAGTCACTCCCATGGCTAACTCAAAATCCCAACTGGGTTACAGACACTTGCATAAATAATTACATCGAGGAGAAGACATGATTAGACGTAAAATAAAAGCCATGGAAACAAATTAAACAACCATCCTCCATTATTTAGTATCAGTACAATACATACAGACATATATATGTAAATTCACTCTAATCTTCTAACCAGAGCAGTTTTTAATCCATCCTCAGTTCTCAACCCATCGGGAACTGTAATAACAACATCTTGAAGCATTAGATCGTTGACGCTGGATAGACTGGCATGGTGGACTTGTAATTCGAGGTTGCGCAGGGCGTCCATGAGCCTCGCCGGAGGATAATTGGTGTTCTCCGATTGAACCCTGATCATGGCGTCCGGACCCACAATTTTGACCTCAACCTCTAGTGGAATCCCAGACGAATGAGGCCTTGTTTGCTCGACGGAAGTGGTGGTGCTCTGGTTGTCCGTGGTGTCGGCAAATTCCATCTTTCCTTTCTTAGACTCTCTTTCAACTTGCGACTCCAATTCATCCACTTTGATCTTCAGCTCGTTGATGTAGGACACAGCGTCCGCTAGCAGAGATGCTTTATCCATCCTTGACACGTTCGGGACCACCGCTCGCAACGCGTAGAACCGGTGGTTCAGCTTCTCCCGCCGCTGCCGCTCCGCCTCCACGTGGTTCAACGGCGCGTCGCGGCCCAACCCGGGCTTTCTTCCCCTCTTTTTGGGCGGTCTCTTCGCTACTGCAGGGTCAGCAACAAGAGGACAATCTGAATCCTCCGAGTCTAGAAAAAATGACTGTCCTGCTTTGGGTTCCCCTTTCTTCCCGTCGCCAGCTCGTTTCTTGTTTGAATTAGTGTTTTCTTCTTGCAAGCCGGTGACTATGCCGATATCGGCGAAAGAAATGTTCCGATCAAGAAACTGTAGCGTCCCACTACTGTGGTTTGGCTGTTTTGGGACCAAACCATTGAGATCTGACCCAAACAGGGACTTGGCCTGTTGCACCAAACTCCAATTCTCTTTGATCGTTTCATTGGATCCCAATTCAAGCACTCCAATAGAAGTTGGAATACAAACAAAAGTCTCGATACCGTGGACGCTTAGCTTCTTTAGCTCTTTCACAGTTGTAAAACTGAAGTTGATGGCTACCGGATAACCAAACCAAAGAACCTGAACTTAAGGCTTTTCCGGGGACTCCGTCCCCGGAAGAGAACGAGCGCGTTAGCGACATAGCGTAGAACCACTCAGCGTCGGTGACATCGCCGTCCATGGAGCCGTCGATGTCGGGGTTTTCGCTGATAAGAGCTTGTATGCCTCTCAACACCTTCCTCCTCTCCGAGTGAAGCCCTGACATGGGTTGGCCGTCTTTGTTGCTGTGTTTGAGGAGCACTGCGTCTTTAGTACCTTGAAAATGGCCATCTCCCCAAGCTAAGAAGATACGGCCATTATCGTCGTTTGAAGTTTGCCAGAAAATGGCATAAGACCACCACTCTGGCCGGTTTTGAAGTATGAATTGAAGGCGTTGTTGAAGGGTTGGTGGGTTTTCTTGGGACAGTGACTCAATCAAAGAAGACGAATTTGAGGCGATAATGTTCATGGCTTTGGAGCGAGAGAATCTGAGACTGAATTTTAGAGAGAATATGGGTGAAGTGCCGGAAAAATTGGGGTGAAGAAAAAGAAATACAAAACGGCAGTACGATATACACACATAGGGGGAAAAATGGTAGTGTTGGGTGGGTGTGATATCGTTTTTCTTTTATTTTTTCCTTCGATTCCTTTTTATAAAAAATAAAAACAACCAATTGGTGTATTAGCAATGATGATGAGAAATGCTAACATCCATTGGGAAGATTAGATCTTAACAATTAATTAGTGTGAATATTTTATATATTTATATCGACATGCTCGGCTCAACACACGACATAAGAATAATTTTTTATTCGAATATATTTTAATCATAATTTATTACATATATAATATACATATGTTTTTTAATTTTATTTATTTTTAATTTTTATTAAAATTAAATAATTATATAATATATATGTAATTATAGCACACTAAAATTATAACACATATGTGAATAAGAAAAAATTGCTCCTACTACCCAGTACGAAGTCAAGCGTTATCCTCTTTATATTATACAAAGGAGTGAAATGTATATGCCAAACTGATTCAATGATTCAATTAATCAGATTTTAAAATAATTAATATGTATATTTCATTGAATAATGCTTAACTTCAAATTAAATAGGAGATCATTTCAGCTTTATCTTAAGTATTTTGTCTTAATTATAATCTGTTCAACATGTATTTTTTTAATTTTATTTATTTTTTATTTTTTAATAAAAATTAAATAATTACATAATATTTACATGATATATTAAACTTGTAACACACGTGAAAAGAAGGTTTTTCCAACGTAATTTAGAATCAAGCTAGTATCCTATTTCATATATCTGTATTATACGAATGAATGAATACACCTACCAATTTTCTACATTGCTCCCCGAATTAATTAAGAAACGAAAGAGAAATAAAGGGTCGGGACCTTGTAAGGATTATAAATATGATGGGTGCTTTTGCAGATGTTTTGCACGTGAAAGGAAAGGGACAGGCCATTGACTGATGGGGCGGGTTGTGGTCCGGTAGGGTCGCCCTTCAACACCATTTGACGTTAGTTTTTAATCAAACTTATCTTCATCTTCACTCCTTTCAATCACATGTTTTTTGAACTTATTGCCTTTATAATTTTTTTTTAATTACAATTAAAATATGAAATAATAGACGTTTACTTGATAAATTGTAATGAATACATGTTATTCGATTTTTTTTTTCCTATTCCATTTAAATTAAGTATTATATTTTTTCAAACTTATATATATCAAACCTGATATTTAAAAAAACTTTTATAATTCGAGAACTTTAGAAATTACCTCTTAAATTTTATATCGTATGTAATATTTAAAAGTATTAATTAAATAAACACTTTCAGAGTAAAAAAGTGTTAGGTGTTATTTGAGTTAATTTTGTTACATTTCAAATCCTTTCTTACGAGGATTAGAGTCTGTCATTGGTCAATCAATTGCATTATCTGCATTCGTCTTGTACAGATAACGAGTAACTACGATCAACTGAAAACCATCTCTTACATATTCTAAGTTAATTGTATTTTTTTAAACATATATTAGTTCATATCTTCTTATTATTTCTTAAGTTTTCTCAACTTAAAATTTTGATAGTTCCTACTCTCTCTAGAATTTCTAGAAACTACTTATGATAATCAACTAATATTTTTAAATATCATGCCACCTAAAATAAAATAAAAAAATTGGTCCGGAAAAAAACTTTAATTTTAAGATGGGTTTAGACTAAAAGACAATATTAATTATATGTTCAAGCTTATATAAGACAGGTTTCTCTATCATTGAATAGTTTAAAAATTGAGTTTTGTTTTATTCTAATCATTGGACGATTAAAATTTTTGAACTCATAAAAGCTCAATCTTATAGTATCATTACCCTAGGTTACATACATACATAGCGCGAGTGTCCATGCGAGTTGGAGTTTTGGCCTCCTCAAAATTTTGAAATATTGAATTTTTAGCATTATTTTTATAAAAGAAATTAAAATTAGGACTTGTTCTTTAAAAATTGTCATATTCCTATGAGAGACTCACTTTTATATTTTTGTCCTCACAGTGCTTCTTGTGAATGCTTGAAAACCACCACACTACAATGTGATGAGTTGATTGCATATATATATATATATATATATATATATTTGTACAGTACATATGTGAGTATGGTAATGACAAGTATATGGTAATTACAAGTATGGAAAACAATAATCTTGGGTCAAAGAGAATGCAAATGGAAAGCCTTGAATTAAGGCTAAGGATCTTGAGCATGATCTTTGACACCCCCCCGCAAGCTGAGCGTTGGATTTGAGCGGACGTGAAGCTTGGATCTGAAGAGGTCAAAGAGAGGTTTGGACACACTTTTGGTGAAGATGTCGGCAACTTGCAAATGAGAAGGCACATACTGAGTGCGAAGCTAGCCAGCGAGAACAAGTTCACGAAGGAAGTGGTAGTCCAGCTCAACATGCTTGGCGCGTTTGTGAGAAACCGGATTGGAGCTCAAGAAGAGGGCACTCTTGTTGTCACATAGGAGAAGGGGCTGCTGTGGAATCGAAACATGGAGATCACGAAGAAGATGCGTGAGCCAAAGAAGTTCGGCGGCAGTGAGAGCCAAGGCACGATACTCGGATTCACAACTGGAGCGAGAGACAGTAGGTTGCTTCTTGGCACTCCAAGAGACCAAGTTGCCGCCAAGATAGATGGAGTAACCAGAGGTAGAGCGGCGAGTATCAGGGCAGCCGGCCCAATCTGCGTCGGAATAAGCAACTAGAGCACCAGGAGCAGCAGAGGGATGAAACGTGAGGCCAAAGTGGAGGGTGCCTTTAACATAGCGAAGAATGCGTTTGACAGCAAGAAAGTGATCGTCAGTTGGGGAGTGGAGAAATTGACTAACAGAATTGACAGCATGAGCAATATCCGGACGAGTAATGGTCAGATACTGGAGAGCACCAACAAGAGATCTGTAAAGGGTAGGGTCCGAGAACAAAGGACCGTCAGCAGACAGATGCTGGGAAACAACCATGGGCGTGTGAACAGGTTTGCTGTCAAGTAGCTGAGCGCGTGTAAGAATGTCCCGAGCATATTTGAGCTGACTGATGAAGAGGCCATCAGAGGTGGGCGTAGCTTCAAGACCAAGAAAGTAGCTAAGAGGACCCAAATCCTTGGTGGCGAACTCAGAATTGAGTTTGCAAGTAAAACGGTCAAGAAGAGAGGAGTTGTTGCCTGTAATAATGATATCATCAACATAGAGAAGCAGATAAATGAGGTAAGAATGCTGATGAAAGACAAAAAGTGATGTGTCAGCACGACTGCAAGAAAAACCAAGCGTAATAAGGAAAGTACTGAGACGCTGAAACCAGGCGCGAGGAGCTTGCTTTAGACCATAGAGAGCTTTCTTCAACTGACAGACATGATTGGGAAAGCGAGGGTCAATGTACCCTGGGGGCTGCTCCATATAAACGGATTCAGTGAGATAGCCATTGAGGAAGGCATTTTTGACATCAAGTTGACGAAGAGGCCATTTGTTGGTCACAGCAAGAGAGAGAACAACACGGACAGTGGTAGCCTTGATGACAGGGCTAAAAGTGTCGGTGTAATCAAGACCAGGTACCTGAGTGTAGCCCTTGGCAACAAGACGGGCTTTGAGACGCTCGATAGATCCATCGGGCAAATATTTGGTTCCGAAACACCCATTTGGAACCCACAATATTAGTGTTGACAGGTCGAGGAACCAAAATCCAAGTACGATTAGTTTGCAAGGCTTGAACTTCTTCATCCATGGCAGCAAGCCAGGCAGGATTCTTGGCAGCAGATTTGAATCCCTTAGGCTCAGTGGAGGCAAGGAGAGCAGAAAGAAGGCCAGAGGAACTCACAAGGCCAAGATGCGCGAGATGGCGCGGTTTGAAGACACCAGCTTTGGCTCGTGTGAGCATAGGATGAGAACCCAAAGGGGCAATGGCACGAGGAATGCGAGCAACAATAGGCAACGCAGTGCTAGGCTCCGGAGAAGCTGGTTTGAAGTCCGAGTGTGATAGAGATGAACCTGGAGAAAAGTGAGGTGCCTGCAAAGACTCAGCCATAGGATCAGTACAAATAATACACGGGGTGGATCCGGATTGAGAAATATGTCGGGAGGGTGGTGCAGGGGAAGGTAAGGGCAGATCTGGGGAAGGGAGATGCGGTTCCAGAAAGTTGGAGATTTGGAGAGAGGAGATGGCTTGGGCGTGGGAAGTATGGTGAAAAGGGAAATGGGTTTCATCAAATTGGGCATGGCGGGTGATATAAATGCGGGAGGTGGAGGGGTCAAGGCAGCGAAATCCTTTATGTGAGGGACTATAACCCATAAAGAGACAAGGAATGCTACGAGGAGAAAACTTGTTAGTCATATAAGCACGTAAACAAGGATAAACACGACAACCAAAGGGATGAAAATTTTCATAATTGGGAGAGGAACCATATAAAAGCTCAAAGGGTGACTTACCTCCGAGAAGGGGTGTGGGCAAGCGGTTGATGATGTAAGCCGCAGTGCTAAAAGCGTCAACCCAGAAGTGAGTGGGAATGTGAGAATGGAAAGGAGGGCCAGACCTGTTTCAGTGACATGGCAATGTTTCCTTTCGGCACGACCATTTTGGGCAGGTGTGTAGGGACAAGAAAATTGCTGGTGAATGCCGGAGGAGCGAAGATGGGTTTTAAAGCAGGTGCGGGTGAATTCAGCACCACCGTCACTTTGAAAAATTTTTATACGAGCGGAATGATGATTTTCCACAAATTTTTGAAAATTAATAAAAGTATTGTAGAAATCAGATTTCAATTTTAATGGGTAAAGCCAAGTGAAACGGGAATAATCGTCAACAAATATAACATAGTACGCAAAACCCAAATTTGACTTGACAGGGGATGGGCCCCATAGATCACAATGAATGAGATCTAACACCTGTGAAGATCGACGGTCATTACGAGAATAAGGCAAACGGTGATTTTTTGCAAGGTTGACATGTACTACATAACATAGGAGATGGCAATAAAGAAGTAAGATAAAGCTGTCCTTTTTTATTCAGAAAAGAGAGAACAGAATGGTTCACATGTCCTAGGCGAGCATGCCATAAGTCATACGAAGCATGAAGAGATTTATTTTTTAGGACAGAAATAAAAGCGGAATTGCCGCGTTCTAACACATATAGGCCGCCATCACGTTTACCGGTTGCCACCACCCTTCCCGTTTGGCGATTCTGAACAGTGAAAAAATTATTAGTAAATGTAACGGATAATGGAAAATCAGTCGTTAATTTACTAATGGACAAAAGATTTTTTGTGATATGGGGAACAACCAAAACATCTAACAATTGTAAATCAGGGGAGGGGGAAAGTTTACCAACGTGAGTGATAGGTAGGGACGCACCATTCCCGACAATAACACAATCCTTACCTGTGTAAGAAGTGGACTGATCCAAGAGGGACTGGGCTGAGGTCATATGGGCCGAAGCCCCTGTATCTAAAAACCAGTCAGAGGAGGGTTCTTGGCCAGAAAGAGAGCAGGAGGCATTGAAGGCTTCAGCAAGTTGTGCCTCAGGGAGAGGACCTTGACGATCATACCGTTGCCTACAACGGTCGGCATAGTGACCCTCCACACGACAGATCTGGCAGCGTGGGGGGCGGCGTCTAAAACGGCCTTGTCCGCGGCCATAGCCACCGTTGCGAGGAGGTGGGGTGCGGGAAGAGGGGCAGCGCTGGTTCGGCTTGCTAGAGGTGCGAGGGATGGCGGTGAACGCCGCAAGGGCGGTGCAGCAGGTTCAAGGGAGTTCTGAAAGAGCTCAAAACTCTCTGCTTTTGGCACAAGATCGGCAAAACAGGGTAAGGGAGTGAGAGACATTTGGGCCGTGGAGAAGCTCGAAAAATCCGAGCCGAGTCCTCGGAGAAACCAGTGCACCTTGTCGGTGTCATCGACGGGTCGTCCGATGGCATGAAGTTGATCGCAGAGAGCTTTGAAGGCGCGAGCATACTCCGAAACAGTGCGAGTGCCGTGTTTCATGAGTTACAGATCATCCTTGAGACGGATCTCACGGGCTTTGGAGCGGTGGCTGAAAGTGTTTTCGAGAGCAACCCACACCTCGCGTGAGGTGGAGAGGCCCACAACTTCTGCCATGGCTTCCTCGGTGAGGGAGGACAACAGAAGACTAAGAAGCCGTTGATCGGTATGTTTCCATGCCACATATTTGATGTTTGGGGTCTGAGAATTGTCAGAGGCAAAACGGGGTGGGGTTTCAATACTGCCATCCACATAGCCAATTAGTTCTTGGCTTTCTAGGAGTGGAAGCAATTGACTCTTCCATAGGAGATAGTTGGAAGAGGAAAGTTTGATTGTGATCATGTGGATTAGGGTGTTGAAGGGAAGGAGAGTGGAGGAGGTGTCGGCAGCCATGGAAGAGAAATGGGAGAGTGGATCGAGAGATGGATGTTAAGCCGTAAGGGCTCTGATACCATGTGAATGCTTGAAAACCACCACACTGCAATGTGATGAGTTGATTGCATATATATATATATATATATATTTGTACAGTACATATGTGAGTATGGTAATGACAAGTATATGGTAATTACAAGTATGGAAAACAATAATCTTGGGTCAAAGAGAATGCAAATGGAAAGCCTTGAATTAAGGCTAAGGATCTTGAGCATGATCCTTGACACTTCTGGCCTAATTATGCAATGCATACATACAACTTAGTGACCATAGGGTAGAAAAAAATAAAAGAAAAGAAAGAGTCATGGAATTTTGAAGAAACAAAGAATCTGTTGTAGTAGTAAAGAGAGTTACAGTCTAACCTTTTCTTATAATTAATATTTTATTAGTTAATAATTTTTATTAATTAATAAATCTTTAAGGAATTAATTTAGTTTTATAATAGATAATTAATAATTCTAATAATTAATAATTAATATTTTTTATAAAAAAATTTATAATATTAATTATTAGAGAGAAAAAATAATTATATATGTACTTTTATATATATATATATAGCTCATTTATAATATGTTTTGATAATTATATTTATTAATTTTATATACTTAAATTCAAAAGTATTGTAAGTAAAAAAAATCATAACAATTCGAGACCCAAAATCTTTACTTTAAAAGGACATTAGGAGATAATTATAGCTTAATTTGAAGATTATATATATATATATTTTTTTTATAAAAGATCAAAATAAATGTCGTTGAATGATTATATATAAGGTCTTATTTTTATATCAAAAATCATTACATGTAAGAAACTGTTATTAGTTAACAAAAGTATGAGAAAACTTAATAATTAATAAAGTTTCTTTCTCTCATATCTATTAATTATAAGAGGGTTGACTGTATTTTATTTTTATATTTATTGTTCGATTTTATTTGTTGTTTTTTTTTTTTTACATATTTATAATTAATCATGCAATGGCATGACAAAGGAGTTAACTAAGGTCATGTTTGATATGGTAAAATAGACATTACAGGAATGTTCATTCTAACTTATTATTATTTATTCTTGTTTGATATGATCCGGAATACATATTCCATGTTATTAAAAATTATTTCAAACATTATTTTAGTCTAATTAAATAATATTTATTTTATTTCATGTCATTCTTATTTCATTCCATAGGATGATGATTACCAAACATGGTGTAGGGTCTGCTGGATGTACCTCTTACATGATCAGTGTTCCTTTCCTCACTTATCCCACTGTTTCATTAACTTCCCACTCAACTTTCCTTGTGGGGAATAGTAGGTGAGAAATTAACTTTTTGAAAGAAAAAAATAATTGAGTTCTTAAAATGAATTTTTGTTTTTGGATACATTTTAACTAGTGCTTTTTGGGTGTATAACATTAGTTACTCTTGATAAAGATTTTACTTAAAATGGGTCGCAAATGTAAGTAAGAAAAACTTATGAGATTGAATGCAAAGTGCATTAAATAAAATGGAATTTTAAATTTTGATATGAATTTACAGGTGAATCCTTTCAATTCTACAAATACAACAATTAAAATCTTCAATACAATTATTTTTTTTAGATGCCAATAATATTAATTCAATATTATAATATTTTTAATAATTAATTTTAATTTTAATTTTATGAAGCAATGCCTTAATTTTAAAATGCTATTATCTGTATTCGGTCTATAATTATTTAACAAAATATAATAGAACATAAACCACATACCTCTTTTTAATATATGATAATTATGAACAAAACTCTCATAATTTATGAAATTATACTTGGTGCACTTTCTCTCTTTTCACTTTTTTGTGACAGATTTCCTTTCCTACTAGTGTGCCCAGCTTTCTAGTGAGAAAGATTCTTTTTGGTTCAAGTGGTGTCACATGTTTATGATAAATGGTTGTTTTTGGAGATTTCATATTCCAACTGATTGCAGCTAGACTTGGGCCACTTGGCTTTAAAAATTGTAGGTAAATTACACTTATTTTTTAGGATTTTATAATAATTATATTTATATTTTTTATTTTATTTGACAATATATAAATATTTTTTTTGTTAATTTTTTTTCCAAATAACAGAAAATGCTCTTTACTAATTTATTTTTACATTTTTTCAATTTTGATTAATTTCTTGAAAATTTTTTTACCTAAAAATAAATTGAAGATAAATAATTTATTTTTATTTTATATAAAAATAAATTTAAGATTTTTGTCAATATTTATTTAAAAAACAAAAAAATGGATCAAAATTTAAAAAATTAAAAAAAATATATTAAAGAGATTGTTTTATCATTTTAAAGTAAAAAATTAACTAAAGAAAAATATCTATATATAATCAGATAAAACATATCAATATAATTTTAAAATTTTTTAAAAAAATTAGAAAAATTGAGGGTATATTTTACCCAAAATTGAAGTTAAGACACCCCCTCTTACTTGCAGGTTGATTAAGGGGGTCATAGGAAATGGCTCGGATATAATTTTAATTATTGAGATGATGATGGTGGGTTTGAGTTATGGCATCAAGCCATCAATGACGATGATTATGGGTTTGAGTTAGATGGTGGTATCTATGGGGTTCTCTCTCTTCTTCTGGTTTTCTTAAAAGAGAAGTAACTTTTTTCTCACAACTTTCTTTTTCCACACCTGTGTGTGTTGGGGATGACGACAATGGTTGTCGGATTTGGTGGTTGCCGGAAGGGCTACAGAGGTGATGACGGTTGTGTTAATTCTCCTCACCAGAATACAATCATTGTTCTCTTTCTCGATTATTTTACTTTATTTTTGGATTTATTGGTGGATTGTGATAGATTTTATTTTTTATTTACAATTTTTTAATTAATCTCACAATGACATGACAAAGGAATCAGCTGTGGGATGCACGTGCGTTATAGGTGCTCCTTACCTCTCTTACCGCACTGTTTCATCAGCTTCCCACTGTACTTTCTATGCGGAGAATAGTAGGTGATAAAGTAATTCTTGAAAAATTTGAGCCCAAGTCAATAATAAGTAAAATAAATAAAAATAAAATATAATTACACTAATCTTCTTTTAAATATTTTGCATTTTGAATTTGCTGAGAGTTACAACTTATAATATTATAAGGGTATATATATGTATATATATATATACACACACACACACATATACACACACAATTGCAGCCAAGCGGCTTCACAATGCATAATATCTGGAAATTTGATTGTTGATTTGGATTGTGATGTTTTTGTTAGGATACGATAAAACTAGATTTGGTCGAATATTTAGTTTTAGGGAAAGGGATTTCAATTTTGGAGAATTTTTAGGAAGAGAAACTATTTAATAGAAATTTTTTTTGATTAAGCTTTATATGATATAAAAGAGATAAATAACTCTTAAGCTTGATTAACTCCAAATTTTAAGTATCATATTTTTATTTTTTTTTAGATTTATTTGTTAATTTGGATGAATATCTATTTTTAGAGATAGTAATTTTAATTTTAGAGATTTTTTAGAAAGAGAAAATATTTAGGAGAGATAAATTATTCCCTAGCTTGATTAACTCCAAATCCTTGGTATCATTTTATTATTTTTCAGATTTATTTGTGACTTGTGATTAATGCCAAATTATGCTTATTATTTTTGTGACAAGTCGCAAATTATATTATGAAAATTAGGTGAAATCACTTACTCCACTTGTTATATTTTAATATGCATGTATGTCTATGGAGTGTTTCTGTATTATCTTTTATTTCTAAACTTTTTTCTGTCACCTATTCCAGTCAGGGACAGAGTCAAGAATTTATTCTTAGGAGACAAAAAAATAAGGATGTATCAGAAAGAAAAAAAAAATGTTATTTAGAAGAAGAAAAAGAAAAGAGCAGTGGTTAAAATGAAATTAAGATTAGGGTAAAAACTTTAAATTTAAAGGGGCAAAAATATATATAATTAAAGGAAAATATTTATAAATCATTTATGACAATTTAAAGGGGTGGAGGCAGGATCTTCTTTTAGTGGGGACAATAAAAAATGAAGTAATAAAATCAAATTTAATTTCATAAAATTTATAAAAGTTAATAGTTATATCAAAATTTGGTTGACAACGGATGGAAGAACTATAGTAAAAAACTTGCACTTTTAAATTATTGGATTTTTTTAATATTCTAAATTTTATATTTATATAAATAAATTTAAATTTAATTTATAAAAATATTCATGACTATTTCTTATGAAAATGAAATGCTTTATCCCTATCCTCATTGCCCATCACGTTTCTCTAATTTTTTTTTTTTTTTTTTTTATAGTTGTGGGTATTCAATTCCTATGCAGGACGCTAAGTTGACTGACTAGTCCCACAGGGTGGTACATGCCCTTACTACACGAGTCAGGTAAAGCGAACATTTTTGGTGTAAGGCCCTGGAGTGGCCCTAAGAAAATTTTTTTTTTAGCCTATAAAATTATCGAATCCAAGACCAATAAAAATTACTCCCATTATCTTATGGCCGGCTGCCACTTGACCACCGTTCACGTTTCTCTATTTAATCCTTGAGAACTCTAAAAATTGATAACCTGCGATTTTGCGAATGATATGACTCTCAACAAATATGAATTTTCAAAAAGCTAGCAAAAGTCCAATACTTTGATATGACTGTCAACAAATATGAATTCTCAGTAAAAGTCAAATACTTTGATATATTGGACTTTTACTTAAAAGCTAGCAATCACTGATGTTATGTTTGGTTTGATTTTTTTAAAATAAAACTAATTTTGATTATTAGGTAACTAATTAATATCTTAATAATTTAATAAATAATCATGTTTACTTTTTTTTTTTAATACAATGACGAGGTAGGTAAGATCGAACCCATACTAATTAGTGTAAAAAATAAACACTTATACAACTCGAATAAGACTTTGATCCTCATATTTGATTATTACATATTTACAAAATAATCTCCTTTTAAGTTTTGAATTCTATTTATATATATAAATTTATTTTAAATAAATTATGAAAGATAAATAAGAATTATAATAAATAATGCCATCAATAAAATAAACTGAGATACTAAGCTTTACTCTTTAATTTTTAAACAATTTCACTGAATGCCATGACAGGTGATGACTCTCACCTTTATCTACATCAGAATTGTTAGGTCGGTTGCAATGTGAAATTGTTGTGACTGAATTGATCTGTGTATTATCCGTGCATATAGTACGAGTGCACGTGATATATATATATATATATATACACACACACACACCATTTACGCTGTAAAGATCTAATATGTGGTTGTGGTGGTGCTTTTATCTACAATGGTTACCATAAAAAACAAAAAATTGTATACAATCACGTGATCAATTATGTCAACAGATGTATTTTATTTTATTACCATGTGACTCAAGTTGTTTAAAATTTGACTCTTACTTTTCTCAGTTCTGACTCAAGTGAAACCCACTAAAGCCATGGCTATGACTGGAAAATATAAATAAAAAAAATAGTCTCTCACCCTCCGACGAATAGAGAGATGGGGTTGTGGAACCCCAACTCAAAATCTCAATTCTAGAGGCAAAAATTTGTTCACCCAATCTTGTTACTCATAGTTCTTTGATTAATGGCTTATGACAATCCAATAAAAAGATAGAAATTGAAGAAGATAAATTATAAATATGCGATCCTTAATAAAAAATATTAAAAACTTGGCTAGGCTAACGCCACCCTACCCCCCTCTCTCTCTCTGTCTATATATATATATATATCTATATATACATATATAGATATATATATATATATATTTATCAGCAATATATATGTATATATATATATATACACACATATATGAGGAAGAAAGATTGAGATTAACAAGAAAAAAGATTAAGAGACATTGGGTATATTCCAGATTCATATCTATGCACCGGATTCATAATTCCTAGATTTACAGACACACGTACATATCTTCCAAGATTCACACACATACAAATTCATACACACTTTCCAGATCTATGCAATCTCTGTAGTGTTGCTCCACTTTATTTTTTTTCCCTTTATTCAGTTTACAAGATAAAATAAAAAGAATAAAATTTAATTTCAAATTTGGTACAAGAAACTTTTTTCTATTTAAGTAGGTGAGCTGATTTAATCACAATCTAACACATATGTAATGTACATATATTTTTTAATTTATTTAATTTTTATTTTTCTATTAAAATTAAATAGTCACATAATATGTATATAAATATTTATGTGGTATACTAAAATTGTAACATATACATCGATAACAAAGAAATTTCTCTTATTTTCATCACACCCTCGCGGGTTAGTGTAAAATTATATTCCATATGAGGATTATACGTTAGTAGGGTAGCTGTAGGTGGGTTATGTTACTCGGGTTAATCACATGAGAATTGTATAATTCTTCCTTTATTTTATCTTGGCGTACCATTGGTCTTCACGTTATTGCTCAAGTCATCTGTAATTGAAATAACTTTTAGGGTTAATTAATTTTTGTGCCAAACTTACATTATATTAGGCATGGTACTGATTGTGGTGGCCGGAGATTGCGGTACGGTTCTTGGCCACGAGCTACTCCCACGGCATTTGGATAAGGTTCAACCAAAGTACTTGAAATTATAGTTATCAAAACAGACAAGGCTAAGAATCTGTTGTTGCAATTAGGTAATCCGGTTTGACAAAAATTACTTTGTTGTAATCGCAACTTAGTTTTAAGCTTAAGTTCTCTCAAGTTCCACTCCTTTCCAAAAAATTTCAAGCTTCATTACTGTGCATATGATCTGCTCTTCTTTGGACAGGAGGAGTATTTTGGATTCTGTTATAATTCGGATCTCACACACTTACATATGGCATGCAAAGCATATTATATATATCTTTATTATCATGTGTGTTGTTGTTTGAATTGTGAAACATTTTTTCAAGCATTGTTTTGAAGAATCGGTTCTTTTACACTCAAGAGAAATTGTCATCACCATTCAATGAACAAAAGTTTCTGGTGGTCGTTCGAATGACCAAAGGGCTCATTCGAACAAGCAACATAAACTTCTCGTTCGATGCTCGTTTTATTTGGTCTTAAGGACTTCAAAACCAACGAGCTCCAGAATGTGTTCATTCAATGCTCGTTCGAGTGTCATTCGAACAAAGGCCAGTTCATTCGAACAAACATGGCCTCGTTCAAATGAGTCTCGTGTAAAATATAATATTGTATTCTCAAAATACCTACTTGTTCGACACTATACTTCGATTCTGCCCTTCTAAAAGGAACATCGGCTCTAACAATTCCGTCTCCGTCTACCAAAACGACTGGAAATGTTTCAAAAAAAGTAGGCATACGACGTACAAAAAGTTCACGTCCTTCTTTATCTCTAAAGATAGGGTGTCCTAACCACCCAACCGCTATTCCATCCCCGTTATCCATTGAGCTTGAACTATTTTTTGAGATCCAAAAACTTGTTATAAAATTGCAAAAGTTTGGTTTTTGGATCTAACTGAAATTATAGAGTATTCTTAATTGAGATCTTTCTTTTATATCTCTTCATTTTACTCCATGTTCTGCATATCATCACTTTATCCAAATCATGTTAGGAGCCTAAATCATTCATCTATGATCTTCGAAGTTCAACCTTGTTTAGTTCAAGCTTGAACGATTGGAAGAGTCCGAGATCACGTGGATTTCATGATTGTATTGAAGAACTCACTAGAGGAGATTGCTTGTGAAGTCAAGACCGATTAAATTCAGGAGATTGGAACGGAGTTAGAAGAAATTAGGTATGTGTCTTGCTGTATTGTAACCGATCGGATTCTCATAGTGAATTCTTCCTTGGGTAAGAGCGCCCCAAAGTTTTCCACAACAAATTGTTGTTTGTAGTGACTTCTTCGTCACCAATTTCGATTTGCAAATCTCAATTCTCTTACTTGCTTTATATTTTCTTAATTGATTAATGCAAGCATGCTTCCGCACAATTTGATTAGAGCTTAACTTGTGAATTGATAAATTGAATTAGAAATTTGAGAATTTAAATTGTCAAATTAGTTAATTGGTGATTTGAGCAATTAAATTGACAAATTGGTTGATTGATCAATATATTGAGAAAATTGATGAATTGGATAATTGAATTGATTAGTTGATTAATTAGTTTAGACAATAGGTGAATAGAATTGTTTGTTTAAAGATTTGATTAATGAATTGAATGTTATGAATTGATTTACATTTTATATAATATATTGCATTAATCAATTTTACATTCAAAGATCGGTAGTATAGTGTTGTAGAAAATATTTGAATTAGTTGAAATACCTATTGAACCCCCCTTCTAGGTAGACTTCTATTTAGATTCACACTAGGGGTCCGTATCAAGAACCGAATCAGACAATGAATCGAAGAAGGAACCAGTTCACGATTCACTAGTTCAACCGGTGGTCCAACCGGTTCAAATGGTTATTTATTTAATATATTTAAAAATATAATATATATATATATATATATTGATGCTGCACTTTTTGGCCGAAGTAGATTCCGAGCTTGGCTCCCTGAAAAACACTCAAAGATGAAGATTAGAAGACCACCGGATTGGCTCCAGCGGTAGCCGCTCCAATGCTTAAGTTAATAAACTGAATTGAAAAGACTGTAATGTAAGCCAAATAATGAGCATAGAAAATAAAGCATACCTTTAGGGTTTAATTTATAGGTGGTGGCTTTCCTAAGTTGATTAGGATTTGGAGCTATGAAAGTAGGGATTTGATCATCGGAGTAAGGCAGTTAGCTTGTTGGATACTATATCAATAGAGATAACCATGTGTGGCAATTTCCTTGTAGAATACTGTTTCCTTATTCTCTGCTCGGCAGATATTAAGGTGGTGATGAGCTCTACACTAAGGAGAGTGTTCTGAAGGTCGGCACTCAAACCCGTAAGTTCTGTAAGAACGCAGATCTGCTCTAGAGGTCTGTGCTCAGACCTATAAGTTCTGTATGTATGCTATGAATGGCCAAGCACGGGCTGGTCTGTAGTCATACGTGTTAAGTGAGGATTGGTTGGTCACTTTGTGGTATATCAGTTACTCCCCCCGCCAAGCCTTAGTTTGAGCTTACGGCGTACTAAGGTTTATGAGCCTCCGAAAAGTCACGCGTTCTATCGTCTTGTTTTTCAAGACGACTGTTGATGCGTCATTTATTGCGCAGTCAATTTTTTAAGCTTTTAAGGCTATCATTGCTCGTAACCGTCGCGACGGTTCATCTTGGTAGCCCCCATTTTCTGAATGTATATAAGGAGAGAAATGAGCTTTTTACTCCTCTTTTACTGTTTCTCTTGTATCTCAGAAGAAAGAAAGCATTCGCCATTGTCGAACCAGTAAGCTAAACTATAAGGAGTGTCCGTCGTTCGAAGCTTCTCTCTCTCTTCAGGTTTGACTTTGGTTCCCTTGTTCATATTTTTTTTGTCCTTCTTCTTCTCATTTTCTGGTTATTTTTTGAAATGTCGACTTCTACTGCATCTTCTAGTGTTGGCAGTGGTTCAGGGAGTCTTTTGGAGACTTCTGCTCCATCCCAAAACCTTACTAGAGATAGTAGTTCCTTGGGGACAAGGTCAAAAAGGACTCGTTCTAGCCCTAAGGTTAGGATTGTAAATGCTTTCTTAGAACCTAGGGACAAAAAGGGAGAGGTTTCTGGCCAGCTCTCCTAAAGAGAGGAGGGACAGAGCATCTTAACCTCTTCCTGGTTAGATAGTATAAGGGAGGAATTCGATTTTCCTCAAGATGTCACTCTTAGGTCTCCTGATGTCATGGATCGTCCTTCAAATATTAGGGAAGGCGAGATCTACGTTTATACTGCCTGGTTTAAAATGGGCTTGCGTCTGCCTTTCCCTAAATTACTTACGGAGTTCTTTTGTTGGTTTAATCTCTGTCCTGCCGACCTGAATTTGAACAGTTGGAGACACCTGTTACGGTTGATCGTTTTAGGTCACATGAACAATGTTAAGGTCTCTCTATACCTGATCCGTAGTAAAATGGACCTCAAGTACATGAGGTCGGAGAGCCTCTACTATATGTCTTTTGATGGGGGTTTCAGACCTCTGTCTTTCGTACCGACCTCCAACAAATCTTGGAAAAATTGGTATTTTTTTGTTAGTGGAGGTTGGGAGGTGGCAGACCTTGAGGATCAGATTTCTACATTCCCCCGGAAGCACGGGGTTTATAGGTGAGCCCCATTTCTTTTGTAATATTTGCTTCCATTCTTGCTTTCTGAATTATTTATCTGACTGTTACTATCATATATCTTGTGTAAGTAAAGGCGTCAAGAAGAGGCCGTCCTTCACACCTGTTCTCAAGGAGCAGGTACAGTAGGCTCCTTCAGACCAAAAACAGGGATTTCAGAGTTATCCTTTAGTCAAGTAACCCAATGGCTCCAAAAAATAAGAACGTTGTTGAAGATGTGATGCAAACCGTTTTTGGTAATTGGGGCTCGACAAAGAAGAAGAGGGTGGCGAATCCCACTCCTCCTACAGGTCGATCACAAACAAAGAAGAGGAAGGCCTCTGCCATCCCCTCATCCACTGCACCACCCAAAAGAGGGGTGGTGCCTTCTACTTCTTCTTCCCCTACGCCGCCCAAGAAAGGAGAAGTGATTACAAAGTCTGCCCCCTCTACACGGCTCAAGAAGGGCATAATGACACAGAACCTGCCCCCTCCTCAGCTCCTAAGGTTTTTAAAAAGGGGAAAATGAGGGTGGCAATCGACTTAGACCTGATGCCTGATGGGTATAAGGCCGTTCACCTAGGCCATTGAGGAATTCTGGGGAAATGCCCCTCAAAAGGACTCCCCTTCTTGCAGTACCAGGCAGGGTACTCAAAAGACAGTTGTTAGCGCCATGAGCACCCATCTAAAGGTAATGACCATTCTATCTTTTTTGGTGCTTTGCTTTTACTTATGTCTGATAAGGTCTCTAACCGTTTTGCAAACCTTGCACAGTTTAGCTGCTTTGATGGAATCCGTTATAGATCCTCAAGTTGTGGAAAAGCTTAAGGACGAGCTGGATGAGGCTAGGCTTTAGCTCGGCGCTGCTCGATCCAATGCTACCACTATCGAGGAAGAGCTCAAGGAAGTGAGGAATTCCCTCTTGATCTGTCGTGGAATCAATCAAATTACCAAACTAAACTACTAGTATAGTAGAGAAGTAAGGGTCGAACCCACAGAGACTGTTGATTGTTTAAAAACCTAAGTTGAAATTAATTTTAATTCAAATTCATAAAGAGTGATTGTTGTTGATTCTTTCCTAAAATTAAATGAGAACTATACTTAAAACAAATATTTAACTGAATTAATAATGAATCAAATTAAAAGAGGATTCCTAGGGTGTTGAATCCACCACTAATCTTGTAACTAGCTTCAATTGTATTAATTCTTGGGTCATTCAATTTGGATGTAAAAGACGTATTTTGGCTACAAGCCTCAATACAATCATCAAGAAAATCACGCACCAAAACCCTAAGCACGAATCATCTTTGGTCAACACAAATTGTCTACGCTAATTCTAAGGTCATAGTCACAATTTGTTTTTCCTGAGTTATGACTCGTCCTACGGTTTTGATGTATGTACACATATTACTATTGTATAACCACATAAACAAAATCACAGAAATTGATTATGTGAAACTGAATAATACGATTATTGTCTTAATAAAATCCCAATGTTATACAATCAACATCCAAAACTAATTAACCCAAAAATAAAATACAAAGAAGCAATATTACTTGACTAGGGTTTCATCTAAACCCTAGGAATTGGAGAACTTAGCCCATGATAGTGGAA
Organism: Nyssa sinensis; assembly: GCA_008638375.1. Classification (NCBI taxonomy): domain Eukaryota; kingdom Viridiplantae; phylum Streptophyta; class Magnoliopsida; order Cornales; family Nyssaceae; genus Nyssa; species Nyssa sinensis. The sequence continues at coordinate 13,702,162 of CM018043.1, read as the reverse complement.
GAGGAGACCATAGCCATGGAGTTCTTCATCTTCTTCTTTAGAGTTGTCTCATTCCTTCTTCTCTTCCTCTCTAGATCTCCAAGACGGCCTCCCTCTTTTTCCAAAACCCTAGCTCCCAATAATATTCCCCCTTTTTCCAAAAATACCCTTACAAAATAATAATTTAGGAGAATAACATAAAATCTCGTAATTAGACATTAGGGGCCCAAAAAGGGAGTCTAAAGTGTTCCAAAATAGAGCCTATAATGCTAAAATGGGCCCTAGTCCACCTATATATGGATCAAGCCTCTCTTCTAACCCAAAATCACTTGTTTTCCACTTCTTTTAGCACTTCAAAGCCCAATATTTTCCTTTTTGCTCCAAATCCACCATGAAATCATCAACTTTGTCAAGCTTTCTCTGCAAAAAGATAAAATAAGAATTAACTAGCAAATGCATATAGATTGGAGAAATTAAAATAATAAAAGTGCAAGAATATCTAGGGTTAACAAAATAAATATGTACTTTTTAACCAGTTATCACACCCCCCAACTTACACTTTGCTAGTCCTCGAGCAAAGCCAAGGAAACAAGAGACAAAATACAACTAACTAAATCCTATTTCGTAGGATACACGATTGCATTTACCATATGCAATAAGGCTTTAAACCCCTAGGTTGCCCTAGTGGACGAGTTATAGTCTCGTGAGGGTTTGCAGTGAATCTACCCACAAAATTCAACACCCCCCAACTTGAACACAATATACTCCACAATCAATAAAAATGAATCTTAATGAATGTAAAACTGAGTTACAATCGAATCAAAGTAACAATTATGTCACTAAAAGCAACCTGTGAATTTCTCAAGTGCTCATTAATGGATAGAATCAGTGTGCATAAAAGCGACAACCATAACAAAATGTCTAGGCAATGAAACTTCTTTTCAAACAGGCATTACTTTAACTCCAAATCTCACCAAAAGATATCACTCACAAATGAAGCTCACAGAGATGGGGTGTATATGTATCCTCTCATACATGTGGATGGAATAATTGTTGAGTACAAATCAAATAATCCACATGCAAATATGAATGAAAGCACAATAAGAATAATATAGAGAAAGTTCTAACTACTACGAAAATCAACTCCCAATGTCACATAATCACTACAGTCACATCCTCAATCATTAACTACTACACCTTCGGGGTCGGCTAGGTCTTGTTTTTGGTTGTAACGTAGGTCAGGGTCAAGGATACTGTAGGGGTAAGTGAACAATAATTTCCATGTGATAAGCGAAGAAGTTAGAGTAAATAAACTGTAGTTTTCCAAACTCGTCACCTCTCTTGAACATTGCAACATTACTCCCAAAATTCCAATAAAGGCATTCCCAAACTACTCACAACTTTTCTACTTGAGCAAACCAAAAAGAAAAGGAAAAAGCAATGAAATATATATATATTTTTTCTTTTTCTGATTGTTCTTTTTTCTTCCTTCTTTTTCTTTCTCTTTTTTTTTTCTTTTTTTTTTTATCAAATTTTTTTTTTTTTTTTTGAAACTGAATAAAATTACAATAAAAGAAAAATGTACATCTTCACTTCTCTACTTTCCCAACACCAATTTCTCAAAGAAAAATCATCCAACTTCTTCACCCAAAGCGAGGCTACTGGCTATGAAAAGAAAGATATAATAATAAAGGCTCAACTTAGTTCCAATCAGGTAAATAATGTAAAGATGCAAGAAACAAACGAACAGGCTCAAAGTAGAAAAAGGGCCTAGTTTCATTCCCCAAAGGCAAGAAGTGTTATCCGACATCTGAACTGACTGACCTTAGACATGTGACAATGGTAGTTGATAGAATGGAAATATGCAAACTGTATAACCCTCAAAATAAAGCTCAGGCTCAAATCTACATAATATGGGTTATAAGTCTCAGTCAATGCCATCATGATACTAGAGTCTCACAGTCTAACCATCAAATCATAGAGTCACAAGAGTAGCAACCCAATTTGTCTCCAATTATGAAAGTTAGGGAAAGACAAATCACTAGCAGTGCACAACTATCACAATGATTCTCATGCAAGCTCAGAAATATATGAATACGCTCAAAACAATAAAATTGTAATCACGAAGTATATTGAGCTCAAGTAGGCAAAATAATAGCAACTCCCCCCAACTTATTTGACACCTTGTCCTCAAGGGGACATGACATGAAAGAACATGAAATAGAACGAAATAAGTAAAAGGAAGGAGTGCATCTGAGTGGAAAGAACTAAGGAGGCAAAGAGCGGGGCCACATCAAATGTAGTCTGTATGGCAATTGGTTTTGGGGCCCATTTGTCATTTGGTTGCTCAATGTGAATTTGACGGGTTTGAATGGGCCGTTTGCGTGAAATAGATTCAACGGCAATTGCATGACTTTTTGAAACTTTTGGGCGACCCATGGATCCCTACAATAACAAATCAAACAATAAAAATTATTAGGGACATAGAATCTAAATATGGGCATAACAAAACAAATTGGGAAAAGAGAATCAATATGCCAATAAGTGACATTTTTTTTTTTTTTTGCTTGTTTTTTTTTTTTTAAATGAAAAACAGAATAATAACAAAATAAACTAAAATAAATTATAAATAAATAAATAGAAAATAAAATAGAAAAAATAAAATAAAATAAAATAATAAAATAAACTAAAAAATAATAATAAAAAAATTAATAGTAATAATAAAAGAAAATAATAATAATAATAATAAATAATAAAAAAAAATAAAAGAAGAAAAATAATAATAATAATAATAATAATAATAATAATAATAACAGAAAAAGAATAAAAACTAAAAACAAATAAATAAATAAATAAAATAAAACAAGAATAAAAGAATAATAAATAATAAACAAATAAAAAGTTAGTGGTTGAGTTTGAATTTCTGGATTTATGAACAATGATTGGAAGAGAAACAAACCCATGGTTTTGGCAGCCAATTAAATGAACTTTTAACTTCAAGTTGTCCTCCAAATCGATTTTTTTTTTTTTATTTTTCAAAATTTGACTGGAAGTTCTAGTAATGGCACCAAGAACAGTGATCGTTTAAATCAACTCCACGGAAGAGCAAAACGAGGCCAGCAGTAAACCCAACAATCAGAAGTACCAAAGAAATAATTCACAATAAATATTGATACATCTTGAATTTAGACTTAGAAGCAATTGAAGGATATCCAGGAGGAGCATATCTCTCACTAACCCATCCAAATTGAAGGCGGCTGGGGTAGAGGTCGGCGGTGGAGATGGGGGATGATGAGGGTGGTGGTTGCTATTGCTGAGAGAGAGACGAGGGGTGGGTGTTGCGGTGGCTATTGGTTCGGCGATGGTGGATGATGGTAAGGCGATGGTGAGGTGCGGCAGTGATGGAGGGAGATCGGGCAGTGATAGAGATGTGCGGTGGTTATGGAGGCGTGGCTGTGTCGTGGTGGGGGTGGTCGGCGCTGAGGGGGGTTGGGGGTTATGGGGGGCGGGGATGATGATGGCTGAGGCGGCGCCGATGGTGGAGGCTGTGGGTGTCGGTGGTGAGTGATGGTTGCTGGTGATGGATGGTGGTGACTGATGGCGCGGCTGTGGTGGTGCGGCTGTGATGGTGGTGAGTTAGAGGTTGTGGTGATGGAAGATACGGTGGTGGTGGCGACGGTGGTGCGTGTTGGGATGAGAGAGAGGACGGGGTGGAGCGCGATGGTGGTGGAGATTGAGGCGGCGGTGCGGCTGGAGCGGTGCGCAATGGGAGTGGGCACGGGCTGGGGTTCTGTGCGGCGGTGGCTGGTTGGAGATGAAGGGCGGCTGTTGCGACAGGACTGTGGGTGATGGTGGTGCTGTTGGGGTTCCAGTTGGTGAGAGAGGGGCGAGGTCGGCGGTTGTGGTTGGTGGTGATGTGGTCGGCGGTGGAGGTTCTGGATGGTGCGGCGGTGATGGGGCTGTGGGTTGCGGCAACGGTGGGGCGGTGTGGTGGTGCTGTGCGGATCAGGCTGGGGTTCGGATGGGGTGAGGGGCTACTGGAGCGGTCGGCGACGGGATATTGGCGGAGGTAGTGGTTGCAGAGGTGGTGTTGATGGAGTGGGGTTGTGGTGATGGTGGTGACGGCTGGAGAGGGGCTGGTGGTGAGAGAGAGTTAGGTTGTTTTTTTTTTTTTTTTGTTTTTTTTTTTTTTTGATTTTTTGAATTTGTGATTTTTTTGAATTTTTTTTTTTTTTTTTGAATTTTAGTTTTTTTTTTGTTTGAATTTCAAAATTAATTTGAATTTTTGATTTTTTTTTTTTTTAAAAAAAAATTGAATTAAAAGTGCTCAAGCTTTTTGAGAAAAGCTCAAGCTTTTTGGGACAGCACCTTAAGAGCTTTGAGGGAAGAAAAAGAGCTCGAGCTTTTCTTGGAGTGCTCGAGCTTCGGGGCAGAATATGTAACCAATTTTTGATGAAAAAGTGCTCGAGCTTTTTGGCGAGTGCTCGAGCTTTCTGGACCAGAAACATTTGGAAAAAAAAAAAAACATGAGAAAATGCTCGAGCTTTCTGAAATTGCTCGAGCTGTTTAGTCCAGAAAACAAACATGACTAAAGAGAGAGACCCCTTTTTTTTTTTTAAAAAAAAAACAATAAGAATAAAATAAATACTAAACACCTACAAAACAATAAAAAGAAAACTCAATTAAAAACAACAAAAATAAACAAAAATAAAATAAAATAAACTGAACTAAACTAAAATAAAATAAAATTGGGTTTCCTCCCAAAAGAAGAGCTAAGTTTAATGTCTTCAGCCAGACACAGCAAGAGGAGAAAAACATCAATCAATATAAACTGGGTCTTCAAGACCAATCTCCTCAATCAAACTCCCTTCTTCCACACCATCAATAAACAATTTCAACCTTTGGCCATTAACTTTGAAAGTTTGGCCACTCCGAGGGTTATGAATTTCTACCGCACCATGAGACCAAGATTGAACAACCTCATATGGACCATCCCATCTAGACCGCAACTTCCCAGGAAACAACTGTAATTTAGAGTTAAACAACCACACCTTTTGACCGGGCTCAAAGGACTTACGATTAATGTGAGAATCATGGAATGCCTTAGTCCGAGCCTTGTAAATACGGGAACTCTCGTATGCATCATTTCTAAGCTCCTCTAAATGAATATGGTGCATACAAATAGATTGATCAAACCTTTTTAAATCGGCTAGGGACCAACCTATAGCACCCTTGTGCTCTCTAGGAACCTCAAGAAGACGGCACTCTTGCTCACTTGGAAGATTAGAAGCAATGATAATAGGGAGAGTGTCATCGGGTTCTAAGAATGAATACTTAAGAGTAGCCGGGAGTGGCTTCAACTCAAGCTTTGGAGGAACCTCTAAAGATGGAAGAGCAGGGGTGCTCGCAAGATTAGGTAGGGGTTCCGATCTAGGCTTCCAAGGAGGATAGTCTACAGAAGGAGAACAATCAAGTAATGAATTGACTTCTTCAATAGAAGCATCAATATAGAAAGCATCACTATCAAAGTAAGTCAAACATCTCTCCAAAGGATCCTCAATCAAGATTTGAGGGAGAGATTCCTCAACTATCTCATCAACCACATCCACTGAAAAACAATCCTCCTCATGTGGAGGTTGTTGTGAAGCATTGAAGACATTGAGCCTTACAGTCATATTCCCAAAAGAAATATCCATCACTCTAGTTCGACAATTAATACATGCATGAGCAGTAGCTAGGAAGGGTCGACCTAAGATGATGGGAATCTGACGCTTAGGGTCATGAGCAGGCTCCATGTCTAAAACTAAGAAATCAACTGGGAAGTAGAATTTGTCTACTTTCACTAGAACATCCTCAATGATCCCACGAGGTATCTTGACGGATCTGTCAGCTAATTGCAAAGACACCGTCGTAGGCTTCAACTCACCTAACCCAAATTGCTTATAGACAGAGTATGGCAATAAATTGACACTTGCCCCCAAGTCAAGGAGCGCCCTATCTATGATGTGATCACCTATAACACAAGAAATCGTGGGGGCTCCAGGATCTTTGAACTTAGGTGTAGTTTGGTACTGGAGAATCGAGCTCACTTTCTCTGTCAGAAAGACCTTCTTTGACACATGAGTTTTAGCTTTTCGCTTTTGAGTGCAAAGGTCTTTCAAGAATTTGGCATAGGAAGGAATTTGCTTGACTGCATCAAGAAGTGGCAAGTTAATCTTAACTTGCTTAAAAATCTCAAGCATTTCCTCCATATTTGTACCTTTTTTCCCAAAAGGAGAAGGGTCGGCCAAGTAGGAAGGGTAAGGGGCCTTGGGCATATAGGATGCCGCAGGAATACTCAAAGGATCACTTGGGGATGAAGAATCCCCTTTTTGTAAATTCTCATTCTCAACTACATCCTTTTTAGAAGAACTTGTCGATTCACCCTCAGCCTTATACTCAACTTTGTTATCTACCACTCTCCCACTCCTAAGAGTAGTTATGGCCTTAGCTTGCTCACGATATTGATCATTGGGGTTGGAAGACTCTACCCCATATTGGCCTTTAGGGTTGTTCACCGGTTGACTTAGTAAACGCCCCTCGTCTCTTCTACTCATAGCTTGTGCTAGTTGTCCCATTTGGGATTCTAGCTTTGAGATGGACTGAGTGTGTGAGTGGAGCAATTGAGTGTTAGACTGATGATTTGACTCTAAAGCTTGCAAAGCACTCAACACTTTGTCCTCAAAAGCTGAATTTCTAGGAGGAGGAAGTGGTTGTTGATATTGTTGAGGAGGAGGACGGTAGGATGATGATGGAAAAGAATTAGGCACATTTGGCCTTGAATTTTGGGAGAATGGAGGATTTGAGGCTTGAGGCCTCCAAGAAAAATTTGGATGGTTTCTCCATCCCGGGTTGTAATGGTTAGAATAGGGATCATTACCCGGTTTGGAAAAGCCTTGAAGAGCATTAACTTGTTCTTCCACAAACTCTGGATATTGCGGGGCTAAGGGACAATCTGACACATAATGAGTTGGGCATGAACATAAAGCACACACCTCTTGAGTGGCAGGAGCAAAAGTAGAAACTTGTCCCCTAGCCAAAACTTGGTCTAATTTCCTAGACAACGCTGCAACTTGCTCTTGGACATCCACAGCTTGTCCAACTTCATAAATGCCACCTCTTTTAGGGATACTAGAGGAGGTGGGTGGAGCTCTCCGACTTGCTGAGGCATGGTGCTGTGAATTCTCACTAAGGGTCTCAAAAAGATCCCATGCCTCATCCTGATTCTTGTTGAGGAAAGTCCCTCCACAAGCAGAGTCAATCATTTGACGGTTTTGTTTTGTGATACCGTCATAAAAACTCTGTACCAACTGCCAACGCATGATATCATGATGGGGACACTTCCTATGAAGGTCCAAAAATCTCTCCCAAGCTTCATGAAAAGACTCGCCATCGAGTTGAGTAAAATTTGTGATGGCTCTTCTCATATCATTGGTTTTGCCTATAGGAAAGTATTTTTTTAGAAACTCTTGTTGGAGTTGAGTCCAAGTTGTTATGGAATTTGTAGGCAAAGAACCAAGCCATTGTTTGGCTCTATCTTTCAATGAAAAAGGGAACAACCTTAACTTAAGAGCATTCTCACTCAGATTTTGCACATTGACAGTGGTGCAAAGCTCTAAAAACTCATTCAGATGTTGGTATGGGTCCTCATTTGATTTCCCATAAAAAGATGGTAACATCTGAATGGTTTGAGGTCTAATTTCATAATGCCCAGTTACAGTAGGCATTTGAATACATGAAGGGTTGGTATATGTTGTAGGAACAAAATGAGACTTAAGAGGCTGTGGTTGTTGTTGTCCATCATTATTAGCCGTGTCTATAGAAATAGGATTTCCTAAAATCTCAGATTTAATGGACAAACCACGAAAAGCTCTCAAGGTTCTTTCTAGCTCAAGGTCTAATTTCTCTAGGTCTGAGTTGCACGAACGGCGAGCAAACATAAAACAAATAAACCTATCCAATCAAATATACCAACTGTAGCAAAAATAAAATGCAAAGCGAAGGGAAAGATTTCACCGTGATAGATTGCAAAGCAGGTAAAATTTTTCTTCTTTTTTTTTATCGACCTGTGTTTGCTCCAATCGACTCCTGCTTCTCTTTAGCTTTTTATAATTGCTGCACACCAAAGACAAAGAAAAAGAATAATAGCAAAAAAATAATAATAAAAAAAATAAAAAAAATAAAATAAAAAAATAAAGAATTAAAATAAAAATCAACTACTAAATTTTTTAACAATTTAACAGTCCCCGGCGACGGCGCCAAAAATTGATCTGTCGTGGAATCAATCAAATTACCAAACTAAACTACTAGTATAGTAGAGAAGTAAGGGTCGAACCCACAGAGACTGTTGATTGTTTAAAAACCTAAGTTGAAATTAATTTTAATTCAAATTCATAAAGAGTGATTGTTGTTGATTCTTTCCTAAAATTAAATGAGAACTATACTTAAAACAAATATTTAACTGAATTAATAATGAATCAAATTAAAAGAGGATTCCTAGGGTGTTGAATCCACCACTAATCTTGTAACTAGCTTCAATTGTATTAATTCTTGGGTCATTCAATTTGGATGTAAAAGACGTATTTTGGCTACAAGCCTCAATACAATCATCAAGAAAATCACGCACCAAAACCCTAAGCACGAATCATCTTTGGTCAACACAAATTGTCTACGCTAATTCTAAGATCATAGTCACAATTTGTTTTTCCTGAGTTATGACTCGTCCTACGGTTTTGATGTATGTACACATATTACTATTGTATAACCACATAAACAAAATCACAGAAATTGATTATGTGAAACTGAATAATACGATTATTGTCTTAATAAAATCCCAATGTTATACAATCAACATCCAAAACTAATTAACCCAAAAATAAAATACAAAGAAGCAATATTACTTGACTAGGGTTTCATCTAAACCCTAGGAATTGGAGAACTTAGCCCATGATAGTGGAAGAGGAGACCATAGCCATGGAGTTCTTCATCTTCTTCTTTAGAGTTGTCTCATTCCTTCTTCTCTTCCTCTCTAGATCTCCAAGACGGCCTCCCTCTTTTTCCAAAACCCTAGCTCCCAATAATATTCCCCCTTTTTCCAAAAATACCCTTACAAAATAATAATTTAGGAGAATAACATAAAATCCCGTAATTAGACATTAGGGGCCCAAAAAGGGAGTCTAAAGTGTTCCAAAATAGAGCCTATAATGCTAAAATGGGCCCTAGTCCACCTATATATGGATCAAGCCTCTCTTCTAACCCAAAATCACTTGTTTTCCACTTCTTTTAGCACTTCAAAGCCCAATATTTTCCTTTTTGCTCTAAATCCACCATGAAATCATCAACTTTGTCAAGCTTTCTCTGCAAAAAGATAAAATAAGAATTAACTAGCAAATACATATAGATTGGAGAAATTAAAATAATAAAAGTGTAAGAATATCTAGGGTTAACAAAATAAATATGCACTTTTTAACCTAGTTATCACCTCTCCATTATGGAGTCAGAGAGGGATTTTCTTAAGTCTTAGAGGGACTCCTTGCAGTTAGAAAAGGAATATCTCCTTCAGGAGCTGGAGAGGCTGAAGAGTGAGAACGGCGCACTCTAGGTTCCCTTGTTCTGAAGGTCGATGAAGCCAGGGCTGAGACCAAAGCTGAGATGAGGATCGAGTTGGAAAAGATGGGTCGGAACTTTGTGCAATTCGGTTATGACAACTTTAGATCCAAGCTTCTTGCCAAATTCCCAAGCATTGATCTATTGGGCATTGACGGGGATGATGATGATGGTGATGATGATGATGATGCGTCTGCCAGCCCTTTAGTTTAGAAATTTTTTTGTAGTTCTGTCTTTTCTTTTCTTTTTTGTAACCGAACGCACATATTAATAACAATATCTTTTCTTCGGAGCTTCCTACCTTTTTTTTTCTTTTGAATACTTACAAATCTTTATGGCTTGATCAGGCATCGTCCATAGTTCCATTGTTCTGTAGTGTATAGACGGGCTTCGACCCTTAAAACTTGCAATTGACATAAGTAAACCTGTTTTAAGAACTAACAGTAATTCCTTGATCGATCATAGAAAGTGGGCTGGCTTCCGAGCTTCATAACTTGTAATTATTCGAACCAAATTGCAATAACTGTGTGAATTTTTTGAAAGGAAGAAAATAGTAAGCACTTGTGCCTGAGCTCTGAAATGGGAGGTATTTGAATTTGAATTTGTACTGAGTGAATTGAACAGCATGTTTTTGTGAAACTAACTGTCTGGGTCTTAACTGCCGAGCCGAAAGTCTTGTAATAATAACTGAACTTATGGTATTTAAAAGAGACCTTAATAATCAGCACCTCTAGAACTTTAGTGAGGTATAGGTGTCCGACTGAAAGAATGTTCGTAGTCATGTAGAAGAACAACTGAGTTAAGCCTTTTCCCCTTAGTTTGGGAAATAACCAAGTAATTTTAGTGAGGTGGACCATACAAGAGGTCTGTACATTGAGATGGATCAGACACGAGGTCTGTGCATTGAGATAGACCGGACATAAGTTCTGTGTATTAAAATGGACCAGACACGAAGTCTGTGCATTGAGATGGACCAGACATAAGGTCTGTGCATTAAGATGGACCAGACACGAGGTCTGTGCATTGAGATGGATCAGACATAAGGTCTGTACATTAAGATAGACAAGACATAAGGTCTGTACATTAAGATAGACCAGACATAAGGTATGTACATTAAGATGAACCAGACATAAGGTCTACGCATTAAGATGAAAACACTTCACGAATTTTTTTTTTTTTTTTGAAAGGAAAAATTCTTTATTGATAATACTTTCGTAAGTGTTCTATATTCCAAGGCCTGGGAACAGGTTTCCCATCCATGCTCTCTAGCCAATAAGTGGTAGGTCTGACTGTCTTTGTTACTCGATAAGGGCCTTCCCAGTTGGGTGATAGCTTTCCTATGGTGGGGTCCTTGGTGTTCTAAAACTACTCTTCTTAAGATAAGATCTCCAACTTGGAAGCTGGCAGGTTTAAGCCCCAACTTAGAGTGGCTGACCATCCTATGCTGATATGCTTCCAATCTGACCCCGGCTTGCTCCCTCTTTTCTTCAAGTAAGTCCAAGTTTTCTGCGAGCTGCTGATCATTGGTCTCTTGGTTGAAAGCTTCAATCCTTAGGGTAGGCATACCGATCTCAATAGGGATCACTGCTTCGGTGTCGTAGGCAAGTGAAAAGGGGGTTTTCGATTTTGGAGTTCTTCTAGTTGTTCTGTAGGCCCAGAGTACTCCAGGGAGTTCTTCAACCCATTTCCCCTTAGCTCCCTCTAATCTCTTTTTAAAAGTATCAAGGATCGTTCGGTTGGTAACCTCTGCTTGCCCATTGGCTTGGGGATGACCAGGTGAGGAAAAGTGTTGATTGATATGTATGTCTTGGCAGAACTTTTTAAAAGTTTTTTCAGCAAATTGCGTACCATTGTTTGAGACGATCACGCGTGGTATGCCGAACCTGCAGACTATATTCTTCTAAATGAAACTTTTGATTTCCTTCTCTGTAATGTGTGTTAGTGGCTCTACCTCTGCCTATTTAGAGAAGTAGTCAATAGCTACTAATAGATATTTCCTGTTCGGTGTAGCTTTAGGCAATGGGCCTATGATGTCCATCCCCCACTAAGCAAAAGGCCATGGGCTTATGATAGGAATGAGCTCATGGCGGGGCTGGTGTTGGTAGGGTGCGAACCTTTGGCATTTGTCACACTTCCGAGCGTATTCTTTTACCTCCCTTAGCATTCTAAGCCAGTAGTAGCCTTGTGTCAAAGCTCGGTGCGCTATGGTTCTGCCCCCATTATGATTTTCACATATTCCTTTATGAATTTCTGCTAGGACGTATTGAGATTCTTCTGGAGATAGGCATTTCAGCAAAGGTTGAGAGTAGGATTTGCGGTAAAGCCTTCCATTCATGACAAGATACCGAGCTGTTCTGATTCGGACCTTTTTCGCCTTATTTTTATCCTCTAGAAGGAGCCCTTCTTCTAGGTACTGGAGGATGGGAGTCATCCAGTTCTGAGGCTGTTCCGTAATCTATGTGACTTGGATCTCCTCGATGCTAGGCCTTGGCTGATAGGAGATTCTTAGCGTAGTATCCCCTTCTGACTTTATGTGGGACGCCATGTTTGCCAAGGCATCAGCTCTGTAGTTCCGATTCCTTTCTATTTTTTGGATTGAGAATGCTTGGAAAGAGCGTTTCAACAAGTTGACCAGTTCTGAATACCAAAGCATTCTGTCATCTTTGATGGCAAATTCTCCCTGAACTTGGCTGACCACGAATTGGGAATCAGAGAAGACTTCAAGATTCTGAGCCTCATATTCTCATGCTAGCTTCATTCCTAAGATAAGGGCTTCTTATTTTGCTTCATTGTTGGAGGCTCTTAATCCCAGGCTGATTGCCTTCTCTACAATAAGCCCATTAAGGGATTGTAACACCAAACCGACTCCAGAGCCGTGGTTGGTGGATAACCCATCAGTATAAAGCTGCCACGTCCCCAAACTTTCAAAAAGTTGGGCTCTGTTCTGTAGTGCTGGAGTAAACTCGGCAACAAAATTAGCATAGGCTTGCCCTTTAATTAAGATCCGTGGGACATAGGAAATGTCGAACTCCCCTAGTTCCATTGACCACTTGACTAATCGCCCTGAGACTTCAGGCTTCCTCAGTATTGACTTCAGGGGATAGGCAGTTAGGACTTCAATGGGATGTGCTTGGAAATAAGGCCGTAGCTTCCAAACAGATACTATTAGCGCAAGGGCCAATTTTTCGATCTCGGGGTACCTCTTTTCTGTATCTAATAACGCTCTGCTGACATAGAATATGGCCTCTGAATGCCCCTATCCTGCCTGACCAATACAGAGCTGACGGCGTTCTCAGAGACTGCCAGGTATAGAAGTAATTTTTGCCCCAGGATTGGCTTTGATAAGAGCTCAGGTGAAGCTAAGTATTCCTTTAATTCTTGAAAGGATTTTTCACATTCTTCCATCCACTGCAGAGCTTTGTTACCTTTCAGAGCTATGAAGAATGGTAGGCAACGATCAATGGATTTGGAGATAAATCTACTCAGAGCTACTATTCTGCCATCCAGAGCCTGAATGTCTTTCTTGGTCTTTGGTGAATCTAGTCCAACCAGGGCCCCAATTTGAGTAGGGTTTGCTTTTATACCCCTCTAAGAGACAATGTATCCTAGAAATTTTCCCTTTGTTACACCGAAGGTGCACTTTGATGGATTGAGCTTCATCTTGTACTGCCTCAGGATATCAAACTCTTGAGTCAGGTGCTGGATGTGGCTGCCCTTCCATAGGCTCTTGACCAACATGTCATCAATATAAACCTCCATGGTACTGCCGACCAGAGGGTTGAACATCTTATTAACCAAAAGCTGGTATGTGGCCCCAGTATTCTTTAGTTCGAACGGCATCACTCTATAACAATAGAGACCTCGTTCGGTAATGAATGCAGTCTTTTCCTGGTCTGGAGGATACATCTGGATCTGACTGTATCTTGAATAGGCATCCATGAAGCTCATGAGTTCATGCCCTGCAGTAGCATTAACTAGCTGATCTATCATTGGTAAAGGAAAGCTATCTTTGGGACAAGCTTTGTTGAGGTCTGTATAGTCAATGCAGACTCTCCACTTGCTATTTTTCTTCTTGACCAAAACAATGTTGGCTAGCCAACCAGGATAAAATACCTTTCGTACCATCTTGGCATCAAGTAACCCTTGGACCTCTTCGTTGATAATCTGTTACCGCTCTAAAGTGAGTGGCCTTCTTTTCTGTCTTACTGGTAGGTGGTCTGGATCCACCATTAGTTTACAAGTGATGAGGTCTGGATCTATACCTTCCATATCCTTCGTTTCCCAACCAAACACGGAGAGGTTTTTCTTCAAGAATTCGACCATTTCATCCTTCTCGGCAGGTGTCAGGTCTGGGCCTATCTATAGGCAGTGCCCTTGGGATTCCAAGCTAACCAATACTTTAATGGGTTCCCCTATGGGCTTGGCCCTGCTGTCCATTCCTCTAGGGCTTAGTGGCTCGTCAATTTTGGAAGGGCAGTCTTCTGCCTCGTGATAGTGGGAGTAAACTGGATCCCCACATTCACGAGCATGCAGTAATTGTTATTTAGGGGCTTTGGCCTTGAGTGCAAAAGCATGACACTCCCTACAGGTTGGTTGGCATCCTCTAATAGAGTAAACGGTCTAATCGTGGACGTACTTTAAGCATTAGTGGAGGGTTGAAGTGACGGCTCCCATCTCATGCAGCCAAGGTCTCCCAATTATGACATTGTAGAGGCATTTGGCATCCAAAACCATGTATTCAGTTACTGTGGTTTTTTGTCCGTCCCCTTCTCCAATAGTGGTGGCAAGGTCAATCCTTCCCAACGGAGTGTTGAGATTTCCATCAAAACCTGTCATGATTATACCAGTGGGCTTGATGTCACTAGGGTTGAGCTTCATCTCCTTGAAAGGTTTGTAGAACAGAATGTTCGTTGAACTCCCAGTGTCTATGAGGACTCTTCGGATCTCAAAGTTGGCAATTTTGAGGGAGATGACATAGGCATCACTGTGAGGACAGTGTGCTCCTACCAGGTCTTGATCCGAGAATTGGATTTCTGGCACCGGCTTTAATCTTTTCTCCATATTAGAGATCTATATGATGTTGGGAGTAGCTCTGGCCTCCCGAGCATATTGTTTCCTTGATCTGTTGGAAGTTCCTGTTGTAGGGGAATCTGCATGAAGGACGAAGATTACTTGGTTGTTCAGTCAGTGGAGGCTCATTCCGTCCTTCCTTTTGTTCCTGCCTCTGGTCAGGCCTCCTCTGCTGGGGCCTATCATCACGAGGGGTTCTGCCCTCCGTCCTACTTGATGAATTCTTGTAGTCGCCCTCTCCTTATAAACTACTCAATCTCATGTTTAAGGGCCTTACATGTGTTGGTTGTGTGCCCGTGATCCTTGTGGAAATCACAATACTTGGTTTGACCCCGGTAGCTGGGGTCGCCTTTCAAAGGCTCTGGCCATCTTAACTTTTCCCAGGATCTGACTTGCCGCAATATGTTATTTGGAGAGGTGTTTAGAGGAGTAAAATTGGTGAACTCTCTTTGCCCTGAATTATATGAAGTTCTGGGCAACGATCTTTTTTCTTGTCTTCTGACTCTCTTTCTAGCCGTACTAGGGTCTCTCCTCTAATCATCCTTCCTCTGATTGTCTTTCTTCTAGTCATCTTTCTAGGGCTTGCTCCTTAATTTTTCGTGAGGTGTCTTTGGCTTCTTCTAGGTTGATGTATTTCCTTGCTCAGTCTATGAGGGTTGCCATGTCGGCAAGGGGACTTTTTGTCAAGGAATCCCTAAAGCCTCCATGTGCAAGACCGGAGGCCAGAGTAGCTAGCAACAAGGAAACTGGAACTGCAGTCCGTAACCTCAGTGAGTTCGGCATTGAAGCGCGCGATGTACTCTCTGAGGGACTCTTCCTTTATTTGTTTTACATTTAATAAGAATTCAAGACCCTTCCTTAGCCTCTTACTAGTCATGAACCTATCCAGGAATCGCCTGCCGAGCTCATAGAAACTGGTGATTGAGTTCAGTGGGAGGTGGTAAAACCACTTCAGAGCAGTACTGTTAAGGCTGGTTACAAATGTTTTGCACATAAAAGCGTCAGAAGTGCCGTGTAGGGCCATGTTGTGCTGGTAGTCGGAAAGGTGGTCCCCAGGATCCCCTGTCCCGTCATAAGGAGTGAATTTCGGGACAGCAAGCTTCTTTGGCCTCTCCTCGGCCATGATAGCAGGGGTGAATGGTGTGGCAAACCTTCCGAGCAGCCTTACTAACTCATCTTGCTCTGGGGGGTTTTGAGCACCCTTCATAACAACAGTGCGATCCATAGATTCTGCAACTTCTTTAGCTCTTTGTGAGCCCCTAGGCAAAATTGGTTGTTGGGAGTCAAGCCTTGTGGCTTCAGGGCCTATAAGGACAGGATGATCCTGGCCTATGGCTGGGAGGTTATTTGATCTTCTTGGACTGGAGGTGCAGGCACTGCTTGGGGCTGAGGCTGTTGTGGCGCCGAATGCATTCCTGAAGCCACAGGAGTTGGAGCCCTAGTGGTACTTCGGTAATGGACTTCTAGAATAAAGGTTGGGATCCCTCTGCCTGTAACTGCTGACGGCTGTGGATCTCCATGAGTGTGAGCAGTAATAGGAGGCTATTGGTCGGTCATGTTGACAGGTGGATTCGAAGGATTAGCCTCACAATTCTAAGTGAGCGTTGCTAGAGTTTTGAATATGGCTAGGAGTTGCTCTTGCATCAACTGGTTTTTCCGTTTGACCTGGTCGAGCTCTTGCCGCACGAGATCAATCGTTTGTCCTCTTCCTCGTCCGGCAGACGGTCGGGGTTGAGGGTTCTGAGGATTTTGAGTATTTTTCCTTGGTCGGAGATTGAGAGCCATAATCCTTTAGCAAAAAAGAGAATGAGTTTTGAATTAGTAGAGCACTTGGTAATTGTCGTTTCCCACAGACGGCGCCAAACTGATGCTGCACTTTTTGGCTGAAGTAGATTCTGAGCTTGGCTCCCTGAAGAACATTCAAAGAAGAAGATCAGAGGACCACCGGATTGGTTTCGCTAGTAGCCACTCCGATGCTTAAATTAATAAACTAAATTGAAAAGACTGTATTATAAGCCAAATAATGAGCATAGAAAATAAAGCGTACCTTTAGGGTTTAATTTATAGGTGGTGGCTTTCCTAAGTTGATTAGGATTTGGAGCCACAAAAGTAGGGTTTTGATCATCAGAGTAAGGCAGTTATCTTGTTGGATATTGTATCAATAGAGATAACTATGTGTGGCAGTTTTCTTGTAGAAGACTGTTTCCTTATTCTCTGCTCGGCAGATATTAAGGCGGTGATGAGCTCTGCACTAAGGAGAGTGTTCTAAAGGTTGGCACTCAGACCCGTAAGTTTTGTAAGAATATAGATCTGCTCTGAAAGTCTGTGCTCAGACCTATAAGTTTTGTATGTATGCTATAAATGGCCGAGCACGAGCTGGTCTGTAGTCATACGTGTCAAGTGAGGATTGGTTTGTCATTTTGTTGTATATCATATATATATATATATATATATATATATATATATTAGATTTAGGATTTTCCATCCAAAGAAATAGATTATGTATTATATTTGGTAAAGGAAGTCAATAAACAAGCCTTGGTAGAGTGGATAAGTGCGTTGCCCTCCCCATAATCCACCACGTTTCAAACCTCTGCATTCTTTCACTCCCCGCACGGTTCAGTCACACCCTGCATAGGTTGCCAAGGTTCTTTCTCGGTTCAGTCCCGCGGTTCAGTGAGACCCTACACAGGTTGCCAAGGTTCTTTCCCTGTTCAGCCGCGGTTCAACACTATTCATTCTTGATTCAACATTAAAAAAAAAGTTTGGTTCAGTCTGCTCACACCAATTTAGTAACAAAAACGATCATGTTGAACCGGTTGAATTAGTCAATCTGGTCTAGTTCTGATAACTAGGCCTGAGATATATCTAAGATGCAGGTTTAAATTAGAGGTCGGCAAATATGAATAGGGCGGGCAGAAGTTTCAACGCACAGTTCAGTCACGCACATGTTGCCAAGGTTCATTGGTTCAACACAGTTCATTCCCGGTTCAACATTAAAAAAATTCTGGTTCAACCTTTTCACACCGGTTTAGTAATAGAACGATCCAATTTAAGGGCAGAAGTTTCAAATAAAATGTTGTTGCATTCAGTCACTCCTCACACGGTTTAGTCATGCCCTGCAAAAGTTGTCAAGGCTCATTCCGTGTTCAGCCGCAGTTCAACACAGTTCATTCCTGGTTCAGCATTAAAAAAACGTCTGGTTCAGCCAGTTCACACCGGTTTAATAATAGAAACGATCCAATTGAAAAACCAAACTGGAAAGGGGTCTGGTTCCGGTCGAACCGGTTGTTAAGTGCAGGAGTTTGTTGGAGAGTTAGGAATGTAACATCAAAAAGAAGTTGAGGTCATAAATGGATAATGTCATCGTACTCATTTAGAGTTATGTCTCTAGTTTGTATCCTTCAACCCACAATAAAGATTGCAGAACTTTTGCAACCACTGTATACCTCTTGGAATGGTATCCCATATCATTCTATTTTCTTCTCCTTTGAAGAAAATACTATTTTGAGTATGCCTATTAGTCCTTGCCAAGCTCCTGACAAGTTAATTTGGTAATTTTCTCCATATAGGATCTTTTCTGTTAGAAGTGTCTATCATTTGAGATTGGATCTGGGGCTTCTCAAAGGTCATCGGCATGAGTTTCCCGGTACATATGGTAGGGTATTGTGTTAGGACATTGTTTAGAAAGCCAAAGTTGCTCCTAAAATCTTCTCTCTTTTTTGCATGCATGTTTGAACGCTTTACCTATGAAGGTTAATTTGGTTAGACGTTGAATCTCTATGGACATTAGTTTCGAATTCTCTAGGGATGCAACAGAGACTATCATTCATATTCTCAAGGATTGTTGGGTAGTAAGACATACATGGAGATTATCTCCTATCGGGTTTAGCCATGATGCTGAAAGTTTATGAATCTTCCTAACCACAATTTGGATACTTCGGAATAATAGAAATGAGGCTATTTTTTTACCAGTCTGGTCATTATCCTTGGAAGTTGGCAAGGCATAGTCTTTTCAACTTCTCTGATTTTGTGGATGCTCAAAGGCCTTCTGCTACCTCAAAGAGGCTGCCTATTCAAATATGGTTGCTTCCACAGAGAATGTTTTATAAGATCAATTTTGATGGAGCCCTATTTCAAAAATTGAATGTGGTTGGTTTCGGGTTTGTAATCAAAGATTGTAAAGGTAATTTTATTGGACAGTTGATGACAAAGCAAGCAGCATTCATGGATGTGGAGTTGGTGAAATCTTTAGCTACTCTTAAAGCTGTTCAATTTGCTTTACAAATAGGATTAAGGGATATTATTTTGGAAGAGGACTCCATAGAGACTATAAAATGATATCCGCTCTTCTGATGATGATTTCTACTCAGTGGGCATGGTTAGATTTGATTGCATGGTTTTCGTCGGTATGCTTATAATTTTTTTATGTTGTTTGACAAATGTGATAACTCATGAGCTGACTCACTGTGCCAAGAATGTAAATAGTGAGATAGTGCGGCTTGAAGATGTACCTTCTTTTTATTTTTTTGCTTCTCACTAATAAACAAAAACCCCCATCGTCTTTCTTCAAAAATAAAATGAAAAAAAAAAAAAAAAAGAATTAAAAGTCAGGTGTGATCTATTATGGGGTTCTTGAAGAATTACTTCAATTACTGCAACAATGGGAGTGCTTAGAGAAATTATAATGTTCAGATTCAAGATTTGGAAACATGAGAAATTTTGAAATTTTTTTTTTAGCAGAAATTTAGTTATGTTCCATCAGAATTAGACAAGTAACCATGGAAAAACTGCTAACATGGCCTTAAACAAGATCACCTGATCCTCCTCCACCATCCCCTTTTAGAGGCTTTAAAGCTCTTTCCAACCACTCTTGATACATTTAATCGCTTGGACTTTTATATTTCCTTCAGTGCCCTACCACACACCAAAATCTTTTTCATGGTTTCATTATTGCTAAAAACTATAAATAAAAAAAATATTAAATGACACTAGCCTATGCTATTTTTATTGACAAACACAAAGACTTCCACGCCAGCCATTTTTTTTTGTACTAAAAATGGATATGTACATAAGTTACTCCACATACTTATCACATAGCATTGTTCCTTAATACTACACAGCCATCTGCAGAGGATCCCACCGCAGCATTGCCCCTTAACACCACATAGCCATTTGCAAAGGATCCCACAGCATTGTCACTAAACCAACCGCTCGGTGGTAGCCTTATTTGTTTTCAAAATGACAAAATGACCCCTTTCAATTAATTTTTTCTTTTTCATTTTTTCAATTTTGACTTTTTTTAACTTTTTTTTAAAGAATTTTTTAATTTTATATAAAAAAATTTAAGATAAATAACTTATATTTTTTAGTCAAAAAATATTTTTATTAATATTTATTTGAAAATGAAAAAAATAAAAAGATATTAATCAAAATTTTAAAAATGCAAAACACAAATATAAAATGGACATCTTTGTCATTTTTTTAATAAAATAAGGTTGGAGATGAGTTCTTTGTAATTTGTTAATAAAAATTGGGGAGGTCAGTGTCATTTTAGAAATTTGAAAAAAAAATTATATAATTATCATAAATCTAAAAAAAAATAAGTATAACTTACCAAAAAAAAAAAAAACCCTTCTCCCGCTCTCTCTTTCCATCCTATTCGCCTTGTTGTTTGGTTTTCTTCTTACAAACTAAAGAAAATCATTAAGAGTAGTTCTTTTTTATCATTTTACTTCTTATAAGCGATAGGTATTATTATTAGTCATACGAGTCGGATATAATCACACTCTCAATAGACATCCAAATGCCGTATAACAATAATGGATCTAGACCATTATCAAGAGGAAGTAAAAAATTAAAAATTGAAATTTTAAGGAGTCTCTTATTTAAAAAAATAAAAATAAAAATTGGGGAATGCAATCCTTAATTTTCATTTTTTAAAAAAACTTAAGGATAAAATTTTAAAATATTGGGGCCATCACCAACCCTTAAACCCCTTGTATCCGCCGAATAAACATTGCCATAGAACTTTACATCCACTTCCTACTTCCTTAAAATGGTTTATGTTACTTTTGCAGGGTGATAGTCCTGAAATCGATAGTGGAGGAAAGTCTGAGCTAGTGTGATTTTCAATGTCAATATACAAATTTTACAATGTCAAATGTAGCCTCAACCAATTATTGTCATATCAATATGACACCGGCCATCAGTGGGGAGAGAGAGAGAGGGGGGGGGGGGGGGGGGGCGAATCAAACATCCTCCGGCAATCAGTGAGATTGAACACGTTTGCGACTCTGACGGAGAATTCAAACTAAGCATGGTCGGTGGTCTGTGAACATGGTCTTTCAGCACTTGTTTATTGCATGAATACCTTATACCACGTGCCATACATGTGTGTGTGCATGTGCTCATCTCTGTCGAACATTTTGGGAGTGTAGCAATTTTACAATGCCCTTCCATTTTTTTTTTTTTAAAAAAAAACAAATTATAGGATTGGATAAATTAGTTTCAATAACGTTAAGGTGTGTGAAGAAAAGAAAAAAAAAAAGATAGAACTTGATGCTGCACTTTTCGGCTCGCAATAAATCTGGGCTCCGCGACATGTAGAACACTCAAAAAAGGGATCAGAGGACCACCGGATTGGCTCCGACGGTAGCCGCTCCAATGCTTAAGTAAGTAAACTGAATTGAAAAGACTGTATTAAAAGCCAAAGAATAAGCATGACAATAAAGCGTACCTTTAGGGTTTAATTTATAAACCGTGGCCTTCCTAAGTTGATTAGGATTCGGAGCCATGAATATAGGGATTTGATCATCGGAGATTGCAGTTACCTTGTGGAGTATTGTATCATAGATAGAGATAATCATAGATAGTAGTTTCCTTGTTGAAGACTGTTTTCGTGTTAAAGACTATTTCCTTATTCCCTGCTTGCATTGACAGTTGTTAAGGAAACCATAAGGTCGGAACCATACGAAATACTAAGTGAATATTGCCTAGAGCATAAGGTCTAGAGGATATGTGCATGAGGATGCCCTGGAAGTGCCGCCTGCTCTGTATGACCGAGTTTATCGGCTCTGTAGAATATGTATATAAGAATGCCCTGAAGGCTGTGACTGCTCTGTATGACCGAGTTTATCGGCTTTATAAGCACACGTGTCTCGAGGTGATTGGTGTGTCTGTTTGTGGTATATCAGCTACTCCCCCCCTCCCATTGAGCCCTAGTTAGGAGCTAAGGCATAACTAGAGTTATGGGCTTTATGAAGAGTCACACATTTTGTTTCTCCATTTTTCGAGACGTCGATTTAATGGGTCATTTATTACGCAGCCGATACTTGAGAAGCCATCATTATTTTCAACCATTGTGTCGAGTCGTCTTGGGAGGCCCATATTTCGAATGTGTATATAAAAAGGGGGAAAGGACTTTTATGCCTTTCTTCTGCACTTGCTTCTATAGTACTAGAGACTGCCACCGCCAGTTGACGTATTTTGAAGGTTGAAAGATATCCGGTGTTCATAGACTTTCTTGATTTCAGGTTTGATTTTAGCCCCTTTTACATTCCCTTTCATTTGCTTCGTTACTTTCTCTTTTTCGCTATGTCTAGCCCTGGGTCACCTTCTGGTTCGGGCAGTTCTTCTAGGACCATTCCTCAATTACAACTCGTGAATCTTCCTTCAGTTAATGATGCTGAGAATAGATTGGTAGAGCCCCCTCTAGTCCGGGGGTTAGGATAGTTAATGCATTCGATGAGCCCTCGAATAAGACTGGTGAGACCTCTGGTCGATCTAGCCATAGAGAGGAGGGTGGAGTGCAATTACTGAGAAGATGTTGGTAGAGTTGTGGGAGAAATTCAATCTCCCTTCAAACGTTACTTTTAGGGTCCCAGACCCTCTGGATCCCCCACGCAATGTCAGAGCGGGGGAAATCTGTGCCTATTTGGCTTGGTTTGAAATGGGACTGACACTCCCCCTTCCTGACCTTGTAAAACAATTCTTTTGTTGATTCAACCTTTGCCCTGCAGACTTGAACCTTAATAGTTGGAGACATCTGTTAAGCTTCATAGTGTTGGGGCATATGAATAATGTCGACGTGTCCCTTGACCTGATCCGTAGTAATATGGATCTAAAATACATGAGGGCAGAAGGCCTTTATTATATGTCTTTTGATAGTGGGTTCAGATCCCTTACTTCTGTGCCCTCCTCAAACAAGACCTGGAAGAAGTGGTATTTCTTCATAAAAGGAGGATGGGAATTCGAGGACTTCCAAGACCAATTCTCAACATTCCCTCGAACCACTAGGCGAAAGGGTAAGGCCCAATTTTTCTGTGGCTGCTTTGATTTTGTTTTGTACACCAATTGCCGAGTTGATCAATTTCTGTATCTTTTGTGCAGTTAGGAGCGTGTGGAAAAGACCGAGCCCCTCTCCCGCGCTTCAAGAGCAATACAAGAAGCTTTTACAGCCCAGCAACCGAGATCATTCCTCCATTGTTAACAGTGATAAGCTGATGGCTGCCAGGGGAAGTGTTGAGGAGCTTGCAAAGGATATGATGGCAAGGTGAGAGACCGAGCCATCTTCATCTGTGGCAGTGAGGGAGGCTTCTTCCCCAGCGGACCCTCTCATCCAGACAAAAAGGCGGAGGTTACTTTCGATCTCTCCTGAACCCATTGAGGGGGAGAGAGAGGCACCTACCCCCATTTCTGTGGTCCCCCCAGCCCCATCCAAACAAGCGGGCAAGGAGGCGTCATCCTCGGTGGCCCCTGGTGCTGTCAATCAGGGGGCCAAAAAGATTCTGAGGGACTTTTAGGCTAAAGGCTCAATCAAAACTAGGCCTCAGAAGTCGGAGAAGCTTCTTATTGATTTGGCTTCCCTTCAGGTTAAGGTAAGTTCTTTGGGTCTTTTATCTCTTTTCCCTTTTTTCCAAGTGTTTTGGCCGGTACTGAATTGTTTGCTTTGTACATTGCAGACTCTGCACACCCTTTCTACTCTGATGGAGGTCTCTCCCCCTTCAGAGGAGGTTGACAAACTTCTGGCCGAGCTGGATGAAGTCAAGCTTCAGCTTGGTACTGTTAAGTCCGAGGTTCACAACTCTGCAAAGAGGCTGAAGGAGTCCCAGAATTCTCTGGTCGTCATGGAGTCAGAGAAGAACCTTGCCATTCAGCAGGCAAAGAAGCTGCAGAGGGAGATGGACGGCATACGGTAACAATACAATCAAAAGCTTGAGGATGCAGTGGAGCAGGCCAGGCTGGAGAACGAGACGGAGATGAAGATGGAACTGGAAGGAATGGCCAACACCCTGATCACGTTTGGCTTTAACAACTTCCGAACTAGGTTCCTTGCTAAATTTCCTGATTTCGACATATCCTCGATTGTGCCTCCAGGGGTTACCCCTCCCGAGGTTGCCGTTCCGAGCGAGGTGGTCGACGTTCTCCCTGCCGATCCCACTGAAGTTGTCGTTCCAAGTGAGATGGTTGACGCTGCTCCTGCCGATCCTTCCCTAGCCGTTGAGCTTGCCTCTGCTGATCAGGCTTAGGAAATATGCTTAGTTTAGGTTTTTTGTTTTTGTTTTTTTTTTTTTTTTTTTTTTTGAACTTCTAGTGTAACAGGCCATTTTGCTGAATGAAACAATATTTTCTTCCTCAAATGCCTTCATCCCATTTCTTTTGTGTTTGGTTGACCCATGTAGTATTTCTTTTGAATTTGTGGTTGATGTGAGAAACTGCTGCAAGTGAGGCTGTTCTGGAGCCCTCCAGATCAGCTTTCAACGGTTGGCGGTTGTCTTCCGAATTGTAGTTGCGATAAGACAATGATTGTAAACCAGTTCTGATTGCTTCTCCCTCTTTGGATGAGATAGGAAGGCAACTTCAATCAGATATGTAAGGATCTGACATTGATCTTGTGTCACATATATTGAGAGTAAATTTTGAAGAATTCTGAGGTAGTTTGTTCTGAACCCAAGTTTTGTAGCAACAATTCGATGTCTCGTGTCTGTCACTCTGATGATTGAGACTTCTGCCTCTTAAGTCATTCAGACCAGGCTGAGATACATCCAAACTGATGGTCTTTTGTCGTACACGTGGTCCGTCAGAGATCAACGGAATGGCCAAGACTGAGAGGTCTGTATTTTGGTTCGAGGATCTTTGTATAAAGGTAGATCAGACTCTGTTTGCTTGACCAGTTCGGTATGCTTGGGGAAGCCTTGTGTCTTGTCTTCTAAGTATCCGAAAGGACGGTTTTATACGTCATTCATTTATACAGCTGCCTTTTAGGTTTTCGAGGCCAACCCTTTATTTAACTGTTGCGACAGTTCATCTGGGTGACTTTTGGGCTTCGAGGGTCTATATATATGAAAGAGGAGCGTACGGTTGCACCCCATCTTTTTACTTTTGCTCTCATACTGTTCCCCTGTCGGAGAAAATTTGAATGTCTTTTAGAGGCTTACCGTTTGCCCGGAGATGATTGACGATTTTCAGTCCGAGTTGGGAATGATTAAACTATGGCTGAGAGTTAACCTTCCCTTTGATTCAGTCTCCAAGGAAATATTAGAAGAGGCAAAGATCTTCTTGTCCATCTTAACTTCCGGTCGAGATTTCTCCGATTGGAGGTGGACCTTCCTTGATTCAACCGAGGCTTGGAGCATTGGTGATGAAGATGAAGATGGGATGCCTCCTTCCCTTTGTGTCTTGGCAGAGACCCTTGCTCAAATCGGCTAGGGTGTCATGCCGGCTTTGAGGGAGATGAAGGTGGAGAATGGAGGTCTCCTGAGACCCAGAGCCCTCATCATCCGTTGGTCTTGAGATCAATGACAGTGATGATGAAATGGCCTGGGTGCTTCTTGCTACAGATTGGGGTTCAGGGTTCCTTCCTTTCAAATGGAGTCGGCGACGGCGGTAATGGAGGTTTGGAACTTGGATCCTTTTCTCATTCAAGGAAGAAAGCCATGATGTCGTAAAAACGTAGTGATGCCTTTGTTGTAGCTTTTGTGTACTTGTTCTATTTCCAGTCTTCTTGTACTGATGTAAATTTTCTGAATCATTAATAAAATTGAGTTCCTTCTTCTCAGATCTGATGTTCTTTGTATTTGAATGTGCTCTTCTGGAGTTAAAACACCTTTTCGTTCACTTCTGATGACTAACTTTTCTGTACGCTCTAAGAGTAGATCAAAGAAACTTATCAAACCTGAAGTCTTGAATCAAAGTACTTTAAACCTGCTCGGTACTGTAGTATTTGTTGCTTGCTGGTACATAAACCAAATAATCTAAGTATCAGCTCTGAGGTATTCCGATCTAGGAAACTTTAGTTTGAAGATTTTTGGAACTTTTGTCTTTGGATGGACTGGATCATTGAATCTGTGTATTGAAGATGGACCAGGCTCGGAAGGCTTGTGCATTATAGATGGACCAGGCTCTGGAGGCCTGTGCATTAAAAAATGGACCAAGCACTAAGGCTTGTGCATTATAGATGGACCAAGCACTAGAGGCCTGTGCATTAGAGATGGACCAAGTGCTAAGACTTGTGCATTATAGATGGACCAGGCTCTGGAGGCCTGTGCATTAAAAGATGGATCAAGTGCTAAGACTTGTGCATTATAGATAGACCAGGCTCTAGAGGCCTGTGCATTAAAAGATGGACCAAGTACTAAGACTTGTGCATTATAGATGGACCAGGCTCTAGAGGCCTGTGCATTAAAAGATGGACCAAGTACTAAGACTTGTACATTATAGATGGACCAGGCTTTGGAGGCCTGTGCATTAAAATATGGACCAAGTACTAAGACTTGTGCATTATAGATGGACCAGGCTCTGGAGGCCTGTGCATTAAAAGATGATCATTCTATGGAGGTATCAAAAAGAAAGAAACATCTTCATTGATAATAATTCCGTAAATGTTCCACATTCCACGGCCTAAGAATAGGCTTCCCAGTCATGTCTTCAAGCCAGTAGGTGGTAGGCCTAACAACCTTCGTCACTTTGTAGAGGCCTTCCCAGTTTGGTGATAACTTTTACATAGTGGGATCCTTGGTGATTGGAAAGACTCTTCTTAAGACAAAGTCTCCGACTTGAAAACTGACCGTCTTAAGCCCCACCTTGGATTTGTCGACCATTCTCTACTAATAGGCTTCCATCTTGATGCTGGCTTGATCCCTTCTTTCTTCAAGCAAATCCAAATTTTCCATTAGCTGTTGATCATTGGATTCTTGCTCGAAGGCTTCAGTCTTCAAAATTGGCATACCGATCTCAACCGGGATTACTGCTTCTATACCATAGGCCAGTGAGAAGGGAGTTTCAGAGGTGGGAGTTCTTCTGGTTGTTCTGTAGGCCCAAAGAACTCCAAGGAGTTCCTCTTCCCACTTTCCTTTGGCCTGCTCCAACCTTTTCTTTAATCCATCAAGGATCGTTCGGTTGGTGACCTCTGCTTGCCCATTTACTTGTGGATGGCCTGGAGAGGCAAAATGTTGCCTAATGTTGAGATTTTCATAGAATTTTCTGAAGCCTTTACCAGTGAACTGTGTCCCATTGTCAGAGATAATCACACATGGTATACCGAACCTACAAACAATGTTCTTCTAGGTGAAGTTTTCAACTTCCTTCTCTGTGATGTGTGTTAGAGGTTCAGCTTCGACCCATTTAGAGAAATAGTCAATGGCCACCAATAGATACTTCCTGTTCGGTGGGGCCTTTGGTAATGGACCCACGATGTCCATCCCCCACTGAGCAAAGGGCCAAGGACTAGTAATCGGGATGAGCTCGTGATGGGGCTAGTGTTGATATAGGGCAAATATTTGGCATTTGTCGCACTTCTGGACATACTCCTTAGCCTGCCTTAGCATGCTAGGCCAGTAATAGCCCTGAGTCAGAGCTCGGTGAGCTATCGTTCTGCCCTCATTATGATTCCCGCAAATACCCTTGTGTATTTCAGCCAAGACATATTGTGATTCTTCTGGAGCTAGGCATTTTAATAGAGGTTGAGAATAAGACCTTCTGTAAAGCTTGTTGTTCAAGATCAGATATCGAGCCGCTCTGATTCGAATTCTCCTAGCTTTGTTTTTGTCTTCTAGGAGGAGCCCGGATTCTGGGTACTAGAGGATTGGAGTTATCCAGTTCTGGGGCTGTTCAGCAATTTGGGCAACTCGGGCATCCTCTATGCTGGGTTCTGGCTGGTAGGAGATTTTTATTGTGGAGTTTGCTTCAGATTTAAAGTGGAATGCCATGTTTTTCAAAGCATCTGCTCTGCAGTTCTGGCTTCTTTCTATTTTCTGGATAGTGAACGTCTAGAAGAAATGCTTCAAGTGGTTCACCAGTTCGGAGTACCGAAGCATCCTATCATCTTTAATGGAGAATTCTCCCAGGACTTGGCTTACCACCAGTTGGGAGTCTGAGAAGACTTTAAGGTTCTGAACCTCACATTCCAAAGCCAACTTCATGCCTAGGATTAACGCTTCATATTCAGCTTCATTGTTGGAAGCTTTGAATCCCAAGCTGACTGCTTTTTCTTACGAGAGCCTATCAAGGGACTGTAGTACCAGGCCTACTCCTGAGCCCTGATCGGTTGATGATTCATCGATGTAGAGCAGCCAGGTTCCTGAAGTTTAGATGAGCTATGCCTTGTCTTGAAGTGCCAAGGTGAACTCGGCAATGAAATCAGCCAAGGCCTGCTTTTTGATGGAGTTTCGTGGCACATATGATATGTCAAATTCCCCTAACTCCACAAACCACTTTACTAATCTTCCCGACACCTCAGGCTTCCTCAATATTGACTTCAGAGGATAGGCAGTTGGGATTTCAATTGGATGAGCTTGGAAATAAGGTCGGAGCTTCCGAGCTGGTATCACCAAAGCGAAGGCTAGCTTTTCCACTTCTGGATATCTCTTTTTTGTGTCGATTAGTGCCCTACTGACGTAGAATATAGGCCTCTGTACTCCCCTGTCCTGTCTGACTAATGCGGACCTGACCGCGTTTTCAGAGACTACAAGGTACAAGAGTAGCTTTTCCCCCTGTACTGGTTTTGACAGAAGTTCTGGAGAGGCTAGATACTCCTTCAGCTCTTGAAAATCTTTCTCACATTCTTCCATCCACTGTAAAACTTTGTTGCCCTTTAGAGCTTTGAAGAAAGGTAGGCAGCGATCAGTGGATTTGGAGATAAATCTGCTTAGTGCCGCGATTCCGCCATTCAGCGCCTGAATGTCTTTTCTGGTTCTCGGTGATTTTAGTCCAATCAGAGCTTGGATCTGAGTGGGGTCTACTTCGATACCCCTTTGAGAGACAATGTATCCCAAGAATTTTTCCTTCGTCACCCCGAAGGTATATTTCGAGGGGTTGAGCTTCATCTTATGCTGTCTTAGAATATCGAAGGTCTGGGCTAAATGTTGGAGGTGACTACCTTTCTGTAGAATTTTGACCAGCATATCATCAATGTATACCTCCATGGTATTGCCGAGCAATGGGCTGAACATCTTGTTCACCAACCGCTGGTATGTGGCTCCAGCGTTCTTCAAACCGAAAGGCATTACTCTGTAGCAGTAGAGACCTCGTTCGGTTAGGAAGGCTGTCTTCTCCTGGTTTGGAGGGTACATCTGAATTTGGTTATACCCAGAATAGGCATCCATAAAACTCATGAGTTCATGCCCTGCAATAGCGTCAACCAATTGGTCTATCCTTGGCAATGGAAAACTGTCTTTGGGGCACGCCTTATTGAGGTCTGTATAATCAATGCAGACCCTCCACTTGCCATTTTTCTTCTTGACCAGGACGGTGTTGGCTAGCCACTCGGGGTAGAACACTTCTCGTATCATCCTGGCTTCAAGCAGCCTCTGGACTTTCTCATTTATGATTCGATGCCGTTCTGGAGCAATCGGCCTTCTCTTCTGTCTAACTGGTGGGTGATCTTGATCTACCATTAGCTTGTGGGTTATCAGATTGGGATCTCTACCCTTCATGTCTTTGGTCTCCCACGCAAACATAGAGAGGTTGTCTTTTAGAAACTTGATTATTTTCTCTTGCTCAGCGCGTGTCAGGTCTAGGCCGATGTACAAATAGTGCCCCTATGATTCTGAACTGACCAATACTTTGACAGGCTCGCCAATGGGTTTGGCCCTGCTGTCCTGTCCCCTTGGGCTTAGGGGTTCTTCGATTCTAGAAGGGCAACTTTCCTCCTTGGGAGTGTGGAAGAGAACTGGATCTGCACAATCCCGGGTGTACTGTAATTTCTATTTGACAGTCTTCTCCTTCAGTGCAATGGCATGGCACTCCCGGGAAGTCGGCTGACACCCTCTGACAGAGTGAACGTTCTGATTGTGGACATACTTCAGACATTGGTGGAGGGTCGAGGTGACCACCCCTATCTGGTGCAACCATGGTCTCCCAATTATGACATTGTAGGGAGATTTCATATTCAACACCATGTACTATGAGATGGTGGTTTTCTACCCTTCTCCCTCTCCTACAGTAGTAGGTAGGTCGATTCTTCCCAATAGGGTACTGAGATTGCCATCAAAGGCTGCCATCACGGCAATAGTAGGCTTGATGTTTTCTTGGTCCATCCCCATCTGTTTGAGTGGCTCATGGAACAGTATATTGACGGAGCTGCCAGTATCAACCAGGACCCTTCTGATCTCGAAGTTGGCAATTTTGAGAGTGATGACAAGGGCATCACTGTGAGGGCAGTGCACCCCTGCTAGATCCTGTTCAGTGAAATGGATCTCCGGTGCTGGTCTGAGCCTCTTTTCAACGTTGGAGATTTGCAATACGTCTGGGGCAGCCCTGGCCTGTCACACCCCGGATTTCCACGAACCCGAGGAGCGACTGAACAGAAGAAAAGGAATAAATAAATGACAATGAATTAAATTTAAATTAAATCTCCATCATCATTCCTCAAGTTTCTCCCAATAATTTAAGTAAAGATTCGGCATTCAATATAACTCAAATCGTTCCTCAACATAGCTCAAGTATTCCTCTCAATTAATGCCCAATACTTTAAATCGTATTTAAAAACGGTTCTCAAAATGTTCTCAAAACCTTTCTCAAAGTGCCCTGTAATGGTCGCCCAAAAAGGGCTCAAAATACCCTAAGGTATAGTCCAAGAAGTGGTCCAAATAAATGGCCAAACATGGCCTTGATTTATGCCTAAAAAAGTGTCCCATAAATTGCCCCAAAAAGGTGGTAAAAAGGGTGGTGAAACAAGGCTGGACAGCAGGGGTCACTGCAGGTTGGACAGCAGGGCAAGACGCAGCAGGGCGTGCGGGGGCAGGCAGCGCGTTGGGCGCGCAGGGGTGCCATGCTCGCAGGCGCGCGCGCGAGGGGGAAGGTGGCATGGCAGCAGGCGTGCGGG
Organism: Nyssa sinensis; assembly: GCA_008638375.1. Lineage (NCBI taxonomy): Eukaryota > Viridiplantae > Streptophyta > Magnoliopsida > Cornales > Nyssaceae > Nyssa > Nyssa sinensis. Next base: position 13,671,144 of record CM018043.1, on the reverse strand, counting down.
GCAGGGCCACGCGCGTGAGGGGCGAGCGCGGGCGTGGGCGCAGGCGGCTGACTGGCGCACGCGCGGGGCAATTCAGGCCTGTTCTGGCACTGTAGCACAGAGACCTGATTTTCTTATTTTTCTGAAATTTCACTATTCACGGCTGCAACCCAAATGTTTCATTTTCTGATTTTTTTCCAAAGTTTTAAAGACCACTTTTTCCCCATTTTCAGCCCAACTCCCAAGGACACTATCCTCCTAATTTGGATAGTTTTTTCAACCATTTAAATGGTGTTTTACACACTTATTTTTCACTTTATTTTCTAAAATTTTGGGCATCGTTTCCTTTGTTTTTTCAAGGCTTTTCTACCTAATTTTCACGACATGTATGAATATAAATTCACCAACAACCCACCCTCATACGGTGGCCACAAACCCATCCAACCAAAACATGCATTCTCCATATTCAACACATCCATGTAAAATGTAATTACTACAATCATCATACATTCATTTGATTCACAACTTATGCATATTAAAATGGCCCAAGGCCTAAAGTTTACAACTTGTTTCAACACAAAACAAAATAAATTGGACTTATGCCCATACATCCAAAAAGTGCCCCAAGGGCCAAATCTTTAATTTAGTCCATGTCTTCCCATCCTTCAAGACTTAAAGAAGTCTTAAGTACCCGAGGTCTCATCTGAAATATATTGCCCACGAATGGGTCAGCTCAACTGCTGGTATGATGACTCACTAATACTAGCAACAAATTTAGGACGTGGCATGTGCAAGTGTACATTCATTTCTACATGTCTCTCTAATCAATCCATACAAAGTACTAACAATATTCATAACGCATCCATACAAACTCTATATCACATTCATGAATTCATTAATACGATGCAATGAAATTATGCGTGACACACCCATGTCAACTCTATGCCACACCCATGTCAACTCTATGCCATGTCAACTCTATGCCACACCCATGTCTCGGTTTTACAGATCGCATCCGATGGTCCATCGAGTACCACACCTGTTTCACGGGCCACCCCCGTCGGGTCAATCAAGCACCGATACATGTCTCGCTTCATGGTCCGGACCCCGTTGGCATGCGAGTACCAAATGGCCAATTTTGAGTTTTTCACCACAGGATCTACACCCTCATAATGCATAGCACTTCGTGCTCAACTCACACCATGTGTCCAAGGAATTTCACCATGACAACATGCCATGATTTCATCATGCAAATTCAATGTGACAAATGATCAAACACATGGTGTGCATTTTCAAGTCATGCCTTTAAACCCCACATGATTCATAACTTTAAATTTCCAACCATGCTTCACATAACATAGATCATAACCACACACCTTTACATATTTTTCAAGCCACAATGTCACCATTTCACCAACCACAATGAATTTCACAAAATCACTAACATTCCACACAAGACTAAGACATCGCATCACCAATTCCCTTCTAAGATGTCAAGTAAATATCATATAAATACACATCAAATATAGCAATCAATTACAAAGACAAGACAAGTCATTCTCATGGCAACAAAACATCAAATAAACCAAAGAATACATAAAGCCCCAAATTACTAACTCTAAGTCCTTCAAAGTAACACCTCTTAGATAACTTCCTAACATGAAATAAACATCTAAACCAATCAATCAACATGTAATAAGGTAGGAAAAACTAAATCTATTCCTAGCTTAGCAAGAAATCATACCTAAAATCAGTTTTTCACAAACTGTAGAAGCTTTATTTTCTGGATAGCCAAAATGTTTGGTGAGGATATATTACTCGTGGAGACGAACAACTTTCCAGAAGAAAGTTCGGCCAAAATCCCACTCGAAATATGTGTTTCGGCAGCTTGAAATCTTGAATTTCTAGGGCTTTTCTCACTCTCTCTCTATAAGAACGTGAATTCTGTAATTACAACCCAAATTATGATAAAAATGGTCTAAGGGGGCTGTATTTATAGTGGTGGACAAAGGGGCTAAGGACAAATGACCATTTTGCCCTTAATGAGCCCGAAACCTCATTACTCTACAACCCATTCCTAAACGCTTCAATTCAAAATTTTGTTTTAACCAATGTTCATAAAATTATTTTAAAAGAAAACTCTTAGAAGAAAATATTTTCATTTGAGGTCGTTTTAGGCCCGTTCCACCCGGGCCACCCGAACGCCCTTTTTGTCCAATTTTGAAACGGTTTCCGTTTTAGCTAAAATTTTAACAGTAGCTACCTCACAATATTCTAAGCATATTTATATTCTATGACACACTCCAAATATGCCTTTAAACATGTCAAATGGTGAACTGACGCATTTAGATGCTTTACCGGCAAAACCGAGCTTGACCGACGAAACCGTGTATGCCAAATATCCTACCGGCAAAACAAAAAAATTTTCCGCATTTTTTTCAGATCTCTACATGGCCTCCCGAGCATATCTCTTTCTCGCCCTGTTTGACATTCCTGTAATAGAGGAGTCGGCATGGAGGACGTAAATGACATGGTTGTTCTGCCTCTGAGGCTCGTTTCGTCCTTCCCTCTGCTCCTGTCTTTGCTCAGGCCTCTGCTCTATCCGCTGCTGAGGCTTATCTTCATGGAGATTTTGCCTTCCGTCCTGCTTAAGGAACTCCCGAAGACACCTCTTCTTTATAAGCTGCTCAATCTCATATCGGAGGGTCCTGCATGAGTTAGTCGTATGTCCATGATCTTTATGGAAATTGCAATACTTACTTGGTCTCGAAGGCTGGGATCTCCTTTGATTGGTTCCGGCCACCTCAGGTTTTCCCGATCTCGAATCTGCCGGAGTACCTGGTTCGGTGTAGTGTTCAAAGGGGTAAAGTTAGTGAACTCCTTTGGTCCGGAATTGTAAACAACCCTAGGTGCTGTTCTCTTTTCTGGACTCCTGGCCCTCTTCTTGCTAGAGTCTCTTCTGTGGTCCTCTTTCTTGTGATCCTCCCTCTTTGGATTATCCCTTTAGTTCTGCTCTTTGCCCTTCTGGGATGTGCGGTTGGCTTCTTCCAAGTTGATGTACTTCCTAGCCTGGTCCATTAATGCCGCCATATCGGCAAAAGGGCTTTTGGTCAAGGAATCTCTGAAGCCACCGTGAGCAAGTCCAGCAGTCAAGGCAGCTACAAGGAATCTTGGGCTGCAGTTGGTGATCTCCGTGAGTTCGGCATTGAAGCGCGCAATGTAGGCTCTGAGGGACTCCTCCTTAGTCTGCTTGACATTTAACAGGAACTCTAGTCCCCTTTTGAGCCTCCTGCTGGTCATAAATCTGTCTAGGAATTGCCTACCAAGCTCATAGAAGCCGATAATTGAGTTCGGAGGGAGGTGGTGGAACCATTTCAGAGCAGTTCCCTTCAAGCTGGTAATGAAAGTTCGGCACATAAAAGCATCAAAGGCTCCGTGGAGGGCCATCGTATGCTGGTAGTGCGAGAGATGATCTCCTGGGTCTTCAGTCCCATCGTACAGGGTGAACTTTGGCACCATGAACTTTCTAGGCCTTTCTTTTGACATGATGGCGTGAGTGAATGGGGTGGCAAGTCTTCTGAGCAGCCTGGCCAACTCGTCTTACTCTAGAGGTTTCTGGGCACCTCTCAAAACTATTGTTCGGTCCATAGATTCAACAATTTCTTCTACCCTCCGTGGGTCTCTGAACCGGACATCTTGTGAACCTTGTCTTACAACCTCGACTTCAGGGTAGTCGGGCTGAGTACGTCCCTCGGATGGAAGAAGGTTCCGAACTGGAGGAATTGGTGCTACTTGGGGATGAGGCTCCTGTGGTGCCGGATGTGCTCTCGAAGCCCTTGGAGTCGGGGCTCTAGTAGTGCTCCGATAATGGACGTTAGGGACGAAGGCTGATGTTCCCTAGCCTGGGGCTGCTGACGGCTGTGGATCTCTGCCAACGTGAGCAACACCTTGGGGGTGCCCAGGCTGGTTATTTGGAGCCTGCTCATGGGGCTCTTCATTCTCACTGGTAATAGGGGGTTGTGTTCCCGTAACAATGTTGATCAGCAGGTTAAGAGGACTCATCCCTTGATTCTGTGTGAGCGTTGCCAGTGTTCTAGTTATGGCAAGCAACTGTTCCTGCACTAGTTCGTTGTGTCGTTTGATTGATTCGATCTCTTGTCGCATGGGATCAACCGTTAGCCCTCTTGCTCGTGGAGCAGGCGGCCGACGTTGAGAGCTTTGTGGATTCTGAGTATTCTGTCGCGGTCGGAGATTTGGGGCCATGATTCTCCGGTGAGGAAAAAGATAGGTTTGTGAATAGAGCACTTGAAGATTAGTCGTTCCCACAGACGGCGCCAAACTGATGCTGCACTTTTTGGTTCGCAATAAATCTGAGCTCCGCAACCTGTAGAACACTCAAAAAGGGGATCAGAGAACCACCGGATTGGCTCCAACAGTAGCCGCTCCGATGCTTAAGTAAGTAAACTGAATTGAAAAAACTGTATTGAAAGCCAAAGAATGAGCATGACAAAAAAGCATACCTTTATGGTTTAATTTATAGACCGTGGCCTTCCTAAGTTGATTAGGATTAGGAGCCATGAATATAGGGATTTGATCATCGGAGATTGCAGTTACCATGTGGAGTATTGTATCATAGATAGAGATAATCATAGATAGTAGTTTCCTTGTTGAAGACTGTTTCCATGTTAAAGACTATTTCCTTATTCCCTGCTTGGCAGTTGTTAAGAAAACCATAAGGTCGAAACCATACGAAATACTAAGTGAATATTGCCCAGAGCATAAGGTCTGGAGGATATGTGCATGAGGATGCCCTGGAAGTTCCGCCTGCTTTGTATGACTGAGTTTATCGGCTCTGTAGAATATGTATATTAGAATGCCCTGAAGGCTGTGACTGCTCTGTATGACCGAGTTTATCGGCTTTATAAGCATACGTGTCTCAAGGTGATTGGTGTGTCTGTTTGTGGTATATCAGAACTCATTAATAATATTATAAATAAATAATAACCTAAAAGATGGATAAAATAATGAGAATGGAGGATTATGAATATTAATCCTATCACGATTAGTGACGGACAGAACTAATCTACCCTTATTTATGAAACAAACATGGTCATATACTACTTTAGGTCTTTTTCCCTCGATGACATTTATTTGATATAAGATGTTGGTTATTAGATTATTTTTATCTGATGTTAGAATTTGATATGCATAAGAGCTACTCTAATTTAAGAGTTATTAAAGCCGTTATTTTTAAATTTTAGAGCTGCTATTTTCAAATTTTGACTGGCCACTAGAAAAAACAAGTTCCAATGACTTGCCAAATGTCTCGCAAAAATTATGTTTGTCAAAATTTATTTGAAATTTGAGAGGACTTTTAGTAGGCTACCATAATTTGATTGGCACATTTTTTTAACCCAACGATTCAAATTTTACTAAAGTTTTTTATTAAAATAGAAATAAAAAAAAATATTCATCATTGGAACAGAAATATCAAAAATAACTATTTAGTATTATAACACTACTAAAATTTAATTTTAGTATAATTAAAATAACTTTTATCATTAAAGTTCTTCATAAGACTCTTTTCACACAATCTTATCATCCCGACCTTTTTTCTTTTGACAGCTATGACCATAACCAACCGGACATTTGCAAATGTTTATGACCCCACAAACACATTTCTATGTATTAAATTTATTTTATTAAGTATTAATTTATCTATAATATAAATAAATAAATATTTTATATTTTTATATATTTATAAATTATTTATTAAATAAAAATTAAACAAATTATAATACCCAATCATTTCTAAACAATCTTTGTCAAACACCATATAATTTAAAACAGTTCACTAAAATCAAATTTTCTCCAACTGAAAACTGTTTAAAAAAAAAAAAATCAATTCCCAAAGTAACAATAATAAACATAACGGGACTCTCTCTCTCATAAAAATAAAAATAAAAAAACACCGTCCCAACGTCTTATTCCAAGAGATTCCTACCAACTACCAGTCACCATTGTCGCCAATTAATATAATCTCTCTTTTTCATCCAGACCCCTTTTTACCCTCCATCACTACATGAGTTTCACTATTTTAACCCAACATAATCATCAATGTACATCGAAGCCTGGCAACCGCAACCATTGCTAGTAGTTGGTTTTGATGATTTGTTTTAAGTGGTAATGATTTGTCGCAGTGGATCAAGTGCTGTTGCCATGTTAAAATTAATTAAAAAATGATGATGTTGATGATCAGTAATGGTCCAAATCTAGTGGGTGTGATTATTAGGTGAACAGTTATACTGTCGTTGAAAATAATAAGAGGTGAGTATAACTTTAAAAATAAGAATGATATTATTTGTAACATCTGTTAAAAATTTAAAGAGAAAGAGGTTTAAATTATCCCAAAAAGTAAGGAATGAGAGGTTTTGAAATGCTCTCACTCTATTATTTTTCATACACTTTCTGTTCGTTACATTTTTTTTTTTTTTTGAATGTTTATTCAACTTTTAAAGTCCATGATATTAAATTCTTACTAACATCCTTCCCTTTGCTTCTACGAACATTTGAATCCTACTGTTTTTTTTTTTTTGAAAATGAGCCTAGGAATAAAAAAATGACTTTAAGGTTTTATCAATATTTATTTGAAAAATAAAAAAAAAATATTCAAAATTTAAAAAATAATATGAAAGAGGTAGTTTTGTCATTTTGAAAAAGAAATTTAATTGAAAGGAGATATCTATATATTATGAAGTAAAGTACCTCATGGGAGGTCGGTGTAATTTTAAAAATTTCAGAAGAAATCAGTGTAATTGTCATAAATTTTAAAAAATGATAGTATAATTTACCTTAGTTTTATTTATCTATTTGTTTATTACTATAGTTGACTTGACATGTGCATGAATTCATAATCTAGAAAAGGATTGGGATAAATAAGTTTATTTAATCGCATTCCTTATTAATTAATACTTGATATAAACTTTTTCCGCACTCTTGACAAATAATTTTATCATTAGTTTCTTATATAAACTGAAATTTGCATATTTCAAACTCCATCTGCAAGACATATTTTCAAGTCTCAAGGCTCATCAACCCTAGTCGTTGCACACTTGCAAGTTTGCATCCTAACTCTAGCCGCTGAACCGTCAAACTCCATCTTCATCCTTTCAATTGATCCCCGACCTTCTCCGGTCGATCTCTCAACGTCCGATCATAACTTCTTTGTCCTCCGTTTGTTCCAGCCTTGGGATTTGTGACTATGTGTTTTGTATCATCACTATTGTCCATATCATTGAAGGCTTCGTATATGTTAAGCATGGTTCGTGTGCTCGCTGGTTTTAGAAATGGTCACATCGGTTGTGGTGTATTGAAAACATTGCACAGAGAGAATGAAGCTTTTGGTGTACAAAATTGATATTGAAGCCGAAAGTCATTCTCTTTCTATCAATTGGAAATTCACTAAATGACTATGGGGCATATGGTCAATTCAGCTAAAATTTAAAATATTGGTGTACAGCAATTCATAATTTCATATGGAAAATATTGGACTTTGCAAGCTTCCAAGGCAAGAATATTTCTATTGGTTCATTGGTTTATGATCCTCGAGTGGAGAATTAAGATATGAAAAAAACAATATTATATATACAGTTTTGATCTTATATTATATTATATATTTAAATTAGCAAGTTGTCTAGTGTACATATTAGGTATTCACAGGCCCGAACTTGACTGAAACCCTAGTCCAGTCCGTCAAGGCCCGAATTTTCAGCAATCCAAACAAACTTGATATGCCTCATCTCTCCATTTCATGAAATTGGAGATTTTCCATTCCATTCATCAAAACTGATTATTTCGTTATAAATAATGCATTTACGCAAGCTAAGACCTAGAAAGGCTATCCTTTCTCTTTTCCAAAAACACCATTTCCAACATCTAATTATTCCAAGAGATATCCCCTCCACCAACTACCAATCACCATTGTTTTTAATAAATTTAATTGTCTTTCTCCAACACCACTATATATGACATTTTTGGATAATAATACTAAGAACTCGTTTGTATTTTCAAATGAGTCAAAGAATAATGATATTAAAAACTCGTTTGTATATTCAAATGAGTCTTTTATCCATGAAATTTATTAAGAATTATTTTTTATTTATTCTAATCACTTTAATATATATGAATAAAACACAATTTTTAAAAGATCTAACAGATAAAAAATTCATTTGCACATACAAGAAGAGCTCTTGACAGCATTACTCACATCTTTTTACCTTCTATATATCACTACAGTACCACTATTTTAGCAACATAATCATTAATTCGGCAATCATAACCCTTGCTGGTATTTGGTTCTGATTTTGTTTAAGTGTTATTGATTTGCTGCAGTGGGTGAAGTCGTGTTACTATTTTTGAAATGAAATAAAAAATAATAATAATCATTTAATTACAATTTGTTTGAAAGGAAAGATGAGAGAAAGAAGAAAAGATTGATACCAAAATTTCTATCACACGACAATAAGGGATATTTGTGTAATATTTTGAAACTCAGAGATATAAAAAAAAAAAAACTTAATTCTTTTTAAAAATAAAAAAATAAACATCAAATATACCCTTAATGCAATCACTATAATAAATGGTAATGGTAGGGTGGTGATTGTCATTTAAATGGTAATCCGTATTAAATTTTAATCCCTTTTTGTCATTGCTTCACTCATTTATTTTCACTTCGAACATGTGTGATTAAGAGCAAAGTGTGAGAGGACCCGGTAGGCAAGGCATTTTGCCACCCTTATTTCTACTTATTTCATGATTTACAATGAATGACTTAATCTTACCCATTGTGCAAAATAAATTAAAAATACTTTTATTTGGAAAAATTAAGGATCCCGAATGGTAAAACTCACTGTACTGCAAGAACTTTGAATGGGTGTTGAGCATCAATATTATTACCGTAATTAATTAATGGCATGGTTATTCATAACTTACCCTGCGGTCGTCATACAAAGAGAATTTATTATGTGATTCGAGACCAATGGTGTCAGCCAACTATGGAGTAACATGTATACAGTAAAATAATTTTTGTTGATATGACGATTTATGATTAGTCGGGACCATTAACTAAGTCAATAATCTTGAATCATATAATATGGTTCATCTTTTTTGGTGAGACAGAGTATATATGACAAAATATTATTAGAAAAGTACATTGACATGTGACGTATCAAATCTACTCAAATATTCTGCCCTACATTTTGCTTCGTGCATCTCCAGCTCTGGGACACGGATGGGATGTATATTTGTTGGATCGAAAAACAATCTTGAAAGAAAACCTTGGCTGCGTTTGGATAGTGATTCAGATATGATTTTTTTGAAAATATTTCTGAAACACATTTCAAAATTTTGTAATTGATTTTTTGAAAACAACGAAAATGCATTTGGTTATGTTAATCAGAATTGAATTTCTGAGTTAAAAATTATAAAAATGTGTTTGGATATAATAATTTAAATTTTAAAAAAATAAAAATATGTTCGAATATAATTCAAAAAAACAAATCCAAACAAAATATATATACAGACGCACTAAAAACCACATCAAACCATGTCATCTTCCTCTCTCTCTCTCTCTCTCTCTCTCTCTCTCTCTATATATATATATATATATATAAATATATATATATATATGGCAACACCATAGCTCCAAGCACATCGATGATTCGATGACTTCAATATGAAGTAGACGACGATGGCAAATCGAAGAACAACGGTGTTGAGATCAATTAACCTAGACATCATAACAAAGCCCAAGAAAAATAGAGAAAATTTATAGAGAAAGAAACCTTCTCTGTTGTAGCCATGGTGAGTTGAGAGAGATACTGAAAAAGAAAAATAAAACAAAAATCTATTGTGAGAGGGGGTGAATGGGCGATGGGTCTGTCTCTTTCTCTTTCTTCTCTGGAAGTAAAAGAGAAGAAAACAGTGAAGCAAGCGCAAGCGATTGATTGGTGAACCCAAAGAAATCTTTTGATTAAACAACACATTAACCAACTGCTAACCCCACTACAATCCCCCCAACCTTCTCTTTCTTCAACGAACACCAAATCCATCCCCAAAGACTCGCAAATTACTGATACCTCTCAATTCCCACATCTCTCCACGCACAATCTCTCTTCTGCTAACGGAGGGAGAGAAAATGAAGCTCTCGGTATTGCAGCAGAGCTACGCCAATCGCCGGAGCAACTTCTTTAGGGGACTAGCGCCATTGGATTCGTCGATAGACGGCACCGTCAAATCGCCAGCGGCAGTCTTCGGGGTAGTCCTCCACGGTAGCGGCAGCGGCAAGGGCAACGGCAACGGCAGCGGCAACAGCAAAACGGTGAGATCAAAATGGGGGCTGTAAAGAAAGAGATCAGAATGGATTCGTGTTTTAACTCAAAATGGGGGCTGCAGAGAGAGAAAGAGATCAGAAATGGGTTTCAATTTTTAACTCAAAAGTTTTATGTAACCAAACAACTTTTTGAAAAAAAAAAAATTTTGAAATTCGTTTGGAGTTTGTATCCGAACAGCACCCTTATTTTCGGCTTTTCTCGAAAGAAAAAAAAATGTCTTTTTTGTGCCCACGACGAAAATACAGAGAAGCGATCGATTGGATCCCGAAATCTTATGGGTTTGGCTTCTCTACCTTTAAAAGGGGAATGATGAGCACGTTTGGCTTGCTCTCCAGCCTAGTTGGTTTTTTTTATTCTTTCTTCTTTCTTCAATAAAATCAAACTAGTTTATGAAAAAGTAAACATAATGGCTCAGGCTTGGGCTGATGGTGAACAGCGCACACATCATCCTTATTTATATATATATATATATAAGCATAATCTTAATACAATTAGTATTTCTAATCCTATTTCAATTAATAAAACTACTCCCACTAAAATAAAGACTCCTAGTCCCATTTGGATAAAACAAATCAAATCCTATCACTACCAGGACTCAATTTTAAAAGTCTTATTAAAACTATAGTAACTTGGTTTAATTGGTTCACATTGCCTCCCTTAAACCAAGGTCTTCAAGCTTTATCATATCAAGTAACCTCTTCAACTTTAAAAAAGAATTTGTTTTGAGCGGCTTTGTAAAAATATCTACTAACTTGTTCTTTAGAAGGACAAAATTCAAGCTAGGTCTCCTTGTCATTCACCAAGTCATGAATGAAGTGAAACTTGATATCAATGTGCTTGCTTCTCCCATGAAAAATTGGATTCTTCGTCAATGCAATGACTAACTTGTTACCACAAAATATTGTTATAGGATCATCATGCTTGTGTTGTAAAAGACCAAGCATCCATCATAACCAAACTGTTTGAGTAGCAATGTTCCTTGCTGCAATATACTCTACATCTGCTGTTAAAAGAGCAACAACCTACTGCTTTTTAGAAGACCAATAAAACACACAAAAACTAAGATGAAAGACAAATCCTAAAATACTCTTTTGCATCTCAGTATCTCTTGCCCAATCACTATCTATATATCCAACAAGTTCCACACTGTTAAAGCATGAGTAAAAAATACCATCACTTTGCGTACCTCAAATGTATCTCAAAATTCGTTTAGCAGCTTGCAAGTGAGATTGATGTAGAATCTCTATAAATCTGCTAATCAATCCAACACCAAACACAATATCTGGCCTAGTAAAAGTCAAATATCTCAAGCTTCCTACCAAACTTTTAAAGTGGGTTGGATTCACAAAATCACCTGTACCATCTCTAACTAACTTCAATCGCTCTTCAACTAGAGTCAAAATCGGATTGGACTTGTCCATCCTGAACCTTTTCAAAATATCACTGGCATACTTTTTCTGTGAAATAAAAATTTCACCATCTGTTTGAACAACTTCAATGCCAAGAAAATAAGGCATTAGCCCATATCTGTCATCTCAAAGTGAGCTATCATAGCCCCCTTGAATTCTGAAATCAACTTTAGATTATTGCCAATAAATATCAAATCGTCAACATATAAGCACACAATAAGAATATCACCATGTGAATTGGAGTTGACATATAAAGTATGCTCATAAAGAAATCTTTCAAAACTATGCTCAACAAAATAAGAATCAATGCGTGTATACCACGCTCTAGGCGCTTGCTTCAATCCATACAAGGCCTTATTCAATCTAAAGACTTTGTTTTCATGCCCTTTTATCACATAACCGAGAGGCTGCTCAACATAAACTTCTTCTTTAAACACACCATTCAAGAACACAGATTTAACATTCATTTGAAATATTCTCCAATATTTTGAGCAGCAAGAGAAACAAACATACGAACTATATCAAGTCTAGCAATAGGAGCAAACACCTCAAAATAATCAATACCTGACTTTTGTTTGTAACCCTTAGCCACTAATCTTGCTTTAAAGCAATCTACCTCACCATTGGGTTTGTACTTTATCGTGTACACCCACTTCACACCAATTGATTTCTTACCACTAGGAAGAGTAGTAAGTTGTCATGTGCTGTTCTTCTCAATTGCATGGATCTAATCATCCATAACTTTAATCCAATGATCATCACGAGAGACTTCTTCAAAAGTCACTGGATCGCAATCTACAAATAAAGTAAAATTCATCAAATCTTCATTAGTTGGCTCATTATCACTACCAACAACATAATCCTGTAAGCGAGAAGGCAAGTAGCGCTAGCGTTGCGGACGCCTAGAGAACTCTACATGGAGTGATGACACATCTAACGATGGAGGATCACTAATCTGAGGCTCACTCTGTATTTCAATCTATGGATCTGCATTATTAAAGGTTAAAACTGCTGGATTTGATCATTTTGAGACCAATCTCAAACTTCCTTGCTCATCAAAAGTCACATCACGACTGATAATCACCTTCTCTGTTATTGGATTATATAACTTGTAAGCCTTTGACAAGTGACTGTAACTAATGAAAATACATTTTTTACCTCTATCATCAAGTGTCTTTCTAAAATGATCTGGCATATGAGCAATGCAATGCATCCAAACACCCTTAAGTGTTTAATGACAGGCTTCTGTCCACTCCAAGTTTCCTGCAGAGTTTTGTTAGAAACACTTCTAGTAGGGCACATATTCAAAACATAAATAGCACAAGCAACTGCTTTTGCCCAAAATCATTCAGGCAAATTTTTAAATTTCAACATGCATCTAACTATATCCATAACAGTTCTATTCTTTCTTTCCGCCACTCCATTTTGCTGTGGAGTATATCTAGCAGTCAATTGATGCTTAATACCATGTTTCTCCAAAATATCATCACAGACAAGATACTCTGTACCCCTATCAATTCTCAAAGTTTTAATTTGAAATCCACTTCACTTTTCAACATAGGCCTTGAATTTTTTAAAAGTATCACAAGCATCAGATTTATGTTGCAAAAAATAAAGTCAAGCTTTTATCCTAAAATCATCAATGAAAGTAATAAAGTACCTACTGCCACCATTAGAAGGTACCTTCACTGAGCACAAATCTTAGTGTATCAATTCCAAAGGCCTCTTGGTTTTCTATGAATTTCCTGTAGGAAAAACATCTCTATGTTTCTTTCCCATAACACAAGTTTTACAAACTCTATTTGGGATATCAATAGCAGACAAACCAGAAACCCAATGTTTTCTAGCAAGAAAATTAAGACTGTCAAAACTCACGTGCCTAAAACACATATGCCATAATCAACTATCATCATCAATCATAGAACTAAAGCAAGGTAAATTCTCACATTTAATACTCAATGGAAATAAACGATTTGAAGTCATGTTTACCTTTGCTATTAGCCCCATACGATCATCATTGATTGTGCAAACTCCATGGTGAATTCGCATATCATAACCTCTCTCTGAAAGTTGCCCCATACTCAACAAATTTTGTTGCAAACCTGGTACATAAAACAGATCTGAGATATACTTGTGAGACCCATTCTTCAATCTGATTGCTAGTCTGCCTTTACCCATCACAGATATCTTTGAATTATTTTCAAAACTTACCTCTGATCTAATTGACTCATCCAAATCAGAAAACATGTCTTTTTTACCACACATGTGATTATTACAGCCACTATCAAAATACCACTTAGTACCATCATCAGTATCCATAACGTTACAAGCCAACAACACGGTCTCTACTTCATTATTACCACCAGGATTAATTTTCAACAACATTAGCTTAATAATCTCTATTATTTTGCCTGATGGTGAACAGCGCACACATCATCCTTTTATATATATATATATATATATATATATATATATATATATATAAACATAATTCTAATACAATTAGGATTTTTAATCTTATTTAAATTAATAAAATCACTCGTGGATAAAGACTCCTATGCGATAAAACAAATCAAATTCTACCACTACCAACACTTAATTTTAAAAGTCTTATTAAAACTATAGTAACATAGTTTAATTCGCTCATAATATTTGAATCTGGGCACTTTCTGAGGGTTGTGTAAAGCATTTTCACATCAAAAATAAAGAGGAAAAAAGTGACATATATTCAAAGCTCCATTAACGGAAATAAAATTGAAGATTTATCTGCTGGAGAACCGTCTCCAAAAATGGGAATCTTTTGAATCACACCTTTTAGTAATGGTTATTTCAATCCTACGGGATGTGGTGTTCAAAAAGTCATCTACTCGCTTTTTACGTAATTGAACAAAATTTTGTTTTTTTTTTTTTACATTATTTTATAATAATAAAAAAATATTATGTTGGAATGGTAAAATATCACACATTGTCTTTAATGTAACGGATTTGGAAAAAAAAAAATAAACAGGATAAGATGAAAATGGTGAAAGATACTAAAATCCAACACGGGATCGGGACAAGGATGGCTTTACGTATTCCTGTCCTGTCTCGCGCTGATTATATATTTAAAGTACACATACATTTTAATATTTTATTAAATTTTCTCACATAAATAAATCTAAATATGTATATATAAATAATATATGTATATTAATTACATATATATTACTTTTTTATAAATATATGAGATTTATATTTGTAATAATATTAATTGATTTTTAGACAAAAATGGAGGGGCGGGTTGATATGGAGACAAGAAAAGCCAATTATAAACGGAAGAGAATGAGAAGGAACCACCCTTCCTATTGCATTGCTAGTCATGTGTTAAACCAATTACTAACTAATGAATAGATTTAATTTTTTCGCTACAACTAATATTATTATTGCTATATTGGCTTTGAGAGGATGATCCTCGACCCCCTCTTAAATCAATTACTAACTAATAAATAGAGTTCATTTTTCAAAAATATTAATTGCATTGTAAAAACTTTATTTACATTTACAATTTATTTAAATATCCAAATAATATTTCAACTCAATTTATTAATCAGTGCAGTTAGTTGTTTCAGAACATTTCATTTGCATAAACTAATTTATATCTCAATATAATGTGATCATACCAAACCCAAAAATATTATACAATGCCAAAGCGCATTAGAGATACATTAACACTCTTATGACATTATTTGATTCCCACATCCCAATATACAATTATACATTGGAATCCGTTTCCATTCCTACCAACCAAATGAACCTCCAAAAAGTATGAAAGAATAACAAAAATTCAACAGTAAGATAACATGAAAAAAATTACAAGATCATTCAAATCAAATCAGTTTCTGGCATATATATATTTTAAAGTAAAGCATCAGCATACTATGATTTAATGTTAAATATCAGTAATATCATGTCTAAAACCATCAAAATTTCTCCATGCTACCTGTCTACGACGGGACTTTTCTGCCCAAAAATACTTCCAATGAAATGATGTTATTACTGGGTATTTCATTACTTGAAAGAAGATTAGAAGAGGCAAATCCACTCTGCTGTTCCAGATTACATCACTAGTGATCAAAATCAAGTCCATTGAAAAAGAAGATGCAAGTCAGATATTGACATTCTTCAAAACGCTAAAGAGTTACAATTACAGTTAACTTTCCTGAATTATTAGCACTCTTAAAAAGCATAAATCCACACCATAAAGAACATAAAACGCTTCTGTAGCCTCTATTCAAATAAAAAGTCACAACATAACAAACCTTTAATTGGTCCTTAACCAAAAAACTTCCCAACACTAGAAATGTACCAGCAATTTGCAGATTCTGCATTTCGACCCAGATTTAAGTTTGAAAAAGTATAAAGAGATCCACAGAAAACTACAATCCACTCGAGAGTCAGAATCTAACTGCTGAAGTTCAAAAAGTTGGACCACTGTCCCAAGAAGAAAACAAGAAAGGAGCAAGGTTTAGTTGATCTGTTCACCATGTCAAATTTCAATGTGCGCAGAGTTTCTAAACCAAACTTAATAAACGCAGCCTCAACCCAAAGCAGTCTTCAAATAATTCAACGACCTTTTCCTCCCGTACAACCTTGCCTGAAGATGTTCCCTCCTACAAGCAACACCTGCAGACCTGCAAAGACGCAATTATATGATATTTTTCTAACCACTATCTTACATAATGACCAATCCATTGAAAATCCCAACAGCAGGTTAAAGTAACATCCTAATCCCTACGACTTGGTGTTTTTTCCCTGTGTTTTCAGCTTTGCTTCAACTTGCTCATCACTCAATGGTAAGTAGTAGATCCGAGGGGTTGCTTTAGTTTTCCTAAAGAGATCGTCCAGAGTGACAATTGGAGGGTCAACTTTCTCAGGAAGCGGAGGTGGAGGCGGAAGAGGAAGTCGTTCCCTTGCTGGGGGAGGATTAGATAAGGGTGGCGGAGGTGGGAGAGGAGGTGGAGGTGGGAGCTGCTGCTTCTGAACCTGTTGACGGGGAGAGGGTTGGGGCTGCACGGTAGGTGGAGCAGGAGAGACGATAGGACCAGCACCGCCAGGTGTCACTGGAGATTGAGGTGGTGCCTCCACTCGCATTTTGACTTCCTGTTGATCAACAAACTCAGCCACCAGAAGGCGTCCTCCATTAGGAGGCCATTGTAAGTTGTACACAGCATTTCGAGTCTCCATGGCTTCTTCTATGGATGAATACTGCAACAAGAAGACGATGACAAAATAATAAATTATTAAAATCTGAAGTGACTTGCGCATGAACAAATTTGCTTTACCTGTCCCGGGAAAGAACAATCCCCCCTCCCCACATTTTAATCCCAAACCCAACAACCAGAAGCTGAGAGAGAGAGAGAGAGAGAGAGAGAGAGAGACTTACAGTGACATAACAGTGGGTTTTGATGTTGTCCATCCAGAAACTGGAGACACTACCAGTTTTTCCTAAAAGTTCTTGCACAGCTTTTAGAGTAAAAGGACGCAGAAATCGATCAATTCTGAGAGAATTAGTAGGAGGTCTTGGTGAAGGTGGAACTGTCCCAAAAAAACAAAAACAAAACAAAACAAAAATGAGAAGAAAATACACCATTCAGATGCTGAAGCTACCATTGATTAAACATTTTAATATTTGATTAAAAGAACCATGACAACTCACCAACACGTTCCTTAGGCACATCCTCGCTGACTGTAGAGTCAGGTCTTGAAAAGTTGCGTTTCAAAGGAGTCGATGGAAATGTTTCCTTAGATGTAGTAGTTGCAAGCGGCTCTGGAACTTTAAGGCTTTCAGAGTTCCACTTGCGTTGCCTCTTTGTAGTCTCATTGTTCCCAACTGCTTCTTGGTCTGTGAAGACAGCTCATTAAATAGAGATGACCAAAAGAACCGAGCATAGAGAGAGAGAGAGACAGAGGGAGAAAGATACGACCAAAAGAAACTGTCGAGACCCTAAGACCAATTTCAAATTTCAAAAGGTAATGTGATAAAATTTCAACATAGTTTAAAACCTTAAACTGCAAATAACGATAAAAATGACAGATAGGTAATGTGAAAAAAACTGTGGAGATACTAGGACTAATTTCAAACTTCAATAGGTAACGATTTGATAAAACTTCAACACGGTTTAAAACCTAAACTGCAAATAACAATATAAAAGACAGACCAAAGGTTCAGTTGCCTTGGAAAGAAAAAAATGTTTCTCATAGGCAACCAGGCACTAGTATATTTAAGGCTAGACTCTTGCTCAATGATTCAGGTGCCTACCTAGGGTCATTTTTCTACCAGGTAATTGCAAAAAGTTTCCCAAGTAATGAAAAGGGCTTACACATAAACTTCCAGAGTAAAACCATTTGCAAAGAGTAACAACTAATATTGATCA
This sequence comes from Nyssa sinensis, assembly GCA_008638375.1. NCBI lineage: Eukaryota > Viridiplantae > Streptophyta > Magnoliopsida > Cornales > Nyssaceae > Nyssa > Nyssa sinensis. The sequence goes on along the minus strand of CM018043.1, from coordinate 13,652,952 downwards.
ACCCTGACCAGATTTTAAAAAAAAAAAAGGCACTATTAAATCACACACACACACACACATATATATATATATATATATATATATATATTAACAGATTAAACACTTTGAATAAATACTAATCAACTAGTTTTGAAAAGAGTAACAACTAGTATGGATCAATCTCAACCTAATTTATAAAAATAAAAAAAAACGGAAGGCAATCTGTTGTAAACCAACCCCCCCGCCCAAAATAAAATAAAAAACCAATAAAAAAAGGAACTATTAAATCATATATATAAGAACAGAATAAAGACTTTGAATAATCACAAATCTACTAGTTGATTAATACCCTTTTTCAGTTGAACACAGGTTGGAGGGTCAGATAACATATCCCAGCCCATCCCATTTATAATTAGCGTAATCATCTAATACGATCATCAAGAGCTCCAATTACAAATGTTTTTCCCATGTTGTCTTAGAACTTTGATTTCTTCAGCAACCTCAATGATATAGAAATAATAATGCATTATTTGGTTTATATTTCAAAAACATGTTTTTGAAAATTATAGACATGCAAATGTCGAGGAGAAAGTGTTTGGTACAGTACTTTGTTCTTAAGGGGAAAGAAATCCTTAAAAAAGCCCAGTTTGGGATACCACTGGTTTTCTGTTTGTTCAAAATCCAGATACTTTTTTTTTTATAAGTAAAACCCAGATACTTAGAAAAAAAAGTGATTTGAGAACATCTGTTTCCCAAAAATCCTCATCATTTGTTTTAAAATACTTTTAAACATAATACTGATCAAATATATATATATATATATATTTTTATACATAACAACATATATGACAGTTTTTGAAGATGACAACAAACCGGAACTTAATATTTCTTGCAAACTGGTCTTTTTAAAGAATAAAAAATATTTAAAATATACCATGTCAAAATGTATTTCATGTCAGTTCAATTTTTTCCTTTAAAAAAACTAGCAAAAAGGAATTAAAGATGGTAGCAAACAGACAAAAAAAATCAAATTGTACAATATTTACATGTCATCTTCACAAAACTAAACAGAAATTTTGCATCCAAAACTATGGTGCATTTTTTAAAGAATGCTTCCATTTCATATATTCTATTCGCCTGAAAAGTTAAATTGGATATACAAAGCTCCTCCTAACATACATGCTTCATAAGAAAAAAGGGAATACATAATGCAGAGGACATGTTTGATAAAATGGACGAGTCAAATCTAGCAGACCCTGTTTCTCTTAGGTATACTTCACGTATCTTAGTTCTCCAAATCCTAATTTGAACTCAATGCATCTCATTCTAACACTCATTCAACAAACATGAAAAACAAACTTCCCTCTTATAACCCATCACCTTCTTTCTAGCCTTCAATTAACCTATATGAACCAACTACAACCAAACTCTGCTAATTCATCCAGCATCAACATGCTCACACCACGGTAACATCCTCGCACAACAAACTCACATATAGGTAATACTAATATGCAGTTTGACTTTGTACACCACTCTAATTAAAGCATCATCACACATTCATTCTGGCAACCACTATCAGATTGAAAATTTAACTAAACCATGGGATGGTAAAGAAGGCAGCAAAAAACTAAATTGAATGCAGTCCATCTGCAAAATAATGAACCTCAGAACCTGCCAAACATCCAACAGCCCAAGTGCATGTCAAAGAAATGGTCAATTGTAACAAGTATGTCATCTCCAAAATGGATGAAGCCCAAATAGATGTCACCTGAAGAACTACCAACAATCTGGATATCTATCAACTTTTTATATATTACCAGCACAACTTAACACAGCAATTATCAAGCAGAAATCATGTGGCAATCCCACCAGTCCACACAACTCTCAGACGTGCCTAATTGAATCAGAACCACTATTTTAAATCAGTTGCAATCCTATTCTGCCATCCTAGTTCTTCATAAGCCATACTTTTGCTATAGCACATGTAATAATTTTTTATATAGAAGTATGCATATGCAATAAAACAAGTACATGGATGCATAGCTTCCACTACAGTGTAAAAGAAGTAACGTCAGTTCAATTGTATCCAGTTTCAGATGTATTTATTTTCAATTTTTTAGTTTTTAATAAGTATTTTCAGATGCATTTATAAGCATATTTTTAATAAAATCAACAATGATACAGTTTACATGCCACAACTAACAAACCTTTTTTGGGATAAGTAACCACATGTATCAGTGTAGTAGATGAAAACACAAAACCAGAGATGATGGACAGAATGCAACATATGGGAAAAGACTTCAGAGGCAGAGCTTACCATGAAGCTTCCTTTTCACAGTGGCTACAGCAGGACCATTTTTATTGTCACCATGATTGTCTTTCTTGTCCATAGGTAAATCATCCTGCACAGCATCAACAGGACCTTCTCCCGTCATTATAGGCACTTCAGTTTTCTCATTCCTATTTCCCACTTCGTTAGTATTATACTTTGAATCTAATTGTTTACTCTCCAATGCATCCTCTTCCATGGAATCATCACCAGAACTTCGGTCTAAATTTAACTTCTCTGAAGAACCCACATCTGTGCTATCATTTTTCCTGGTAATCTCTGCATTTGCAGCATGATTGTCATCTCTCTCCTCAACAGATACCTTGTTCTCATGTTGCTTTTCAACATCCACTGAACATAGTTTGCCACCATCCGGGACAACATTGCTGGATGATGGCTGCGCCATCTCAGGCTTAACATCGTGTTCTAGTTTGACATTATCAGCAATTATATTATCCTTTAGTTCATTCTTTTCATTAATTGAGACACAATCAGTAGAAATAGAATCAGATTTTACTTGAACCCCTAAAACAGGGCCAACCTCAGATACCTGGTTATTTGGATCAGAATAGTTGAGCTCGACATCCTCATGAGGAGGCTTTGGATCCTCATCTGACCACTGGGGCTTTAAATCCCCCCTCTCGTTCTGGGTTTCATTGTTCTGTGAATCTTGGACAATTTCAGATACCACGCTCTCATTAACTGTGACGGTGGTCTCAATAGAAGAAGTATGAACAACCAGCTTCTCTTTCCTAGCAGAATCAGTACCACATATTATTTCTTCTTTAACTTTTCCATCATCCAATGATGCTGCACCATCATCAACATGAACTTGGACTGTTCCACCATCCACCTTCTCATTTCTGTTACCATCATCATCCATCATGTCCTCAGTTGTTTTATCAAAAAATGGCACCGTCCCTGCATCTTTAGACTCAACCACAGGTAGTGGAACACCATCAAAACCATTGTCTACATTTTCCTTAGCAACTTCACTTTCATTGTGAATAGCTTCATCCAACCGTCTTATCAAATCGTCTTTCAACCCCTTTGTCATCAATTTCCGTCTCTTAAGCTCTTCTTTTAGTTCTGTAACCTTCCATTGATCAATTGGACGATTGTCAAGAACTGGATATGGTGACGACATCTTGTGTTCCGATGTTCGCTTTCTAGCAAAATCCCACCCTGATTAAGGCATTGAGATCATCACATAATCAGCCACCCAAAAGATTATCCCATAAACAAAAATCAATAAAACTGAAAGAAACTGAATGAGACAACCCTGAGTTGAAAAAGAACAAGAGACAGCCCTGAGTTGAAAAATAACGTCTTTTAAACCCTAGTTAACTACTCAAACAATTGAACACACTTTTTTTTATAAGACTCAAACAGTCAAAAACACTTAATGAGATAAAGAGAGAATAAAATAGATGAAAAAGAACAAGAGATAGCCTGAGTTGAAAAAGAACACCTTGTAAACCCAAGTTAGCTATTCAAACAATTAAACATACTTAATGAAATAAAGAGAAAAAATAAAATAGATCATTGAAAAGCTTGCACATACAAAAGATGAGTTGGAATGTGCAAACATTGCATCCGATCTCCATAACCTGTATCATGTTTAGCATCTTATACTCTTATTGCTTAAACAACTAGTCTTAAAGCCCAAAAGAAAGAAGGTTGCGACAATAACATCACATGGGTTTGCACTACTTATGAAAGGATTTTCTAATCATAATATATGTTGTTTTCACTTTCAAGAGTCATGAGACTATTCCTATACTATTACTCTCAAAAAGCTCATCAAAGGACTAAGGGATGATAAAAAGAAGGTCGTTGACCAGACCATTCTAACTGATGATACTAGCGCAAGGGTCAAATCTGAGTTAGAACTGTAGAAAAATACTCTAAACTCCAATGGTTTTGGGTTAAGCAGAACTAGGCCAGGACATGTTGGAAAAAATTTTGCAAATTTTAGAAGTAAAATGAAGGAATGGTCCATGTTGACAACCAAGAAGTACCTAAGGCCAGCCATGTTTGATATCTTGGAAAAGTTATCCACGAGAAAGGAGAAATAGGGGAGAATGTTGGCTATAGAGTTTGATCAAGACAAATGAAACGGCTACATGCATCCACAGTGCTGTGTGATCATAGAGTCTCTACAAGAAGATGAGAAACAAAGAAAGTTATATAAGACAACTAAAAGGCCAACTATGCTTAATAATACATAATATTAGGAAATTAAAAAAAAAATGTTAAAAATTGCACATAGCTAAAAAGAAGAAGTTGAAATGGATGAGTAGTATCACAAGAAAAGAGAGAACAGGCAACGAATACATTTATAGGAAGCTAAAAGCGGTATCAATTGATGATAAAATGAGAAAGAGTCATTTGAGATGATTTTCACCATGAGTGATGTAACCAACTAATGTCCTAGAATGGAGAGTGATCCAATCCAACTTGAAGGTGCTAAAAGAACAAGAGGAAGGCCAAAAGAACAGAGGTTGAGGTTGTGGGAAACAGCAGAACTGGAGCTTTGATTTAATCAAGTATATGGCTTTACGAGCAGCCAACTAGAGAAGAAGGATCCATGTAGCTAACCCCAAATAGTTAGGATCGAAACTTGATTAGCATTATTACATAAGCAAGAAGTGGTGAACCCAGCTCAAAGTCATTATTATTCATTTATTCCATATACCCATACGCTAAAATCTACATTTTGTTTCATTATTTACAACTGCTTGCTATACTAATAAGTTTAATAGAATATGCAGGCATATTTAACAATCATTTCAACTAGCTTGAGATCATCACCCCACAGCTAATTAAACACTTCTTTACCGGTGACGTGCCTGCACTCAATATATTCTCCATCCTCAAGAAATTGTCAAGTGATCCTATTCTATAAAACATAATAAAGCTTTCTCCTTTTCAGTAATAATTTTATCAAAAATCAAACACCATGAAATCATAATCAGCATTCTAACACTGCTCTGCCACACTATTATACCACAACTACACTACTCAAGCCTCCACACTGTGCTGCCACCACCTCCACCACTAACATCGCCACCAAACTACCAGCTACCATCATCATCACCACCATCTCTACATGTCCAAACTCCTAACCACACAAGGCCAAAACCACCACCAAGCATCCTATTGTGAACTGCCACTACTACATTGCAATAATACCCTCATAAAATAAATGTTGTAAAACACACAAGAAAAAAAATTCTGATGGGAATAAATCCATGAGCATAAATTGAAAAACCCCATAACGGGACTGAACTCTTTGCAGCAGGCAACAATCTCTTAACATAAATTTTTACACTGAGAAAAAACATGACTTTGTCCACCTTCAAGAAAGATATTTTACACAAAAACAAGCCAAACGTACAACTCAAGAATTTCAAGAAATGTTTTGGGCGCATTCCATTCATTTCAATCCTTGTGACAACTGAAAATAAATTTCCCTTAGAGAAACACTTCTGTTAGAAAAGTAAATGCCTCACAAACCATTTTTTTTAAAAAGAAGCAGGTTACTTGAAGGACAGAAACCCTAAATCGCCCTAATTTGTCCACCCATCAAATGCTGTATAGACAGTGAAATTCGATATAAAAGTAAACAATAAAGCAAGGGCATGTAAAACATTGAGCCAGTACTCACAGTGATGGGCGATTAACCGGCTTTAAAATCTCAAAAATGTCCACACTTCCTTACGAGAAAGTTGTGGAGATAAGAAACCCTAATTTCATCATAACAGAAAACCAACCATTAGACAAAACAAAGACAAATCGAAGTAACCCACACACACACAAAAGAGAAAAACACCCAAAGCGGAAACAAATTAGAGCGCTCAAAATAAGGGCCACAAATCTGCTTCGACTCGATTCTGTTTCCTGAAACCAATGAAAACAAAAACTAAAAAAAAAAAAAACAAATCTAAAGCAAATAAAACACACAAACAAAATATAGGGGGCACATGAATGATTTTACGAGGAAACGGGAGGAGAGCTTTTTGTTTTGGTTTGGGGTAAGTGGCAGAGGATAGGACTTTTTAGGGTTTTGGTTCCTTGTTTAGTGCGTTCGTTTTTTTTACGGAGAGGAAAGAGACGAGAGGAGGGAGTGGTCGCACAATTTATGTAAATATCGAAGATATCCTGCTACGTGGATTCTAGGAGGGGCTACGTGGATTCTAAGATGAAGCAAGTTTCCTGGGTTTCGAATACTAAGCGGCCATTTGGCATTGTTTAAATTAATTAATAATAAAGAATTAATTAATAAATAATCAGTTTGGTGTTTTGATATATAAATATGTGTGTGTTATAATTTATTATTATAACAAAAGTGATTAATTGGTTAGTTAGCTCAGAAGTGATTTTTAATTATGAAGTGTTTTATTTATTCCATATTTTGTTTGAGATGATTTTGTATGTATTTGATCACATATTTTTCAAATTTTAAAAATAAATATTAATAAATTAATAACATATATAATAACTAACTTTATATATAATAATATTACATATATATTAAATAATTCATTCAAATTCTCTCTAATTAATGAAAATTTTCCTCTCTAGTCTTATCATACTCTCTTTTTCATACAATTCTCCGTTTTTTCCACTCCAAACCTTATATTTTTTCTCTTTAGTTTTTATAGTTCTTTCCCCAAAGCTTTTGCCAATTCTCTCTTTTTAAAATTTTAACAACTCTAATGAAATCTAACCAGAAAGTCATAAGCTTGTTTCTTCGATTTCTATCCAAAATTGACGATTAAGTATTTTCTAATGCTTGATATTGAAACAGTTTGATTGTGGCACTTGTATAAATATCAAAATTTGGTGGAATGGAGGTGGTTACGTCATATGGTAGTTATCCCTTTTAAGGGTGACGGTAAATATTGAGGGGTCAAGGTAACATGATTAGGTTGGAGATAAGGGTTTTGTTGTTGGTGTGAAGGTAGCATAATTTGGGTTAAAGGTTGATTGTGTTGGTTATAGAATTCGAAATTTCATAAGCTGATAGAGGTTGTGTTCTGGTTAGCCTAATTTTTTTCAAACTTTTTTGCTCAATTTTTTAAGAGAAAAATGTCCCTCTAGAAAGGTTAGAAAAGCTTCAATTTTCAGCTACATCTGTTTCGATCAAAAAACCACAACCAATAAACGACCATTTTCGATGCCAAAAGGTTTCACTTTTCAGCTTAACCCAAATTCACAGTTGTGAGTTGTGAATCTGGGTTAGTAACGGGACTTAAGTAAATGAAAAGTTAAATTACATTGGCCTCCTCTAAAGTTTCTGACAATTACGCATGCCAACTCTCTAGTTTTTGAAATTACACTACACCCCTCTACTTCTAATGTTAGTAACAATCACCTTTTACCGTTAAGATCCTTTAGTGACTCTAACCAAAATTGATGACAATAGAACTAAAATTCTTCTAAATACCAAATTTACCCTTGTGATAAATAAAAAGATAATATTATTCAAGAAAACTAGTGTGAAATGAAAAAAATATCCTACCTTTCAAATAAAACAACCTCATCTTTCTTCCTCGTGTGTTTACACACACACACACACACACACACATATATATATATATAACTCTCCCTCTCTTTAAAACATCTCTCCCTTAAAATCCCTAAAATCTCTATTTAAAATATCTGTATTTCTAAAATCTCATTTTTCAATCGTAAGCTAATCCCTAAAACCTCTCTTAAATATTTGTGATAATGAAAACACTCTCTTAAAATTTTTGGTGAAGGTGGCGGAGAAAGTGACACATGTGGCACATGGCTATAAAGATTTTGAAATTGTATTTGACATTGAAGATGTGGTCGAGATTAAACAGTCTATGCGTTGATTGAAGAGTTACATAAATGTAAGATCTTATGATTTATCTGTTGGCAAAATTAGTTTAGAACATGGGTTTTTTGCCAATTTTGAGCTAAAATAAAAGTGGGCTCCATACATTATTTAAGGTGGGTACACATGGAAATATGTTCTCATCCATAAATAGATTAAAAACATATTTTGGGTTGCTCAAAACCATTAAAGAATGAATAGGGAATTGACTCCAAACATTACCACTTGAACATGGTAACATAAGCTTTTGAAAAGCTTGGGCCCCAAAGAGCTCCTTACTTTTGTAGAAGGGAGAGGATCTAACCTATAGTGGGTTCACCACACACGTGCGCCCTACATCGAATCGAACCAAGTTAGCTTGGGCATGGGCTTTTGGAGATAAGTTATTTTAAAAAAAATTATTTAAATTACCTTTCCAAAATGTTACCATGTATGTTACCATTTTAACCAGTTGAAAAAATGCTTCCATTTTGATAAGGGTTTTGAAATTTGACTAAAGAGTAGTCTTTTTCATTAAATAGTTGCGTCCATTTAGACTGGTGCGTCTATATCTTTGCCATGAATAAAAATGACCCAAAGTTTTGTGCCTATACCAAATAGTCACGAAGTGGTTTATATAAACACAATTGTCCTCACTGTATTAAAAACAATCGATAACATTAACAAGTGTGCATATTGAAAGAGAAAGTACAAATATAGTTTTTGTTTTGTTATACTCACTGATTGAAATGCTACTTTAGTATGTATGACTACTATATCCTAGGAGACAATCGATAATTCAACTCGAAGAACCAATGCGAGGGCGTATACTATTTTAAGGACATAACGTTAAATGCTAGCCTTGGTCGATCATCTTCTATTTTTGATTCTGCAAGTTTTCTGTAAGTTGGAATTCTTTTGTTTTATTCTTTTAATATATTTTTGTTTTGTAATTTTAATTTATAATTTTACACAAGTTAGAATAAAATCTATTTTTGTTTTGTGAACTTGGAATATGTTATGACATTAAGTCCATTTGTGTATTGGTTAATCCATGTTAACAAAACTAATTTGATTGTAATGTATCTTAGTTGAGTGTCTCTCAAGCCTTGTGATCCTCTCAAGAAGATTCAAGCTTCATGGATATATTCGGCCTCGACTTTCTACTTGGTTCTTATAAGGTATGTCTATCACGCACTCATTCATGCATCATCATACTTATTCTTCTTTGGTGTGTGTAGGTACAATGTTATAAGAATAATATTAGCTCATGGTTTTATTAACAAATTGCATATTTGCCTAAAATGGGCTTTTATTCTTCATACAACACAAGTACTAGAACTCATGGGTGCTCATTCGAATGAAGCCCTTTTCGTTCAAACAAGTTTTCCAGTGACCACTTGTTCGATAGTTGTTTGATTTTCAGTCAAAGCTCGTTCGAACGAATTTTTCAGTTCACCTTTGTTCGATGCTCATTCGATTAAAGTCTAAAGGGTCACTCCCACGATTTTTACGGTGACCATTTGGACCTTACTCATTCGCTTGCTCATTTGAATGAAGTGGTATTCATTCTAATGAAGGCTTAATCATTCGAAAAAAATGTGCACTAAACATTTACTTTTCTAATTTCAGTGCGCGTATTTGACATCCAAAGCATTTTCATAAAACCCTTGTTTTCTTTATTATAGGGTAATCCTTTTGGCTATTCTTAAGATTGTCTCATTCATTCTTTCAAAAGCATTCATTCATGGTGTCATTACTCACATAGATCAAAGCCATGTCTAAAAACTTGAAACTCTCATCATCTAGTACAAGCTTGTAGAGTTCAAGTTCTATGCAATCGGTAAAGTTTGAGATCGCTTGAAGATTGACGGTTGTGACTTTGGGTATTCCAGTCGGAGATTGGAGATGAAGATCTACGTGGAATCGCGCTTTTGGACTCGAGTTTGAGAAGATTCGAAACGATGATCTAGGCTTAAAGGACTTAGTCGCAGTGTCAACTAGTGATCTGTAATCTTTAAAGCATTCTAGTAGATTTATCAACCGTGTTAGTGCCCTAGAGTTTTCCATCATAGATTAGTTCGATCTATGGTGGTTTTTTCATCACCAAAATCTTGGTTTGCATTGTTCTTCTTTTTACATGTTTTATTTCAATATTGTGATATATATTACATTGGTTGCAAACAGTTGATTTGGATCTCATGATAATCATATTATCTAGCTATTTGAAATGAGAATTATAACCCATTGCATGCAAAATTAAACTATGAAAACATATACGTTTATATGTTGCTATAATATTTTATTTGAATTTATTTTCTAATATTGGTGATTTTGGAATCAATGATTATTGCTAAGTTACGATTGATTTGGATATGTTGCATTAAATCATACATGCAATTCTTTATAGTTAGTAAATTATAATGTTTTATTTTCCTTCTTTTGGTATTATGTGATAAGATTTTTCCTTTAACTACATCTGCCAGATACCCAAAACAATCTTGTGTATAGATCATTTTTAAGAAAGAATTTAAATTGACAAATGTGTACCTATTGAGAATGACATGTATGTGGGAAAATGGTATATGAGCGACGGGCTCTTCAAATTGAACGTGATGAATTTTACTTATACACTTGAGTCTTCTAATGTGTAACATGTCAATTATGATGGTTTGCGTAGACTAGTCATTATGGAATATTAATATAAATTTTTGAAATAACTCTAATCATAAATGTGAGACTTGTGTGGAAACAAAGTTGACAATAACTTATTTTTAATTTATTGAAAGAAATACTAAAACTCTAGAATTAATTTAGATATTAGTGATTTGAAATTTGTTCAAATTAGAGGTAGTAAGAAATATGTTCTTACGTTCATTTATGATTACACAAAATACTATTATGTTTACTTATTAAGAAGTAAAGATGAGGCCGTAGAAATATTTATACATTACAATAATAAGGTTGAGAATCAACTTAACAAGAAGATTAAAGTGATAAGAGGTGGTGAATATGAATCACATTTTGGTGAGTTATGTTCACAACATGATATTATTCACTAAACTATTGCACTTTATTCAACTCAGCAAAATGGTGTTACTAAACGTAAAAACATAACTTTAAAAGAAATGATGAACACAATGTTGATAAGTTCTAGATTACCTCAAAATTTGTGAGGAAAAACAATACTCTTCGCAAATTATAATCTCAATTGAATACCTCAAAGAAAACTAATAAGACCTCTTATGAATTGAGGAAAACTTGAAAGCCTTCCTACAAATACTTAAAAGTGTGTGGGTGTTTGGCAAAGTAGTGATTCATATTCCTAAAAGTATTAAGATATAGCCTAAAATAATTGATTGTGTATTCATTAGATATGTGCATAATTGTAATGCATATTGATTTCTTATTTATAAGTCTGAGATTCTAGATATGCAAGTTAATATTATTATTGAGTCAAAGAATGTTTCATTTTTTGAACATGTCCTTTATTAAAAAGCTCACACGAGAGACAAGTTCGCTTAAAAGAACTCATAACACTACAAATAGTAGTAATCAAAACCAAGAGACACAACAAGATAATAATGAACCTAAACACAACAAAAGGGCTAGAACATCAAAATCTTTTGGTCTAGATTTTATAACTTATTTGTTAGAAAATGAGCCTCAAAGCCTTAAGAAAGTAATGTCCAGTCCTAAAATTTACGATGTGATTTAGAAGTTACGAATGTTCATGGAAGATGATGAGATTGAATCTTTTATTTATTAATTTATTTATTTTTGAAACAAAATTCATCCACCTAACTATGGATACTATAGTTCAAAATAATGATTTCTTTACCTATCCGTAGTTCAATGTGCATTAATAAAATGAGCAACAAAATTTTCCAAATATGCACTACATGAGTTGAGTCGGTTTGGGCGATGTGTGAGGTGTTAAGTCCCAAAATGAGCTTAACAACTCAAGTAATTCAAAAGAAATAATCTTATATATATTTAACAAAAGTTTATCTCCTCCATTAATATAGGACAAGAAAAGTATATAAACTTTGAAAGTAATTGACAAAATACAAACAATTTTTCATTTCTTCTTTAAAACCTTTTTATAAACTTAATAAATTCTAAAACTAACTCCCTTCGGGCTCATGGAAGGTATTAGATTTTAGATGCATGATTCATTCACAAAGCTAGTACATCATATGAATGAAGAATAGAGCTCAAACCAACACCTCAAATATATTATACCCTATTACAATGAATCAAGCTAACTTATAAGATCAAATATATTATTGGCAATTCAATTAAAGTATCAAGAAACCATGCTTCATCTCTCAACATGAGTCTCATCCCATTATGAACAACAAGTAATATCTCCCTTTGGATTGATGTCTAATCTCATAGTTTAGGACCTAACAAAGAGGCTCTTCTTCTAAATTTTCACCATTATTCTCTTATTTCGATTTTTAGGTTCTTTGAAATTTATTGTTAATTTGTTCACTAAAAGAGTTTTATTTGATATTTTCTATTTAATGAGATTTTGAATCTGCCTTGAATTGATTTGTTATAGAAGCTTAGGGCCTGTTTGGATGGTTACTCAATTCCATTTTTTGGATGGTTAGAAAAGGACAAAATACGATTTACGTTTGGATAATATGAAGTTTTCAAAAAAATTCTCAAACCCATATCTCACTTTTTAGAGAACCGAATCCCAGTTTCAGAGAATCGATGCCCTTCTCTACAAGTTCATCAATATTTCAACCATCACAATTATTTCATTTCAAATCAATCCAATTGGTCCATCACGTCTCTTGTACAGTCGACATTAGAATACTCAACCAGAAACCCTTTTTTCCTTTTCTTCCTTCATCCAAACTCCATGAAAGTTGAAGTCATGAGTAGCGTCTTTTGTACACGAATGCCCAATCGAAGGTGCAAGAAACTGACTGTCTATAAGCCTAGTCACCGAAGACTCCTATTCTGGTGAGAACGATGTGCCAGTAAAGTTTTCTGTCACGACCCGGAATCTACCCTATGCGGATTAAGGGCCGGTGACCGACACTGCCACTTAAGCCGTACAAAATCAAATGAATTGCACCAAAAAGTGATAAAAAAAAAAAAATCTCTTTTCCTTTTATGTATCAAGTGCGGAAGCTACACGTATACAACTCATCTGATAACAAATCGAACTTTAACAATCATCAATAAGATTATCTCATAGTACAATTTCCATCATCATAAATTACCATTCAAGGCTAATATCATTTCTAGTGTCACAATATTTAATATTAACATTAACCTTGCATGATATATATATACAAATTAAGGCTCAGAGCTATACACTGTCAAAGTTGTCCACAAGCATATGACTAGCTCAATTAGTCGCCATCATTGCCTTTCCTTGTAAACGGTGTTACCTGAAAAATTGTTATAATTCTAGGGTGAGCTAACTTAGCTTAGTAAGTAAATCCTTCATCCTACCACGGGTTAAACAAAGTGTATAACAAGAGAGTAATCACATAATTTCAAGCTCAAAAGAATCGGCCATCGGGCCAGAGTAACACAGTTTTATAAGGAGTTCACAAATGTGATAACAGTGACTAAGTAAGTCAATAATCACAAATCTATCAGCACATATCATTTAGCTATCCCAAATCAAGGGATTCAATTGAATACAAAGATAAGCCTCATGGGTGTATTTATCATCCAAAGGTAACATCACCAAGTTAACAAATGGTAGGGGGATCAAACTTTTAGAATCTTGGGTCAAATGGATATACAGATCTGGGTCGAATAATTATACAAATCTAAGTTAAATAGATATAAAAGTCTGGGTCAAGTAGACATAAGAATATAAGTCTAATAGGTCAACAATTATGGTATGACATCAAACACATGGAACGTTGAGTCAAATGGATATACAAATCCGAGTCAAATAGGCATAAGGGTCCGAGTCAAATAGATATAAGAATCTGAGTCTAATAGATCAACAATCATAGTACAACATCAAACATATGAAACACTGAGTCAAATGGATACACAAATCTGAGTCAAATAGACATAAAGGTCTTAAGTCAAATAGATATAAGAATCTGAGTCTAATAGATCAACAATCATAGTACGACATCAAACATATGGAACACTGAGTCAAATGGATATACAAATCTGAGTCAAATAGACATAAGGGTTTGAGTCAAATAGATATAAGAATCTGAGTCTAATAGATCAACAATCATAGTATGAAATCAAACATATGGAACACTAAGTCAAATAGATATACAAATCTGAGTCAAATAGATTAACATAACACTTTTAACTGCCCAAGTCAAAGGAGTTCAATCGAATACAAAGATAAGCCTCGAGGGCATATTTCGCATCCAACGGTAATGTTATCAAATTAACAAAAGGTATGGAATCAAACATATAGAAATTGAATCAAATAGATGTTATCAACAAATAGGGTCTGGCTACCCCCAAACAACACTCATCCAGGTACACCACTCATCTTTGGGTTCCCCTGAATAACACCAAAAGCTCTTATCAAATCATTTCCTTATCAGGACTATGTGTTGGGTATCATTCCCAAGCACTAACCCGTAGGTCATCAGCATCACAAAACGGGCGTTATGATCAGCACAATCTCGAGTAGTCATAGATAGGGTCATCAAAAAAATGATTCCACAAGGCATGTATATATATATAGGTAACAAATGTCTAAAACAGAAACGATCACAAAGATAAGATAAAACCAAGGAGTCAAGGACTTATAGATATTCACAGTCAATAGAATCTCAACAGATCACAATTTCCATTATATGGAAATCACAATGAACAATAATTTATGGACTCAAAGTAATTTTTTGATGCGCAATTTCAAGAAATAAGGATTGGCAATCATCCAAATAAGACACATTGGCAAAGCAGAAATCCACACATTAGGGTTCGGGTTTACTTATATTGGATTCTTAGCATTGCATTCCCATATTGGTGTCATAGTAGTTATCCCATAGCCTTATTCTATTTTTTCATCATTTGGGTGATCCTATAATCATAGATCAAAAATACATTGTATATTGAATTAGTATACATTCTAATTCCAAGTATCTTTATTCAGTGTTTTCAGTTCTTTTGAACTTAGTCTAATTGATTAAGAGATTCTCAAATTCCCAATTTAGGGTTTCTTGATGCTTTATAACTTATTTGGCCTTTCAAGGACATAATGGTAATTTATCTTTTTCAAGGACATAATGGCCTTTCAAGGACATATTTCTCTATACACAATTTACATATTTGGACTTCATGTTTTAGTCCAGTTGATCCTTATAACATTTACATGAATCTTTTTAATTTCATTTATACACTTCTAGTAACTTTACTAAGTCTTAAGGATGTATTCTTATTTTTAATTTGTTATCGGGTCTTATTTTTCTCAAAAGGACATCACCATTAAGTCTGAAATATTAAAGATAATCAGTTTAGGCTTTTTCAGATCTTAATTGGCTTATTTGTGGCTTATATTAAGCCTATGGGCATTTTTATTATTTTACACTTTCACGTATCACATTTTTCGGTACTATGTTTGCCAAAATGGACTCCACCGTTGAGTCCGAGACATCAAAGAACGTCAGAATATGTCATCTCTGACATTTAATTGGTTTTTGGATTACTAAGGGCAAAATGGTAATTATGACATTTCAAGTGTATATTTTCGGGAGTTCATTTCACAAAATGGATCCCGCTATTGGGTCCAGAATGTCTCAAAATGCTAAGGTATGTATTTTTATAATAATCAGAGTTCAATTGGTCACTTAATTGATCATTAAGACATAATCATAATTATTCCAGTTTTCCCATTCACATTTTTCAGGATCTGATTTCACAATTCGGACTCTAGTCCAGAATGTCCAAAAACATTGCGTTAGACTCTTCTTTCATTTCAATTGGCCTTCATTTGGCTTATTTTTGACTCAAGGGTATTTTGGTAATTTCTCTTAAAATTAAAAGGACTTAGAATTAATATTTAATTAATTTTCTAGGCCATTTCATAATTAACGGAAACTATTGGGGCCAAAACATAATTTCAGGAAGTCTGGGGGTTCAAAATAAAATTTTTGAAAATCTGGGGGTTCAAAACCGTCTAGTTTGGTTCAGAATTAAGCGAACCAGTTTAAAATGGTTCAAAACCAACCAATTCACACAAGTTAGTGTGTCATGCTGACATCATTGTGATGTCAGCACCATTTAAACTGAATGACGTTGTTTGATTTAATTTAGGATCCGTTTACAAGCGGGTCAACCTGGACCGGTTAACCGACCTGACTCGTCTAACCCAGCTGTTCATCATCTTCCTCATCGTGAGGTTTTTGTTCATGCTGAAACCCTAGAATTTCTCTTCCTATTTCGTGAGTTTTGAAGCTACGTTTCTTCCTGATTTCAAGCCTAATCAACCCCTAATGTCCCAGCTTAGGTTTCCCCATTGGTTTCATGGTTTGAATTGAGCCATAAGGCTCGATTGAACCCTACCATGGCCACACTTGCAGATATACCGTACACTCTTAATTTTACACTAAAATGCATCGGATTTGGCATGTTATTCTCCTCTTGCCATGGGGTTTTATTCGCGGTTCAAAACCATGGGTTGTACGATTGATTTATGCAATTCGATTTCAAAACCAAAACTTGCAACTCACACATTAGGGTCCTTTTTTGAGCTTTTTGGTCATGGGACAGTGGTTTCATGGTCCTTCTGGAACCTAGTTTAAGCCCTAAGCGACCAATCCCTATTTGTTTTAACTTGAGTTAAACCCAAAATTTCTTCAAGGTCCTCTAATGGTAGGTCCAAGTTTTGTACTATTTTGGCTCTATTTAATTCTGTTTGTAGCTCTGGGATCTTGAATATTAATCTAAAATCATATTTATGCTCCATAAACCAATCATATTGAAGCTTATGCATGGAAAGTTCTAGAGAGAGAAATACCTTATTTTTCTCTCTTGTTCCTCTTCAGACCTAATAGTTTTCTCTCTCTCCTACCACTATTTCCTTTCCTAGTTTCGGTGGGTGGCCTTCCTTCACTCAGGCAGCCATGCAAGAATAGTTTTCTTCCTCTTCCTCATTCTTCTTCTTCTTCATTTTTTTTCTCTCTCTAGCTTCTCTCTCTAGCCGAACCATCATGGTCTGAATTTTCCCCACACGCATACACACATAATACATATACATGATGCAAGCTTTTGCATGTGATTTAATTGGCTGGGATGGGGATCCAATGAGGAGTTGACATTTGTCATTTTTTTTGCTGAATTTTCCATTCTTTTAGGTTATATACACATCATATAGGTTATATAGCACAAAAGTGTTGCAATACTTGACATTCTTTTTAGAGACTTAACATATGCTTGTACAAGGTGCAAGGTTCAAGACTTGGTGGAAGCACTTTTGGGTCTTTTTCCTTCTCTTTTTTCTTTTTATGCATTATATTGCATATTTAGTGTATTTCATAAACTCCCAAACTTTTTATTTTAAATCTCATAAAAGTCTCATATAACTTTTGCAAAGTTTCTCGATTACGCATACTTCATCTATTACTAGTCTTGCCTTGGTATATTTTATCGCACTTTAATTATTCCCAAAGGTCTATTATAATTTTTGGAATAATCTTGATTAAATAAACTCTATTCATGTATTACACTAGTCTTGCTTAAGTGCACTTTGTGCACTAATTTTTCATGATTATTCGTGTGTTAATCCTTGATGAACATTAATCGTAACTTGCTACCAAGTTATGACCTTTGGCGTTAAATCACCTTCTTAAAATTAGTCGTCTCCAATTTAGAACTAGTTGTTCTCATTTATACTTTTGCTTCCATATTTACGGATTACTAGTCTTAATTAGAACTGTCTATGGTTAATAAGCAAATTATTTGATGATAATCGTCATTATTGTTAATTGTCTCACTTAATTGGGTTAGGATGTTACATTTTCTCTCTTGTGAAATGTATGAAAATTGTAGATCTACACATTTCAGTTAAGTTTTTTGTGTTGTCTTTCTCCTCCTTCATTGCCGTGAATGATTGGCTTCATGTTGTGACCTAGTTTGATTGTGGGTAGTGAAATGGAGTTGCGATTGTGTTTGTTATGTCTTATTATGATTTTCTTCTAATTGATAATAAGTTTTCTTGTGTTTATTCTAATTGTGTGTGTGGAAGCTAAATCAAGTTATATTTGGGTTGTGTTATTTTAGTTATGTTTTGCTTGCTAGACAATGACATATATATATATATATATGAGTTTCAAACAATGACATTTTTTTTTCTTCTATGGCATTGCGTGAATGATTGTTTCTTTGACATAACCACACTCTTCCATGTTGTCCATGGGTACAAGGCCACTAGGCAAACCCATTTCTGCGAGCAAGAACTTTGATTTCACTTGGCAGATCTCATTTCCATAATAAATCTCTACATTGACTTTGATTCCTTCCGTGACCAGAGGCATTTTCCTTTGCATTGTTTGATTTTCTTTTTTTCCTTCTAGTTTTGGTTTATCTGAGGGATAGTGTTTTTTTTTAGCTTAGATTTTTTGTTCTACTTATGTTTGTCTGTTTATGTTTCTATTATTCTTTCCCTATGTTCCAAACACGCACTCTATATGTTGTACATATGATTATTTTATTTTTTATAGTTTATATTGGGCTATAAGTATGATTTTTGGTAGCATTAAACAATCACTATGGGATTTCTGGTTGAATCAAGCGTGATATTTTAACTGTTGAGGGCCTCAAGTTTTGTTTTTAGAAAACTGGTTAATTTTGTGTTGTGAATGAGACATTATAATATAATATGTACCAAAGTATATAAGATCTAATGGCACGGGGGATGGGATCAGAACTCCTTTAAATAATGGAATGTCAAACAATAATTCCACTTAAGTCTGATGGAATGCCAGGTACAATTTCAAGATTCAATTGCAAAGTACTTTTTGTTTTTTATTTTTGTTTTCAGCACTTTGCAAATATAAAGGTTTTAGATTTCAGGTGACAGGAAATGTCTTTGAATAAGAAACTTAAGAAGATTATGCTCTGAAGCTGTGTATGGGACTTTTCATATGGGTATTTCATTTTATTTTCAGATCACATTCAGATGAAGACAATATTGAAGAAATAAAGAGAAAAAATGAAGTATGTGCTATATACTGTTTTCATTTCCAAAAAAAGGAAAAATCACCTAAGTAGTTCTATTGGGCACACTTGAATGAAGGTACATAAACTCATTTATATGGGTAGACAAGTACCCAAATGCAACATCAATGAGTATTGAGCGGTCGTGGTGTAGTACTTGAAGAACCGTCAATTCCTCAACGCCGCTCTTTTATGTGTTTATGTTCATTTGCAACATCATCTTTTGTGTTTTCATTGCACTTTTAATTATTGTTATTATTACTATATGGTAGTCATTGTAAATACAAGGGAATTGTTCTACTAAAACATCTTCGCTTGTGTGGGATAATTGTGTATATATCAAACTTTTTTTAAATCAGTGACTAGGGGATACAAGGGAATTTAGTTTCACTATGAGAAGAATCAACATTGAAAAAATGGTAAATCACACTGACCTCCCCTAAGATTTTGTAACACTCCGACCCAAATAAATCAGAAAAATTCTAAAAATGTCCAAAAAGAGTCAAATAATAATACCAAGACAGACCGAACCAATTAATGTAATACCAAAACAGACCCGAGCTATCATAGTAAGCTATGTATAGTAATAGGCACGCAATTTGTGACAAACGGTACAGTTCACGAATTGAGTAATATATGGTATTTGAATATACATTAGTGATTTATAGGCAATCCCGAGTATCCCGAGACTACCTGTACTGAGAAATCGAGTTGCACAAAAAAATGTGTACATAGACAGGTACATGCGTAAGAGTGACTATATACATGTGTATATGTATATATGGTATACATATGTATATATGTATATGTATAATGAGATATATATATATATATAGGTGTATATATATATATATATATCAATATGTATATATGTAAGTGTACATATATTGTATATACATTATGTAATGTGTGCGTATATATATATATATATATATATTTATATATTTATATATAAGTAGGAAATGAAAAGGAAAAATGAGAGATAAGGCAAGTGGGCTGTTGGCAGCCCACTGTGTGAAATGAGTGTGTGTATCGTGAATATATGTATATTATATACATATATTATATATGTCACGACCTGAAACCCACCTTATGCGAATCTCGTATCGCCGGGCCGACCCAATGACCGTCCTTACTTTTTCCTTTTCTTGTATCAATGACAACAACATATAATATAAAACTTAACAGTAAATCAGCGAAAGTCTTAATACAAAATATTGTTCGACAATGTTAAATATAAACTGACATGAAACTTAATATAACATCACCCTTAGGTAGTGAATACACTGGGAGAACCTACGTCACTTCTAACATATTCCTCAAACTGTTCCCTTATGCTTTTGGACTCCTACTGTAGTTCTGCAGCATCCTTACCTGAAAAATATAGTAAGTTGGGGTGAGCTAAACGAAGCTTAGTAAGTAAAATTTCATTTCCAACACGGGTTAGGGTTAACATGGAAAGAACATGAACTCATAGGGTGAATATGATAGCCAATCATGAAATCAGTTGTTGTGATGGTCAATAATGCTAAAATGCCACAATGGCCAATGAACACTAGTCACAATGATCAAGCATGAGTAATGGTATAATATGAACATGGAAAAGTTCAATAAACATCAGTCAACATAAGATTACTGCCACAATAAATCGGTCACAATCAAGTACAATCACTAAATGAACTGTCAACATAGAATTATTCATAGGGAATGGCAACATCCTATGAATCCAATACATGTAAACATATCAGTCAATCATAAGTGATGCATTTACTTTGTTCAGGGTTTGGCAGACCTTTGGTCTTTTGGGGCCCGGCAAACCACCTTAACCTCAAGCATATAAAATGCCCTCATAACTCAATGCGTAAAAATGCCATCATTGCCATATGTCCGTTCACGGACTCGACCTATAAGTCCTGTCAATCAGAAAGTATCGGATGGATATTGTGGCTGAGCACAAATCCGGCATTCATAATAAATCATGATTATTTGTGAGTCCATAAGAAGTGCATGAAAATGGAATATCATGCAATGGACATGTAATAGTAGGTCTTTCAAGGCACATTACAACATAACATTTAATGATATAGCAGTCAATCAACATCCACAAGAAAGGACAATATCAATTGTGGAATAATAACAATTGGTACATACGAGAGTACAAAATTAGCAGTAATAGAATGAACGTGGCTTGGAAGATCACATGTAAGAGATAGGGGTTTACTTACCTTTATCCATGTGATCTACCTCAGTATTCCGTAACTTTTCCTTTTCCCTTTGAGTTCCCTATCATTCAGTAAATATGTCTCAGTCCTAATGCCATTCATCAAATTTCATACTTCGTCATCATAAGTATTTCTTTTACTAATTTAGACTCTACTAGTGAGTCCAGACGATGAAGAAAGTCAGTTGAAGCTTTCACGGTTTTCAATTTAGACTTTTATACCGAAAAAGGTAAAACGGTCATTTTACATGTCTCTATTTTTTGGGACCTATTTTCACAAATCGAACTTTATCATTGAGTTCCTGAATGTTTGAAATAATAAAGATTCACTATTTACTTAGTTTAATCGGAGTCCGTTTGACTCACATTTGACTCAGCGGTATGTTGGTCATTTGGTATGTCTACGGGTATTTTATTTTTTGGGACTCCGTCTCATGAAATGGACCCCACCATTGGATCCAAAAGGTCCAAAATAATAAATTTACACTATTCACTTTCTTAATTTGGATATCAAAAATTAATTTAATAATTAACTAAATTAAATTAATTAAGTATAATTAATATATATATTATTTTGGTGGAGAATTAGTCACACGTGCCTTAGTGGCACGGTGGCAGCTTTGGGTGGTTTAAGTTCCTGTGCCTTGCGCGCTTCAGGGGTTCTATCTCCCTTGACTGCAGTTTCCTCCTTCCTTTTCTCTTTTTTTTTTCTAAATTTTCCTAAGGCAAATAGTGGACAAGACTTAACCGAGGATAGGATATCCTCATTTCTATTTTATCTATGAATTTAATTTCTAACACTTGCAACCAAACATCCCATTTCACAATTTAATTAAGACACAAATTTATGTCGTTTTGACAAGCCGCATATGCGGTGGGTCGGGTTCCAACCTGACCCGACATTTGACCTGGCCAAACAGTACCTCACCTCATTCATTTTTCCAGTGACTCTCCAGTCACCCCCTCCGGCGCCGGTGACCGAAAAACTGTGTTTTTCAAATTTTTTTCTACACTTTTTCTTGTGGTTTTGAAACCCTTTTTAATCCTAATCTTCCCTAAAGCATTTTTACATATTCCTTTCACATTTTTTGCCCTCAAAACTAAACGAAAATCATGAATTCACAAATTTATCTTTTTTCGACCACCCTCCGTTTCTATCTCATTTCTTCATTATTTAACCTACGGTTTCTTCTAAATTCCTATTTTCCTTTCTAGTTTAAGGTTACGAAATTAGAAACAAGCTTCATGCAAGTTCATAAAAAACCCAGAAAATAAATTCACTATAAAAATCTCACTTACCTCATACGGCTGCTTTCCCTTCCTTTCCTTCTCTCTTTCTTCTTCCTCCTCTTTTCTCCTTCTGTTCCTTTTCGTAAACACGCAAGGCATGCACTAGTCTTTATAGATCAAAAACCCAGCGGCTTTAATTACTTTCCTTCTCTCTCTCTTTTTTCGTTTCTGCTTCTCTTTCTCTCTTTCTTTTTTTTTTTCTTTCCTTCCTCTTTCTTTAACCATTCCTTTTCTGTCTTTGTAACCTCCCATTCCCTTATTTATGTTTGACTTTAATTTTGTAGGTTATATATATATATATATATATAGATATTTTATTTATATAGATATTTTATTTCAGCACATGGGTATATATATACACATGTTTTACACTTTATTATATATATATATACACATATATATACCTCATTATATATATATATATATACATGCATATGTATAGACATATTCACTTATGTATGTGTCTGCATACACGTTGTTCTATGTAACCCGATTTCTTGTACAGGTAGCCCCGGGGTACTCGGGATTGCATAAATTTATTCATCGTGTACTCAAATACCATATGTTTATTAATTTCATGAACCGTATCATTTGTCTCGAACTGCGTGTCCATTACTTTTCATAAATCATTATGATAGCCCAGGTCTATTTGGGTGTTACATTCGTTGGCTTGGTCTTCCTTAGTATTATTATTTGGCTCTTTTTGGGTATTTTTGAAATTAGTTCAATTTATTTGGGTCGGGATGTTACAATATAAATATCTTATATTCATTAAATGTTAGAAAACAAAAGAGAAAAAGAAGACAGAAATCAATAAAAAGTTGGAAGAAAAAGAAAGGAAGGTCAAGGAAGGGGGGAAGAGAAAGAAAAGGGGGCGGGTGAAGTGGTTATCTATATCTATATATATATATATATGTGTGTGTGTGTGTGTGTGTGATTGAGGTATAGAGCAAAACAAAAAACTGAGAGCAGGTAAGAGAAGCTGAGAGATTTTTGGAGGTTCAAAAGGGAAAAACGAAAGAAAAAGAAGAAAAAACAAGAAGGAAAAAAGGTATGAAATTCTCTATATTTTTCAAAGTTCAATTTCTGGGTTTTTATATAGACTTGATCTATGCTTATAAATAATTTCATAGCTAAATTCTATAGAAAAATTGGAGCACATAGGAAGAAACAGCATAAAAAATGGTTAAGAAATGAAAGAGAAAAATAGATTTATCTGAAAGATGTAATTTTGGAAACAAGGATTTTCAAAGGGTTTTAAAGGCTAAAAATGGTGTATATAATTCTTAAATTATGTTTTAGGATTTTTGGAAATGAAAGCAGGCGTTAAAATGGAGAAAAAATGAAGGGAAAATGTGCAGTCCGGTCACCAGCGCCGGAAAAGGTGACTGAAGTTGCACAGTCCGATCATCGAAAAATCGGGGGAAGAAGAAGAATTGTTGGGTTGCTGGTTCGGGTTAGATCCCGCCTAGGCACAGTAAGGGGCAACCGATGCTACGTCATTTTGGCCTTAGGTTGTTTTTAAAATAAGTGAAACAGTTCATAGGAAAAATTGGAAGGAGCTGCGACTGAGGGGATTCGATCCCTAGACGCAGAAGTGCGTGGCACTTATGCCACGTGACCGAACCACCGTGCCACTCAAGCACATGTGGTCATATATTGAAATCTATAATATATATATATATATATATATTATAATTATAACTAATTAAATTAATTAATTAAAGTTATTTAATTTAATTGTAAATGAATAGTATTTTTTTTTTATGTTTTGGGCATTCTAAAGCCAATGGAAGGGTCCGTTTCATGAGACAGAGTCCCGAAAAATAAAGACACGTAAACGTATAAAATGACCATTTTACCCTTTTTAGTACAGATGTTCGAATGGAAGTCCGTAAAAGCCTAAACTGACTTTCTTCAACGTTCCTGAACTCAATAGTAGAGTCTATTTTAGCAAATAAGATACTAATAGCAATGAGACATAAAATTTGATGAATAGCATAGATTATGTAAAAATAGACTAAAATGTATTATCTATTGATGAAATAGGGACTTCAAAAGAGAAAGGACAAGCGACTTGATGTTATAGAGAAAGAAAGGGAATGGTCTAAGAGGTAACTAATATCTGATCTTTTCATGTGATACTTCTAGCCATGTCATCAGTTTTTCATATACTGCCAAATTGTACTCTTATACGTACCTAATATTTATTGGATCCACAATGTAATACTTGTTCTATCTTGTGGAAAGTTTTTATTGACTGTTATATATCTTGATCATGATTTTCGTACACTTTGTACATAGGTCTCGAAGGGTAAAACGTTATGATCTCAGCAACCCAGTTTATATTGGCCTAGAAAGGCAACAGTTTCATTTTCGCTGCTGAGAAAAGTGATATTGCATTTTACTTTTCATGAGATTTAGCATGATCTTGATATATTATAACGTTTCAGATTTGTACTCAGTCACAAAATTCATCTGATGTTATACTAAACTTACGGGTCAGAAAAATTGAACTTAAAGTGGCAATTAAAATGGCATTTAAAGTGGGATTTACGAGATCAAGTACTAAACCGACGGGTTAAGTGCTAGGCTGAGAGATCGGGAAAAATAGAAGAATGAGAGCTCTGTGCTATAAACACGTAGGGGGTATGTCAGGCCCCAAGTTAAGGTGCATCCACTTTTGTTGATATCATTTTCTATTATTGGAATTCATAGGTTGGTCATATTTTTCCTGTGAATGATCATGTTATTGCAAAGCTTTATTGAGTATTTATGATTTTGCTTGAGACAGCTCATGACTGTAGTAGTATGATTATTGTTATCAGACCAGATTTTCATTGATTATCATTTGTGCTTCTTACCATTTGATATTCATTGATGAGTTAGTATACTTCCTTGACTGGCTACCATGTTTCCATATCCTTATTCATTTTGGATTATGCTTTTCTATACTGACCTATACACATGGCAGAGCAAAGGAGAATTACTTACTGAGCTTCGTTAGCTCATTCCAAACTTATTAAAATATTTTAGGAAAGGAAGCTGTAGGAGGACAGTAGCAGTCTGTTAGATAACTGTGGACATTTTTAGGATAAATGTAATATATAATATTCAGTACAGTCTTATAACTCTCCCATGTCATCCACGTCTTGGGGATGTAATGTATTAGACTTTTTAAAGTCTGTATTTTGAGAACAGATATATATAGACATGCAACTTTTATTTAAAGTCTTCCGTTGTTTATGTTATGATATAATAGTTGTTGCATGTTAGTAGCACTGATTGTGTAGCAAGTTTCGAGAGAGCCGCTCCAGCAACAGGGTCGGGCCAGGGTCGCAATTCAAGATCCGTAGAGGGTAGGTCTCGAGTCGTGACATGTTTAGTGAAATTACACATGGATCCCCCAACGTTTGAGAAATTACACTAACCTCCCTTAAGGTTTGTTTCAACTTCCCCCTTCCGTCTGTCAACCGTCAGTTGACTTGACAGAAAACATTGACATCAACTTTTTTTGTTGAAAAAGACAATTTTACCCTCATTGAACAAACATTGCCAATATTTTGAAACTTAAAAAATAAAAGTTATCTCCATTATCTCTGTTCCACATCTTTATCTCCATTCTCATGTAATTCCATTCTTGACTTATATATATCTTTCTTTTTCATTATTTTTTTATCCAAAGAGTTATATGGGTACCATCGGAAGCTATAGAGAAAAACAAATACAAGCATTGACATTTTCCAACTCTTTTTGCCCGGAGAAATGATAGACTAAAGTAGACAAGCCCTTAGATCCCACTGGTTCTAATTTACCCAATCCCCAACAAACATTACCCTATTTCCCCTTCTTTCTCTAAAACAATCTTGCTTTGGACCCCAACCAAATTAACAACCCATGTACATATGATATGTGTTTTTGCCGACAATTGCTTAAATTGGATTCTTTGCTTGGACTTCCCATCTCTTTAGATTTCCTTAGATTTAGGCCTTGAAAATGAAATTTTAAAAATTAACTTCATCTTCACCTGTAAATGAAGCCACCGAAGAGAGCAAACGAACCCCAAATCCTTTTACAATTCCTGCTACAATATCATCCAATCTAATGGGCCAACCCCACCATATATGAACATCTGTAATGACCAGGTCAAGTTACAGAAAATTAGAGGTTGGAGAGATACAAAATCTATTAATTAATCGCATCATTGAGATAATTACCAAAAGAGTATTTATTTTTTATTTTTGTTAGAACAAAAGAGCTCTAAAGTAACTGTAAAGCTTTACCATATCATTTGTAAACTTCCGCCATTCAACTTCTCCAGCCATATATTTTTATGGTGGGCTTTTGGTTTTGTTCTTCAAGAGCTAGGGTTTGAAACTTTGTATCAATTAGAAGGTCCAAGTGGTGTACAATGAGGAAGAAGTAGGAATTGGTAAGCTAATGCTATTGATTGGGTTTGAAAGTGAAGAGCAAGCATCACGGTGGCTGCCATCGGTTGAGCAAGAGGGGGCAATGAAAAGAAAATGTCAAGATTGTGATTCATGACTTCCTCTGTTTGATAAAGAGATGACTCTTCACTCATTTTTGTTCAAGGGTAAAATAGTCTTTTTACATAAATTTGTTAGGTTAACTGATGGTTGACAGGCGGAAGGGAAAAATTGATATGGAATATAAACCTCAAGAGATGTTAGTGTAATTTCTTAAACGTCGGGGGATCCATGTGTAATTTCACTAAAACTTAGCGGAGGTCAGTGTAATTTACCCTTGGAAAAATAATTACTCCAACTTATAATCACTTAAAAAAATGTACTACAATTTGCATGGTTCAAGTAGACATTTTCCTATCCAGTTATTCCAATAAGGGCGGCAACAAGTCCATAAATACAAGGATTTGCAGAGTTCATGGAATTATTAGGTGAATAGTTCATCAAATGAGGCCTTGTTGTATATTAGATCCCGGGAACATGAGTGACTTTGTCATAGTTTGTGGTAGATTTCAAAATCGTTATAACGAATTTTAGGTGAGAATTAGTTCCAAAAGATAGATACAAAAAAATTTCAAATTATTACGGTTAAAAAAATGAAAGTGAAATACATTTTTCATAAATATGACCAAATACAATCTCACATTTTTCCTCAGTTTGAAAATTATATCTAAATGCATTTTCACAGTTTTCATTGTTATAAAAATCATAACCAAACACATTCTAACATTTTTTTCTCAATTTGAAAATTATATCCAAGCGCATTTTCATAGTTTTCATTGTTATAAAAATCATAACCAAACACATTCTAACATTTTTTCTCAATTTGAAAATTATATCCAAAGTCATTTTCACAATTTTCATTGTTATAAAAATCATAACCAAACACATTCTAACATTGCGTTTGGATATGTATTTAAGAAAATTTTCTAAAAAAGTATAATGTGGTAAAAAGTATAATTTATATTTCTGCGATGTTTGAAAATGCATTTGGATATAATTTTCTGATTGAGTTAAAAATTTAAGAATGTGTTTGGTTTTGATTTTTATAACAATGACAATTGTGAAAATGCATTTGGATATAATTTTCAAACTGAGAAAAAATGTTAGAATGTGATTAGTTATGATTTTTATAACAATGAAAATTGTGAACATGCATTTGGATATAATTTTCAAACTGAGAAAAAAATGTTAGAATGTGTTTGGTTATGATTTTTATAATAATAAGAACTATGAAAATGCGTTGAGATTGCATTTGGATATAATTTTCAAACTGAGAAAAAAATGTTTTAAATTTTAGGTATTTAATGTCAGAAAATCAACAACTTGAGAGAGAGAGTGAGAGAGAGAAAAAAAAAAGAAAGAGAAAGAGAGGAGAAAACATGTCTATTCTAGGAAGAAATGGAAAACAATAAAGGCTACGTTGATTTCTACATCCTCTATCAAGGAGATTTAGCTAGGCTTTTAAGATATCTCAAGTTCTCAACTGTTTGACATTTTTGTTCATCCGAGAGAGGAGCCCAACTAATACAACATATCACTGAATCCATAGAATACATGATAACAAAATAACTTATTGGTAGTTTGATTTTCACCCATGAAAATCCAAACATTTTATCATTGCACTGGGGCTGTAAATGAGCCAAATCTAGTTGAGTAATGAGTTGTGCATGCTTGACTTGCTAAAATAGACAAACTTCAAACTATGATTAAGTTCAACTTATTTATTTCTCAAGCTGATCTCAAATGACCCTCTAATTGAGTCAATCATGAGTAACTTGATTTTTTATATAAAATTATTAGATTATTGATTGGCTTATTAAGATGGTCTTAAACTAACTTCTAACTGAATCAATCACAAGCTAAATTCAAGTAACTTAATTCGTTTTATAACACTACATTGCACCAAGTAAATGGCGTTACTCTTTCTCTCATTAATTTATGACTTCAAATTTGAGTAACTAATGAAAAATCAATCATTGCCACATTAGTTACTAAAAATAGTTTGTATAGCATCCTTTCCCATCCACTTCCACTAGTTTCCAATCCCAAGTATCCGTCTAAGGCTCATTTTTAGCATCAAGTGCAAGATACTTTTCCATGATTTGCTTTCGTTCTTAGGTTGTAAGTGTATTCCAACTTGTTAACACACAAACGACTTATACAAGTCAATTTGAATCAGTATAAGTTCCATAACAAATTGTGTGATGTTATGCTTTCTAAATTTTTATTTAAATTTGTATCTTAAATGATGGGACACTGCTACGTCATTATAGTCACATCAACATTTATATTAAATGAAATATAATAAATTAAATTTTATGTGAAGTTCAATCACTACCACCATAACTTTTTGATTTCTCATTCTCTTTTTTTCTCTTGCCCTTCTTTTCCCTCACAAAACACTTTCTCTACCAACACCACTCAGTAACCAACCACTCTTGCATTTTCTCTCTCTTTTTTACACTCACTATTCATATCAGTGACCACCACCATGTTGGACACCATCACTCAAAGGCTTATTCTATATCCATTGTCCACTAGAAATGATGACTCAATATTGATATGTCACGCCCCGAATTTTCACAAACCCGGGGAATGAGTGAAATGAAATAAGAAAAGTAAATGAAAGGCCGTTAAGGTGGATTTAGTTGATTTTGTATTCATTCCCCCATGTTTTCCCAAAATTAGAAATGAAAACTTGCTATTTGACTTAATCAAAATGGTCTACTAATGTCGCTTAAACATCCCTCCCAA
The DNA here is from genome assembly GCA_008638375.1 of Nyssa sinensis. NCBI lineage: Eukaryota > Viridiplantae > Streptophyta > Magnoliopsida > Cornales > Nyssaceae > Nyssa > Nyssa sinensis. Next base: position 13,622,872 of record CM018043.1, on the reverse strand, counting down.
TTAATAGTCAAAATAGTTTAAGTCATGTTCAAAAATGGCTTCCAAAATAGTCCCAAAATATCTCTAAAAATGTCTTTGAATAATGGTCCAAATGGGCCCCAAATGCCCTAAGGCATAGGCCAAGAATAGGTCAAAAGGTTTACCAAAATTGGTATGAGGAAGTGGCCAAACGTGGCCCAATGATTGGTCAAACATGGCCCAAGGATTGGTCAAACATGGTCCAATAAGGTGGCCAAACATGGCCCAAAAGAGTGCCCAAACATGGCCCAAAAGGGTGGCCCATACGTAGCTCAAAAGAATGGCCAAGGGGTGGTGTCAAGGGGCTATCAGGCTGGGCACATAGGGACAAGGCAGCATGCAGGCAGGCACACGCATGGGCGTGGGGGCGCGCAGGGGTAGGCCGGCAGGCGCTTGCGGCAAGCGATTGGGCGTGCGGCAAAGGGCTAATCGGGGGGCTATTCAGCAGAAACACTGTAGCAACAGTGTATTTACTGCAGGTGAATTTCTCTGTTTGCTGCACTGATTTTCTCTATTTTGTAAATTTTTTTCCAAAGTTTTGAAGGCTAATTTTTCTCCATTTTTAGCCCATTTCTTCAAGGTTTTTAACCCCCCTTTTTAACACATTTTCTACCTATTTAAAGGGTGTTTTACATACTTAACAAATATTTTAATTTCACAAAATTTTAACATATTCTCCTTTATTTTCTAAGTCTTTTTCCACCTAATATTCATAATACTTCATATAAATAAATATTTATACATTTCATCCTTACTCGATGGCCACAATTTCAGAGAAATTAAACATACATCATTTAAATATACAATCCACCATATATACTCATATACTTGAAATCTAAATGGTACAAACTTCATGTTCATTACAAATATAAGGTTTTGCCCATTGTTTTCATAATATATAAAATTTTTACAAGTTTATTTCATATGGCTTAGGGCTTATGCCCTTATATAACTCAAAATATGCCCCAAGGGCCAAATATCCTCCATGGTCCATGTCCCCTCTATTCTTCAAGACTTCTTCAAGTCTCAAGTACCGGAGCCTCATCTGTAATATGATATCCCACTAGGGGTCAGTTCAACTGCTGGTATGACATAATGCTAATATAAGGAACAAGATTTAAGGCGTGGCATGTGTAAGTGTACATATAGAAGTTATAACCCTTCAATCCCTCAATGCTATGCAATGTCAATATGCATGGCACACTCATGCAACTCTATGTCACACCCATGTCTCGCTTCATGGTCCTTCCCCGTTGGAACGCAAGTACCAATCGTATGTCTCGCTTCACGGTCCATCCCCGTTGGATCGCGAGTACCAATGGCCAATTTTGAATTTTTCACCACAAGATCTACACCCTCATAATGTATAGCACCAATGTGTTCAACCCACACTATGTTTTCCAAAGGTTCACACCATGCCGATATGCCTTGATTTTTCCATGCAATCACAATGAGGTATTTTATCAATTACTTGGTATACACCTTAAATCATGCATCATTCATGATGTAAACTATAATCTTCAAATCCCAAGACTTCTTCCACATGAACACATGATATATACAATCAATTTAAACCCATGCTCAAGTCACATGTTCACTATCTTAACAATTCTCAAAGAACACATAATTTCACAAAGTATCAATGCATTAAACAACAATATCCTCCAAAATACAAAGTCTATTTACATGAATATAAGCCACCATGTAATAATTTAAACATACATTCAAATTACATCTTCATTATTTTAACAAATTCTCAAAGAACATACAATTACACAAACAACCAACTCTAGGTTTTTCAAAGTATTTTCATCCTAAGTGACTTTCTAATAGCAAAGAAACATACAAATCATTCAACCAACTTATAAAAAGGGCAAGGAAACTTAAATTTATTCCTAACTTAGCAAGATATTATACCTAAAAGGGTTTTTCTCAATCCTAAGGAGTTGTGTTCGCTGTGCAGCTGAACCAATTGGTGAGAATGTAGTCTTTGACGTGGGGAACAACTTCCTAGAAGGAAGTTTTGTGAGAATCCTAGCTTAGAGATGAGTTTTGGTGTCTTGAAACTTGGAAAACCCTAAGTTCTCTTCACTTTTCTCTCCATGCACGACTTCTGCTTCTTCCCATACCAAATTCTAAGATTTTTATCTCTAAGGGGTTGTATTTATAGTAAAGGGGCAAAGGGACAAAAAGGATCATTTTGCACTTTGTGAATTCGGGACCCCGTTACACAACAACCCATCCTGAAACACCTCAATCCGACATTCTACTTTAGCCAAAATTCTTTAAATTATTTTAAATAAAAATTTTCCAAAAAATATATTTTCACTTGTAGGTGGGTTTGGCCGGTTCCACCCGGGTCACCCAGATGCCCTTTTGATCTAATTTTTCAAACTATCTCTAATCATGCTCAATTCGCACAGGATGTGTATTTTAACATTATAAACATATTTCTCTTCTATGGCACACTCAAATTATGCTCCTAAACATGACTTATGCATAAATGCATGTAGAACACCCTATCAGCAAATAGTGTATAAATAGTGTCATACCCGCAAAAAGAAAAAATTTACCCTGATTTTTCATATCTCTACATGATAGTTCATGGAAATGATGATGAGTTAGAGAATGAGTCATATAAGAAGTAAGCCTTTCACATCAAACAACAAAAGACCCCAAGGTAAACAAAGACCCCAAGGTGAACTGATAGGGAGAAAATAAAGGCAATCTAGAAATAAAAAAAAAAAAGATTTCTTAGGAATATAGGGCATTGGTTATAAGTGTTGATCGAGATCATTACAAAAATGTAATGGCGATGACACTGAACCCAAATATTAATTGACGGGTAGTGTTGAGGATATGAGCACTATTAGATAGCACATTGGTTTTGATAGCATTACTATTTATAATGACTTAAGAGTTACTTATAGTATTCTCAACACATGAGGTTGTTAGTGAATAATGTTATTTGTAACAAACTGGTCACATGGGTAGTTTCGGTCCAAAATAGAAGTTAGTTGGAAGCATGTAGTGGCAAGTAGGAGAATATGAAAAAAAAAGGTTCTATTCTAGAATGTCCTAGACATCCCACACATGAATGGTGCAATGGACACCTTAGGATGACCTAATACTTTGGCCTCCATGTCACAAAACACTGAGTATCCCAATTAGTGGGTCTATAGGGCATTTTTGTACCATAACTGCATCCTAAACTTTAAGAGTCTCCCAAAGAATTGCCCTCAATTCTTTAGACAACCATGAGATGGAAGGGCAAAAGTTTCTTGAGGGGAACTTTAGTCATAATAAAAAACTTTAGCCAAGTTTGGGAGGTATTTGATGACTCTAACAAGTGTGGTGTGCATATGCTAAGAGTGGAAACTAGGATTAGCTTGACCAAGCCTAGGTTAATATTGTGACAATAGGTCTATGAACTAAGACTAGCTCAACCAAGCCTAAGCACACAAGAGTGGGTTGATCAATAGTTGGGACCTCGTTCTAAAGTTGCTTCAATATGCAAACTCTAAAGAGTTTCCTAACGAAGACTTATTAACACGCGTCAGCTTATAGTTGGGCCACAAGTATTAATTTAGATCAGTAACCCGTCGGCTAAAACATATTTTGTATTAAGTTATCAGCTCGTTATAGATTGCCACGTGACAGGTTATGCTCAAAGTAGACCAAGTACCTACACTAACCTACAACAGGATTTCATACCCAATAGAAACCCCCAAATCAAATTTCTAAAAATATCCAATTTGTGAAATTATAAAAAAAAAAAAAAACAATGGAATGTCACCAGTGTATCAACAGTGGTCGGAGAAGCTCAAAGAAACATCAATTCAATGATGTAATATTTTCATGTTTAAGATTTGTTAAACAAAATTCACTTTGAAGTGGAACTTAGTCATCTAGGTTGTTAAACTAATAGTATACATACATACATATACATATGATTGTCGTGATTTCTTCGGCGTTCACCATCGTTAAGTGTCATTATTGACACTCGGTATGGGTATGGTTAGAGTAAACAAATCAAATTTAGATATTTGTCAAGAAAATTATCAAAATTGAAAATTCGGCAAATCTATGAATTCATAATCCGAATTCGAATTTGTTAATTATAAGATTAAATTCGATCTAATAAATTTAAAAACTATTGCATTTATAAAATATTATGTTATAATATACATGTACTACGTAAAATTCGAGATACATGTATTCAACTCAACTATATTTACCAAAGCTTATATAATTTAAAATTTAACATATTATAAAATTTTAAAATATATAATTTTTTTAGTAAGAAATTTTGTAACATAATATATAAGTAATTAGAATAAATTACACTAACTTCCTCTGAGTTTTCTAAAATTACACTAACATCTCCCATTTTTACTAACAAATTACAAATACTCCCACTTCAATCAATTTTTTTTTTCAAACTAACAAAATTATCACTTTCATATTTTCTTTTTTGTTACATGTTTTACATTTTTTCAATTTTGACCAATTGTTGCTAACTTTTATTAAAGACTTTCTATTAAATTAATTTAAGATAAATAACTTATTTTTATTTTTGTAGACAAATATATTTAAGGTTCTAATCAATATTTATTTGAAAATAAAAAAAAAATCAAATTTGAAAAAAATTGTCCAAATAAAAATAAAATTAATTTGTCATTTTAAAAAAAAAATTGACTAAATATTTATAATTTGACAAGAGCAGTAAGTAATTTTCCAAAACCTAAGTAAAAGTCAATGTAATTAAACCACAAAATTAAATCACATTTTTTTATATCATATCCAAATAAACAAATTAAAATCCAATCCATCAACCTCCCTAACTAAGATAATGGGATATATCAACAACGTCATTGTGATTGAACTTAATTTAATACAATGTGCATGTGGCCATGACAATATAACAGTGCTACATCATTTGGTATACAAATTGGAGACAGATTTGAAAAACACAACATTACTGTAACTAATATAGAAAGAACAAACCCTATTTTTCATTATTCAAGAGTTATGATCAAAATTCAATATCCAGTTATTACCATTAACATTCATCAGAGAAAAAAAAAATTTAAATCAAAACTAATATTACTGATTAAAAAAGATTCAAAACTTATCTTACTGAGCAGACAAGCCTTACACCAACCTCCATCTCAACACCCAAACAAAAAAAAAAAAGGAAAAGAAGAGAGAAATAGTGATGCATATTCATAGGTCGCCCAAATATATTCTTGGGGCACTTCACATGGAGCATATATATCACCCATTGTGGTAACAAAATTCACTGGAGTCCTTTTTGCTGCTTCTCACCCCTATTTACTCACTTTCGTCCTCACTTTCACTTTCCTCCAAGTTCAAATGATTCAAATTCTTTTCCAGTGGAGGAAGTCCATCTTCAGAATCGTAAGAGGAACCCTCATCTTCAATATGAGATACCTTCTCTGAGCCTGTTGCAGCAGAAAGTGAATGCACTTTTAGGTTAATACAAGACCGGGAACCACCTTTGAATTGCTTTCAGTAACCATCTTAATTTTTCACGAAGGAGACTATCATCAACTAACTAGATTGTTTCCTCTTTTTGATGAGAATACATTATTAGCATCCATGTGAGGAAGCAAACAGAAAATTTAGAGAAGAAAACCACCTCCTCGTGGTCCTTATTGACTTGAGAGAGAAACATAAGCTAGATTATTGGAGACAATATTGTAGGTTTTGAAAGGAAAGAAGTATGCAGTAATATTAACTCTCTCTTCTCTCTTTTTTTTTTTTTTTTTTTTTTGGGGGGGGGGGGGGGGGGGGTAAGTCTGCAGATATATTAACACGTATGACAAAGTTGTGAACGCTATGAAAATAATTGGAATGACAGGTGAAAATTCAATTCCAATAGGCTGATATCAGTGGTCGACATGAAACCTATAGGGGGGGTAAGGCATGCAGATATATTAACACGTATGACAAAGTTGTGAACGCTATGAAAATAATTGGAATGACAGGTGAAAATTCAATTCCAATAGGCTGATATCAGTGGTCGACATGAAACCTATACCTTGAAAGCATTAAGCATGGGTGTATGACTAAAACACAAAGATGCTTTAAAATCAAAAGGCTTTACCAAAAGCTGGACTAAGATTGAAGAGATGCAAATTTAACAATGCAGAGATTAAAATGGGAGAGCAATTAAAATTGATGAAAAAGGAATATCCAAGAATGATTATTCTTATTTTAATCTTTGATTATCGACAAGGAGAGAGAGAAATAAGATAATATTGCCATAGCTTAGAGCAGGTAAAAATAGAGGTGCATTCCAGGACATTATTAATATACTTGAATGAAGGAAAAAAAATAATTAAAGAGACCTACAAAGCCAATTATGTTTTACAATACAATATGGTGGCCTGTCAAGAAGTAACATGTTTATTAAATGTGGACAGCTTAAATGAAGATTTTAAGATACATAAGTAGAAATATAAGAAAGGGATAAATTCAAATTGACTGCATTCATGAAAGGGTAGCAAATGAAGACAGAATTTTCTCGGTGATGACAGAGAAGTACCTTCTGTATGTGGGATAACCTTTGGAACCTGTTGACTTTGTTGGGAAAGCCAAGCATTTTGGGCTGAAATAATATCAGCACCGTTTTCACATTCAGAGTATGCCGTTAGAAGTTCCCTGCATTGATCAAAATATGCAGCAGTTGGAACAGTGAAAGAGTCACAAAAACAGCACACAGCCAATAAAAATACAATGAGGCATTTGGGAAATGAATCACACATCAAGTTCAGACATCATTTGAAATGTGAATCTATTTTGTCCTCAAAATCATTTGAAATCTATATATTTCATATTATTTATAAAATTACAACTGAAATTTCACAAAATCTATCAAATTCATGTAGCCGACCCCAAATAATTGGGATAAGGCTTTGCTGAGTTGAGTACTCTTGATATCAACTCGTAATCTAACAGTGATTTTGTTAAATGGCTAGAGGATCAATATGGGCCCTCAGATCTTACAGATCACAAAATGGAATTATATTATCACCTTTAGGAAACTATTAACCAAATTATCAGCCAAGTGCACACTTGTAGGGGGCAGAAATCCATAGCATAAATCCAAATAAGAGGAGAAGCTATGGCATACTCAATACCCAAATAGAAAACAGGTATATTCTATCCTCGCTTTCAATCTTCCAGATGGTGAGAAATACCTCAATCACAAGTATGCTCGCACACACAATAAAGAAAACTGCGGTCTAAAAAATAGAGAGAACAGATCTATGCAAGTATAAATTTTGCTCTGAAAGAATGAGACTACAAAGTACCTGTTGAGGGACAAGAAAGCATGACCCCACTTGAACTTGCCTAGCAATAAATTTGCAGTTTCTTCCTCCCCACTGTTAAAGCAAATGATAGAAATGTTTAAAACTTTAAATTACAATGAACTGTTCTATCAAATAACTTGTAAAAAACAATTGACAAGAAGTTAAACACACTAGGCTACAACATAAAAATTGGTGAGATCAAGCACACTACAGCAGATAAACACCCAATTTAGATATAATACCTGTGTAGAAGAGAGAGAGAGAGAGAGAGAGAGAGAGAATGATAATTGTAGAAGACTATCAACGACTTGCTCATGCTGAAAAGGAAAAAAATGCAAGAGAGTAGGATCCACATTTATTTCAAGTGTAAAGGCACCGATGTCAAGTGCAGATTAGTCTATTGGTCTATCCTCCAATAACAGGGACACAAGGATATGATTGACATGTTGAAGTCATTTAATGTTCTTTCTACCGTACCTTGGTGTTTTTTTTTTTAGGTAATTTTCTTCCGCACCTTGGTTAGTAGAGCATAGAGTGAGAGCAAGAGTGGGAGCAGGGGAATGGAAATTTCTACGAAGTCATATAATTCAAAGCACCTCCAGGGCAGCTTTAATGGAAATATCTAGGAAGTCGTATGATTCAAAGCATCACCAGAGCAGCTTTGTAATATTGTATACATATCCTAGCAAAAACCCTGAGCAATGCACAGAATTATGTTGTAAGCTTGTGTAAGGTAATTATCACTTACAAAATTAGTGTAAGTGATAAACAAAAAAAAAATTCAAGTTAATTCTAAATAATACAAAAAAAAAAAAAAAGAGGACAAAATAAGAGATAACATTTTATTGTTATAAGCTGTTAAAGTTCCCCCATTGTATTATTGTTAGATTAAAAAAAAGACTTTATGAACAAAATGCATGAATTATACAAACACGGAGTGACTCATTCAACTCAACTTAACAAAGTCTTATTCCAACTAGTTATATATATACACAAAAATTAAGATCTTTGCTCCCCCAAGAAAGACAAAAAAAAAGAATCTAAGTTATTTGGATATTCCTCTTTACACCAGAAAAACCATATCCTCAAAAAAGAATCCTTGAAAGGAGATTCTACGTGAAGATCATGATACTAGATATACAGTGCATTCCGAAGGCACTAAGATATATAGGGACCTGAGAGGGACTTTTTGGTGGAATAATATGAAAAGGGAGACCAGCTCAATGCTTGGTGTGTTAACAAGTGAAAGCCAAGCATCAGAGACCAGCTCAACAGTTACAACCTCTTTCCATTCCTTAATGGTAGTAGAAACACATAACCATGAACTTTGTAATGGGATTGCCAAGAACCCGTAGTGGTAATGAAGCGATTTGGGTACTTGTGGATCAGTTGACCAAGTCAGCCCACTTCTTAGCTATCGAGGTTGGTATTCCCCCTTGAGAGGTTGGCGAGATTCTACATTAAAAAAATTTTGAGGCTACATGTGTGTCTATTATTTCTGACAAGGATAACAAGTTTGTTTCTTAGTTTTGAAAAGGTCTGCATAAGGCTTTGGGGACTAGTTTGAATTTCAACACTGCTTTTCATCCTTAAACAAATGCTTAATCAGAGAGAACCATACAGACTCTTTAAGGATATGCTAAAGGCCTGTGTCATTGACTTAAAGGTTGCATGGGATGAGCACTCGCCTTTAGTGGAATTTTCTTATAATAATGGTTATCATGCTAGCATTCAAATGGCTCAGTATGAAGCATTGTATGGCCAAAATTTTAGGCCCACAACATTATGCCTCAAAAGTTTAAGCTCAAGTTGTTAGTAGCAAGGCTTATGGTGTCTTATAAGCCAATCAAACTCCTCACACCTAACCAATGTGGGATGGGGTATTACAATCTACCCCCCTTAATTATTCAACTCCCTCATCGCATAGCCTAGCCCACAAGGCCTAGTAAGATTCCCTTGACTGGCAATGTAGGACATAGTTCCGCTCCCCTTCCAGTCCCAGTCAACCATAAGATTCAACACGCTGCTGCGTCACGTGTCCCTTTGCAAATAACCGCAGGTAAAGTACTACACCAACTCAGAGAGAGAGGCTACTTGAAAACTTGAGGATGAAGTAAGAAACAAATATCCCCGACTTTTTGAGGCATCACGCATGCCATGTTTAGAGGACTAAACTTTTTTTTTTTTTTGGGAGGAGAGAGGATGTAATAACCGGAAAAATAATAATAGTGAAATACTTTAATTAATAGTATTAAATGAAAGGGGTTATTTGTGATAATTATAATAGCTTTTGGGACTTTTTTTTTTTGATAAGTGATTATAACTTTTGGGACTTAGTAACAAAAGGGAAAAATAAAGCCCTAATCCTATTTAGTTACAACTTAGGATACTTTAAAAAAAAATAGAAAAAAACCTACATATCCTAATCCTTTGTAAACCTAACAAACTAAAGAAAACAATGAAAGAGAGAGGCGGTTGTGAAGAAGAAGAGGAGAAAAGAAAAGGTAAGATTATCTTCTAATTTATTGTACACATATTCTGCGGTATGCAAATTGAGAAGATTTCTATAGGTTATCTTTTTGTACACCAAACAAAAAAAAAAAAAAATGATGTGCGTCGAACAATGTGCTTGTGTTGTCCTATAATGGAAGGAAAAAAATAATATGCAAAAGACGTTGGAAGTTGTGTGTGTGTGTGTGTATACACTAACGTGACATATGTAGGGGTAAGAGGTGTGTGTGTGTGTGTGTATATACATACATACGTATTCTATAGGTATGGGTAAAATACAGGTGATGAAGGATTTGACTTGAAATAAAAAATTAAAAAATGTGTGTCAAAAGTGAATCTGGGTGTGTATACTGGTGGTGTGCGTTGGGTTGTGTGAAAAGAAAGCCAAAAAAAAGATTAAAAAAAAAAGAAAGAAAAGTGACAAACGTGAACAATGAGTGCCAAGGTGGGTGGCATTAAAGTGTGTTGTGTGTTGGGTTGTCTAATAAGTAGGTGAGAAAAAAAAATTGAACAAGTGATAAGGCATAGGTGATGGGAGGTGTTGCAGCGATACATGTAGTATAGGATGGAGCCATTAATAGCAGTGGCAGATCTGGGGGGTTACAGAGGGGGGGCATAACCTCCCCAAAAATTTGGATATCGTATTCTTTACCCCTAATTTAGTTAGAATTTTTTAACAAAATAGGACTTGGCACCCCCAAATTTCTTTATATTTTCATATGAACCCTCCTAAATTTTAATTCATGCTATTTGACCCTCTAAAAATTTAGATATTGTATTTTTTACCACTAATTTTGTTGAATACTTTTTAATGATAGGAACCCCCCCCCCCCTTTTTTTTTATTATATATTCATATGAAACCCGTATCTATATATATCATATATATATATTGGTTTCTTAAATTTTCTTGAAATATATTACTTTAAAAATATATACATCGAGAGAGAGATTATTTTAAGGGAAATTATATAAAAAACCAAACTATATCTAAGAAAGCAAAACATATCTATAGAAGAAATTTATAAAAAAAAAATCTAAAAATATTGAAGATGGAGGTTTGCAATTAGTAGGAAAGTATGCAATTCAGATTGGACATTATGCGAAGCAAAACCATTGTAGCGTAGTGGCTCTTTGGTTAAGTGTTGGCATTGGACATGATTTTGACACTTGCCTACATCAAAATTAACATCATTCTTGTAAAAGACTCCCCAGAACCAAAGAGTAGCACCACAGGCAGTCATTAAAGAACAATTTTACTACGGAAGATGTGGGAACAGGATGTGATTTTGAACCCAAACAAGCCACAAAAGTCAAATTTGCATTTCGACTTAATAAAACTTGGAAACTCCTGTGGATTTTGATATGATCAGCATAATTTGAAGATTGAAGGAAGTCTGTCACTCATTTGGTTGGATTATGTATCCTAGTTCCATACCTTCTAGTCAAAGGCAGTGTTTATGTAACCCTGCATGTGCTAGATTGTCGCTTTGTTTGGAAAAATTATAATTCATGTAACATAGAAACATGTACGCTAAGAAATAGTTTTTGAAACTTTCAGCAACCAAGGGATCTGCTTATCTTTCTTTTGTTAGACATGCCTATTGGGCGTCTACTGATAGGTCTATCACATGCCACACCTATGCTCATCTCATGGTGTATTGCACCACGTCATGTCTCACACAACTTCTTTCCATATTTTGAAGTGCCCACCTAATGTAATCCACCAACTACTTGCTCACCCCCAACAGTGGCAGATTATTAGCACTAGCCACTTAGACATGGACGGAGCTAGCTTGGGCGCCCCTCAAATTTTAATTTGAAATTTTTTTATACTTTTACATCTTTTATATTCAAATATACCCCTCTAATTTATATTTTTTGCCCCCCTTAGGTCTAATTTTTTTCACACTTTACCATTATTTTAATTTCAATTTGAAACCTCAATGGGACTTTTATTGACTTTTTGGGGCTTTTTTTGTATAACCTAAAGTTGTTTAAGGGCCTCTTTCTTTAATTGGACTGCTTGTCTAATTTGTAAGTTTTTTATATCAGTGAATTTAGTTACTTATCAAAATACTATCAATCAATATTAAATTTTTAAATTTATGATCTAACATTTAGCAAAAAATCCCCCCCTCCCCTCTTCCAAAAGTAAATTCCTAGCTCCGTCCTTGCACTTGGACCACAAATCTTATTTGCCCAGCAAAAGATTTGGTAATGATTACACAAGCCTACTGCATGCAGTCAGCACAAAAATAAAAGGAAACAGGCTCAAATGGATAAGAAGAGGATAAATTCGGTACCATATTAACAAAGCAGCAGATAATGCCTCAACACAAGAAAGCTGACATGGTCGACCATAATTTACTGGATTTGCTGCTACCAGCCATGGTACTGCAATCCCAGGTTATTGTTAATTTTGAAAGCACAGGCTGTGAGAAAACAACTTAGAAAAAACAATTCCGTACCAGATCACGAGAAAGCTAAGCACAATAATTCCATTCGTGTCTAAACTACAAACCCAGAGAGTAAAAAGCACCAACAAAAGATTCAGTATTGTACATTCATGCATGGGATACTTGAATCTCTCCCCACAATGTAGCATCAGAGGGTCATTCAACACCTGCCTCTACCCCAAAAGCGACCACCATTTAGTGGAACGCTCACATCATGCTGAAGAGAACTTTTGACCAGGAATGGCAATGCAAAATCATCCATGCCTAAACAGGAAAATAGATATAGCCTCCACTAGGGTTCTTTAAAATTCGAAGATAGAAAATGAAGAGAAAAGAAAAAGATAAGAACAAAAAATGGAAGGTAAGATCAGAAGAAAAAAGAGAGAAAAAGGTAGGAGAATAAATAAGTTTAGAGAGAGAGAAAGGGCGGGGGGGGGGGGGGGGGGGAACAACTGAAGAAAAAGAGATAACAAAGCTATAGCAATTTGCCTTCAATATTCATTCATCTTTAAGGCTGCCATGTTTTACAAATAAAAGACCTATTTATAGGCTTCACAAAACATAGATATATTGGGAAATAACCTAAATCACATCCTACCCATATGGCATCAAATAAAACCTCAGATATAAGACCTATTTATATGCTTATAAATATTGGGAAATAAGCTAAATCACATCCTACCCATATACTAACAAATAAAACCTCAAATTTCATTCCTAAAACTTCTGAAAAATATAAAAAGTCCATCAACATTCAAAAGAAATGCTTAATATCACATAAATGACTACATTTAATAAACTCGCATGATGTACTCTTCACAGGTCCCAGACAAAATAAGTTGCAGTCACAAATTTTGTCATGGCCTGGTAAATCATTCCCCTAACAGGTTCAGATCTGTTCTTGCAGCTAATTAGATGGCTTGATTATTTCTTGAAATGTCATTTTGTTAGTGACTTGTGCCCTCCACTATACCCGACACATGTAAAATTACACATGTTGAGGCATGATATCTTAGAAATAGCCTAAACATATATAGTCCTGTGTTTTGCATTATATCAAATCATTTATTTGTTGACATCCTACGAATATGACTTAGAACATATGCTAGACAAGAATTTTCATATGTTGGCCATTGCTTGGTGCAGTGGCAAAAGCTCAAGCGATCAAGCATGAGAATGAAGGTTTGAGTTTAAGGGCAGCCACTCTATACAAATAATGTTGGATGTTAGATCTACATCTTCCCCACTCCTCCCAGCACCCTGCAATGATTCGACCAACATTGGAAGCATGAGAATGAAGGTTTGAGTTTAAGGGCAGCCACTCTATACAAATAATGTTGGATGTTAGATCTACATCTTCCCCACTCCTCCCAGCACCCATGCAATGATTCGACCAACATTGGATTTTTCTTTTTTTCGCCAAATGTCTTAAAGTTTCCATTTATAACTATTCAATTCAACTAAGCCTTGTCCTAACTATTTGGGGTTGGCTACATGAATGATATTAGATCACCCCCTTCTTTTGGCCACCTATAAATGATATCAGATTGCCTCCTCCTTTTGGCCAATGGTGAGAATTGAACCCCAATACCCACCCCTTCCTTTTAGATGCCTAGTTGCCATTAGACCATTATGCTACAACAGCTTTGGCAATTGTTCCTGGCTTTGACCTACTTCAAAACATGATGATCGGTGTTTTAAAAAGCTTCATTGAGATTCGCCTCAAGGCTTGCCTTGAAACGAGGCTTTCCCAAAACGTCTTGAAGCTTTGAAAATAAGCAGGTCTTAGGAAACATATACTTCAAACTCAAAGGCATTTAAAAGCAAAGCTTCAAATGCATTTCATGCACCCAAAACGTTTATATAACTTTGGAGGCTTCAAAAAAGTCAAAAAAAATTATAAATCCCTGTAAAGGTTGATATAAAAAAATGTAAAAAAACTTAATCCATTGCTTCATATTAATGGAACCCTCAATTGAGAATAACTAATAATTAATAATAATGTTTAACCACTTTCATTGAAACCTTAACAAATTATTAGAAGGGCACTTCCATATAAATAGGTTATACTCTTTTATCACTTTTATATGATATTGAATCTTTTCTTCCCTGACAAGCATGAGAGACTCTATTGAGAGTAATTTATAATCAACAAACCCCAACACATTATTAAAAATGGGCTTTTACATAGATGGATTATGCTCTCCTATAACTTCCATATGATATTAGATCTTTTTTTCCCTAACAAGCACGAGAGAGAGCGCGGAGGTTGTACTATAAGGTTTTGGATATAAAAAACTTTAAATTAGTATTTCTAAGAGAGATATGAACTAATATATCTAATCTTCTCTTAAAATTTGAAATTATAATGATGGCCCAAGTTTCAAAATAATAATAAAAAAAAAAATTACTAATAATAATGTTTATTCATATTTTCTAATAAATAAATTTAAGTCTCAAAAAACTTATGCCTTGAGGCTTACGCTTCACCTAGTAAAGGGCCAAGCATCTTGTTTTATGCTTTTGCCTTTTAAGCACGGACAATGATAGCTATCTTTGTACTTTGTTCATAGTCGTTTTGTAATTATTTAACTATGAAGCACGTACACTCTATTTTGGATCACGTGTCAGTGTCGGACTCTTCCTAGGACACGCAAAAAAGAGTCCAAACTTTTTTATTTTTTCTAAATTTCAGACACGTTTATTTATTTATTTAGTTTTTATTTTGTTCTATTTGATAGTAAATTTATTTTGGAACTTGAATCATGAATGTTGATGATTAAATGAAGAAGTTCTTAAATTTTTATTTAATAGCTTTATTATTTTAACATCTTAATAATATTTTTGTGATTTGCTCCTTTTTATGTCAATTAAAATTGAAATAAAATTAGGTTTTACCTATATGGTCATATAAAAAATAAAAAAAAAATTATATATATTCAACGTGTCCATGTCCTACTTTTTTGAGAAATGACGTGTCTGTATGTCCATGCCGTGTCGTATCCACGTCCTGTGTCTGTACCCATGCTTCTTATTTATTTAACAATCGTTAGGAAATAATACTCTTGTTATCAAACCATCCAAAAGGATCTTACTAAACAACATAAAAGTGGCAGTATTGAAAATAGTGGGATTTTAGTTATTTTCAAACTACCTTTTTGTATCAGTTAGTCATAATTGGTAAGATCTAATAGTGAGTCCAGCACTATTCTTATCAATATATCATGTTATTTGATAACTTGTTCACATTTGACTTGACTAAGAATTCAATACACCTATGGACAATTCCCCAAACTAATAGAATCTAAGCCATGTACCAAATCGCAATATTATAGCCAACAAAATGCATAAAGTTCATGTGTGTGTGAGTGTAATACAAGACTCCTATGAATAAATTGGTTGAAGTTCATACAGAGACGAGGAGCAGAACAACGCAGCTTTGTGAAAGGTACATCATCCAAGCGTGCCCATGAACAGTCTACAACAGCCAACCCTTTCCTCTTCATTAAGACATAATCTTCCTTCGAGACACATTGCTTCCCAGCAGGACTGACAACATTAAAATAGAAAACAAAAATTAAAAGATTGAGACCATACATATAAGCAGGCTTACATATGTGTGCATGTGTATTACTGCCACATGAGCCAAAAGGAGCAGTGTAAACCAAGATTATTTGAGATTTGAGAGCTATAGACCATTTGGTACGCATAATAAAAGCAACAATTTTCTGTACATGACAATAAAGATCTCTCCATTGTAGTGTAAAGTTAATTGCCCTATTGCTCAGCTAGCTTGCTCCACTTGGGAATACAAAATATAAACTTAAATGTATGCTTGCACATTGCTTCCTTTTAAGCACAACCATGTCAAGAAGGCAAGCAGATTGAAAGAGTTTCAGTTTTCTTGAACTCTTGAGTTTATGAAGTGGGCAAGAATTAGCACCTATTGATCAATTGCACTCTTTTTAGCACAACTATGTCAAGAGGGCAAGCAGATTGAAAAATTTTAGTTTTCTTGAGCTCTTGGGTTTAAGAAGTGGGCAAGAATAATAGGATTGTAGAACCCATTACATGAAAAGACATGTTAGAGAATATTTAACTCACCAAGAAGAAGCAACTCATCTTTTCTAATTAAAATCATAACACCCTTTTCGATTTTTTAGAATAATATAGAAATCCGTATTATTATTGTTTACAGATGAGATACAACTTTGTCGAAAGGACCACAAACATACAAAGGTACATTACGGAATTTTGCCTTCAATACCTCAAAACAATGCCCCCAAAACCATTACTGACACGCAACTCCTGCATGAGATTGTTCAGTCATCAATCATTAAAACTAATGACAAGCAAAAATAAGTGAGTTGCATAAATTATTCTGTCTTAAAAATGGTAAATTGATGCTAAAACCAAAACCAACCTGGTGCAAATGAAGCATCTTGATTTTCAAAACTCAAATGATCAAGAATCAGTTATCCATCTTTACTTTGTAATTAGTTTCCCACACTTAATCATCAAAGTTGGATGGTAATTTAGGTCAACTCCGCCTATGTTGTTCTTAGTATCAAAATAGTTGAGATCTAAGACTCTATTGAGTTGAGTTGTAAATTTTGGTCAAATATTACAAAATCAAGCACTGTCATCAACTCAGAATTTAGGTTGATAAAATGTTATCCAACATTGTCATTCTCCAATGTTTTCGAAGTCTTGAGCAACTTTGATATTTATAGACTGCCAACTCAAGGTTGCTGCCTATTTGACATGCAATGACTAAGATGTCTCGAGAGCCCATGTTGGTAGGATAATTTCTGCAAGTCAAAGCATTTTGATGATCAAGAAAAATACACAGAGATGGGACTACCCATTCTTTGGACTGAGTATAGCAACAACCAAAAAAAAAATCCAGACTTCAAAATTCATGTATGTTAGATCACCAGTTGCTCCAAAAGCTCAAGCTATCAGAGAATGGGCCAACAATATATATCAAGTTCTCAACACTCCCCCTCACGTGCAACTTCGGATTCACACGTGAAGAGACAAACAAACCACAGACAAAGACGAAGTAGAATAGAGTGCAATTTTGCACAAATAAACCGAATGGAAAATAAATACAAATGAAGAGACTTGAACCCAATACCTCTCACAACCAATACTCTCAATTACTCCAAAAGCTTAAGCTATCAGAGAATGGACCAACAATATATATCAAGCTCTCAACAACAGTAGAAAGTGGTATTGCAATGTCATCAATGGATTAAAGATTGTGCAAAAGGCCATTAGAAACTTTTAACACTCTCAAAGAGGCCTTTCATCTTCGGGGGAGTGGATTGTAACTACTATTGGATTCTGACATCAATAAATCCAAAAAATAGGTGAATCACTTCAGACTTATATGTCCTTTGACAATTTTCTAAATTAACTTGTTGGTCTTAGTAACTTCATTGAGCTCTCTTAAGAGGAAATTCTTCCTCTTTTAAAACTTGTTGCTATTTTGATGACTTTTGCAACTCAAAAGGAAAAAACAAGGAAAAACAAAACAAATGAAAAAACAAGATATCTCATCCCATCTTGGCCTGAGAAAAACAACCACCATAGTTCTCTTTCACACTTTCAGTGATTTGGTGCTGATTAATAACTTCAAAGTCTTAGGATTTAATATGCATATCAAATATATTAGAGATAGCGATATGTGTATTGAATCCTTTTTCTAACAAATAGAATGTAAACAATATTTTGCACATATTTTTCTATTGCTCAGTTCACCAATTACAAATACAGATATAATAGATTGCTCTTGTGTAAAAGATTATAAGGCAATTCTTGCATTCATGTTGACCATCATAAGAATATGTTCTATTCGGCTGGTCATGACTAGAGAAATGTAACATTTATTACAAAAATATAATCTTCAGAAGTCCATTCGTGTGCATTAAAAAATATATCATAATAAAAGAACATGGAAGTTAAACAGATACTTTCTTTCAACAAACCAAATCTTGACAGCTTGCGTCCTGTGCACCTTTTTGCATCGCATTGCCCAAAATCCTGAACAACATTTGAACAATGAGATGAATAAAACAAGTTATTTAACCCCCACCCCCAAAAAAAAAAAAAGAGGAAAGAGGATGAATAATCACAGGTGTTAAATTGAATTACACATAACAGAGTGTAAGATTTAAGTTCGGCGTGAGGTTTAGTGTGCCTTAAAGTTTAAATAGAAACTTGAATAAAAGTTCATTTGTAATGTTTAATGTTGAATTTTATTACATTTGTTAAAGAGTAAAAAAAATTAAAATTTGCAACTAGTTCTTATACACTTGTGTGCATACTCGTCAATTTAAGAGGAAGAATAGCGAAATAATGGCTAAACAACATTATCACAATCATCAACAAGAAATAAAAAAAAAAAATTAACGTACAATGGTCATATTTTCAAAAAAATCAGTAATTCTATATGTCTTAGCTTTCTGTCAAACACAATGGATTCAGAATGAGATGGATAACCACCAGTTCAAAAGGACTCGGACAGCCAGATTAAAAAATTAGACTTTAAAATTCAAACGGGTGGTCATGCTAAGTGCAAGAGGAAGTTCATTTAGGCAATTGCAATAATCTGCAACCATGGCTGTGTGAGCCATGGTTACGGAATATTGTACAGCCATGGTTGCTGAATATTGCACGCACACATACATACCCACATTGCGAGCTGAATTTTGGGAGCCGTTGGCTCATCTTCGGTTGCTGCAATAGTAGGAAACTTGTTAAGGGGGCCGAAAATCAAGACTGGCTACCACTGATACATTGTTTCGAACACCTAGAACATATGTACAAACATATATACTTGCATGTGACGAACTTGATACCTGCATCAATTGGGAGAGACTCGTCTTCCCTATAAAAAAAAACAAAGGGAACAGGGAACATTTAGACAGCAGACACAGAGAGAAAAAAACATAGGGTTGTGATGAAATTGGAAAGTAAAGGGGTTACCGCGGAAGTTGATTTTTGCGACTTGATTGTGCTCGATGAGATTGGTGGTCTTTGAAACGCCTTGCCTTGTTGTGACCCATCTCGGTGAGGAGTAATGGCGAAGGACAGAGAATGACTGGAATGGTTTTGCTGATGCCCGCGCCCTACTTATACGCTGTTGTCTTCTAGGTTTTCACGAACCTGCGCCAACAGAGCTGTTTAGGTTAGGCTTTATAATTACTGCAAACTCCAATGTACGTGAGACTGAGCGTTTTAATTTAAGATTGAATTTTCATTTATATATGTACTCAAATTTAGATTAACATTATTAAAAAAATAAATAAATAAATAAAACAATCATTATTATATTTAATGTTTCTCTCTAATTTAGTTACTGTTTCAGGGCCCACTTGACCATAAACTCAAACATATAATGATCGTGTAATGTTTTACGTATTTATGTTATAATTAAATTAGAAATTTAATATTAATTAAAATCTAATTTTATAAAAATGTCTCAAATTTTATATATTTATAATATAATTAAATTAAAAGTTAAAATTAATAAAAATATAATTCTACTAAAAAAAACCACATAAAAATTTTATATAAAAAAACTTAATTCTATTAATAATGTTTTATACATATCCCACTCTAACATTTTATTGTTATCTATTTATATAAAAAAAAATTATATTAAAGCACTATTATTATAGTTTTATTCGATATATACTTATTTTTTAATAAAAAATAGTTGAATTTATATTACCAAAAGTAAATATAATATATATGTAAGAAACAAAGTAAAAAATTACATTGTTTTTAAAAATGATATCATTTAAAGTTGTCATTTTATCACTTTATATCTCCAAATATATAATAACACATTTTCAAATATATATGTTTTTCACTTTTTATTTAAATAAAGAAAAAATATAAGTAATTTTGATTCATTTTTCCTTAATATTTTTAATTTCAACTTTTTGATTTTAGTAAAAAGTAAATTTGAAAAACTTATTTGTTTTTATAAAAAGAAGTTATATTCTTTTATTAAACAATATCTTATTTGTCATTAGTTAGTTTCCTAGTCTCTCGCTTATGTAAAACTAGTAGTGATAGTAAAAAGTTAAAGGGCAACTAGAGCTAGTTTAGTTGGTCATTTATGTCTTTTTTAAAGTAGAAGTTATAAGTTCAAGTCTCATTCTCTGTTAAAGAAATGTGAGAATTTATTTTCATTTATGAACTGAGTTGAATTATTTGTTCAAAATCCAAGTTCTTAGGGTTGGACCATTAGGCTAGCCTAATCAGCTATACCTGAGTTTAGTTATTTGTCCAATGTCCATATTAAATAAGCTTTTGGGTTGAGTTATATCTTATAAATTTGTTGAGTTTGATTGTAATACATAAATTGTAGTACTGCTTATACATAAATAAATAAAAAAGAATAAGAAGCTAAAGAAAAATACATTTTAAAAACAAAAAATGTATCATGAATTGGTGGCATATAAACAATTAATATAAATGTTAATTATTTAATAGCACTTGTAATTTGTTTTTCCAAAAATTCATTAAATCAAAAATATATCTATATATAATTTTTTAACAAATAAGATGCTAGATGGAGCTTTAAACCCCACAATTTTTTTTGCTATAATATAGAGTATAGAGTTTATATTATATGCAATAATATAAAGTATAGATTTTGTTTATATATATATATATAGATATATATATAGATATTCGATTACACAATTTTCAAAAATTTTAGATAAAAATTTTAAATAAAATGACAAATGAAGGTTCCAAATTAGTGAAAAAGTGTTGAGTTCAACTGAGTTGAATATTATTATTATTATTATTATTATGTAATTTTTATTTTTATATCTTTATAATTTTGTTTGTATACCTTATAATTTTATAGAAATTTCAAATAAAATTTTATAATTTCAATTGAAACAATTAGATTTCTTAATATATAAAAGTATTTCAATTAAGTTCAATTACAATTTTTTCTCTAAATTTGTTAAAGAAATTACTCCAATTTATTTTGGTATAGTTAACTTAGATTAACAACACATTAAAATATTTAATGCCCTATAAAATCTCGAACACAAAGATATCACTTTCTCCAGTAATTAAATTATATATTATAGAAAAAATTTGAATGATTATTTATAATTAGACTATATTAAAATGAATTTATAAATAAAGGGACTTAATTATTTCAGTTAAAACTATAATATTATTTGAAATTCCTTATAATTTATACGGTATAAAAATATAATTAGCATTATTAAATGATATGTTTAATTAAGTTGGGTTTAGGTTTTATTTTAGGAAATTTGGCTTCTATCCGATAAATAAATAAATATATATATATATATATATATATATACATATACATACACACATGTCAAACATGATATATGCTGTCGAGAAATTAAAAGTTTTGTTGTGAATGCGGCTGTCATGATCATAAATAACTTAAATCTCTCAACTTCATAAGTGAACTTAATGCTTGTAAAAGAAAAAGAAAAAACTAAAGTGGACTTATGACATTAAGTTGGCAAACATTTATAAATGGATGTGAATAGTAAAGAAGAAAAAGAACCAAGAGTGAGAGAGAAATAAATAATCAAGTTTATTGAGAGTGTCATGTAATAAGTACCTTTTCTATTCCTTTTCAATAGTAAAATTATTCTCTTTTCCGCCCATACACGTAGGTTTGAAATCGAACTATCTAAATCTTTGTGTGCACTTGTGTGATTGATTTGTGTGCATTTATTTTTTTATTTCACAATATGTTATCAACACGAGATTCTGGTCAACTGAGACAGGTAAAATAAAGATAAGCAAATTTTCTATTAGTATAATATATTATACATTAAGCAACTTTGGCACTAATACTATAGTAACTATTCGTTCGTATTTTCTAATATTTTTATTTAATTATATCATACTTTTAATTTTTAAAAGGAAATGTAAAATCTCACTAAACTTGAATTTATTGCGTTAGACATTTCTGGAAAAAAAATTATTTATCTTGGATTATTGATGTTGAATTTTACCTTGAATCTAATGAATCTTGTAAATACTATTAAAGAATGAAATACAGCATCTCGGCAGGATCGGGCTAATGCATTGATATTCATTTGCCGTCATATTCATGAAGGCTTAAAATCTGAATATCTTACGGTAAAAGATCCTATTGACTCTTTGAAAAAATTTGAAAGAAAGATATGACTACCAGAAAACTATTATTCTCCCAAAAGCTCGGTATAATTGGTTGTACTTGAGGTTACAAGATTTTAAATCGGTTAGTGAATATGATTTTGCACTATTTAGAATTACTTCGCAATTGAAATTATGCGAAAAAATATTATAGATGCAAATATGTTAGAGAAAACATTTTATACATTTCACCCTTCGATATTGTCCTGCAGCAACAATATCGAGTGTAAATTTACTAAATATTTTGGCTTGATATCATGTCTTCTCCTGGATGAACAACATAATAACCTTGTGATAAAAAATCATAACTTACGTCCCACTGGCTCTGCATCATCCCTGAAGCGAATGGAATTACATTTCCTAAAGCAAATGCAACCACGTCATATAAACAGAGTCATAGACGTGGACATGGTCGTAAATATAAACGTGGACGTGGTCATTACACATACCGAAGTGGTCATAAGAACAATTCATCTAATTATCCCAGAAGGGACACACCACAGTACCTAAAGTGCAATAATAATGTGGAGGCAAATCAAGGAAAGGAGAAACAAAAATGGCCTTAAGATCTTGAAGAATCTTGTTATCAGTGTAGAGGAAAAGGACATTGGTCATGTACATGTCATATGCCACCTCAAGATCTTGAAGTATCTTGTTATCAAGTGTGAGAGAAAAGGGCATTGGTTACGTACTTATCGTACGCCCAAACATTTAATGGATCTTGCGCGAGCCTCAATAAAAGAAAAAGAAATAGAAACAAGTTTTATTGATGGTCCTATAAACATCAAACACTTAGATGTCACAGATTTCTTTGCAGATCCTAATAGAAAAATTAACCATTTAATAGGTGATGGAAATGTCCACACCGACTAATGTTTTTATTTTTTCTCGTATAATATTTTACTTTAATGATTTTATATTCTTTTTTTATTTTTAATAGAAATTTATTCTTATTTCTCATAATAAATGCATCTAAAGAATAGATAGAGTTCAAGATGAATGGTGAAGATATACGTCTGGCAAACAATGCAACTACACACACAATTCTTTGACACAAAAGATATTTTTTGGACTTAAAATTAGTTGAAGCCAATGTCAGTATAATATCTAGTATTGCAGATTTAATTAAAGGCTTCGGAAGAGCCAGCATCATGTTGCCAAATGGCACAATATTTCATATAAATGATGCTTTATAATCTAGCAAGTCTATAAGAAATTTGCTAAGTTTTAAAGATATTCGCCGAAATAGGTATCATATTGAGACTATTACTAAAGGTAATGTGGAATATCTTTGCATTATTTATATTGTTTCAAACAGTAAACATACTTTGAAAAAACTTCATGCTCTCTCATCTGGCTTATACCAAACAATTATAAGGACAATTGAATCACATGTCGTGTTGAATCAGAAGTTCACCGACCCAAAGACTTTTGTTCTTTGGCATGATTGATTTGGTCACCCAGGGGCAATAATGATGCATAGAATCATTGAAAATTCGTATGGACATCTCTTAAAGAACCAGAAGATTCTTTTATTGGATGAATATCTATGTATTGCTTGTTCTAAAAGGAAACTAATTATTAAATCATCTCCTACAAAGGTTAATGTTGAATCTCCATTCTTTTTAGAGCGCATTCAAGGAGATATATGTGGACCTATTCATCCGTCATGTGAACTATTTCATTATTTTATGGTTTTAATAGATGCATCAACTAGATGATCACATGTCTAGTCTAATTTCATCTCGCGATGATGCATTTACAAGACTTTTTGCTCAAATCATTCGACTGAGAGCACAATTTTTCGATCATCCCATAAAGATAATACGTATTAACAATGCTGGTGAATTTACATATCAAGCATTTGACAAATATTGCATGTCAATTAGTTGAACATCCGGTTGCTCACGTACACACACAAAATGGTTTAGCCGAATCTCTTATCAAGCGTCTCCAATTAATTGTTAGACCCTTAATTATGAGAACAAAACTACTTGTTTCTACTTGGGGACATGCTATATTACATGCTGGAGCATTAATCCATATCTGACCAACCTCTTACCACAAATATTATATTTTACAAATTGTACTTGGTCATCCTACTAAATGTTTCTCACCTACGAGTATTTGGTTGTGCTGTACAAATTCCTATTGCACCCCCACAACATACTAAAATGGGTCCCCAACGAAGACTTGGAATCTGTGTTGGTTTTGATTCTCCATCTATTATAAGATATCTTGAACCCCTAACAGGTAATCTATTTACGATACAGTTTGCCGATTGTCATTTTGATGAGACAGTCTTCCCACCATTAGGGGGAGAAAAGCTGAAGCTAGAAGCTTAGCATGAAATATTTTGGATTGTATCAACATTGTCTCATCTTGATCCTCATACTAATTAATGTTAACTGGAATTTCAAAGGATCATTCATTTGTAAAGTATTGCAAATCAATTACCGGATGCATTCACTAATACAAAGAAAGTAATGAAATCGCATACATCAGCTGTAAATACCCCTGCACGGACTTGATGTCCCTATAAGACAATCTGTTAGTATATGAGCAAATGAATCTATTGCACGCCTGAAGCGTGGTAGACCTATTGGTGCGAGAGATAAAATTCCCCAGAAGAGGAAGACACAAGAAAATAATAAAGGGGCAACTTCTGAAGAGACCACTCATGGTAAAAAAGTGAAAACTCCTGAAGAGACCACACATAATAAATAAGTGGCAAAGAGATCACACATAGTAAAGAAGTGGCAACTCTTGAAGAGACCACATATAATAAAGAAGTGGCAACTCCTGAAGAGACCACGCATAATAAAGAAGTGGCAACTCCTGAAGAGACTATGCATTATATGATAATTAATCAACTCAACGTTGGTAGACAAATACCTCCTGAAGAGGATGTATCCCCTGAAGTGGAACATATAGCTCTTGAAAAGACACGGTTACCTAAAAATAAAGAGATCTCAATAAATAATATATTTAGTAGAGATATATGGAATCGAAGTGATATTATTATTAATCATATATTTGCTTTCTCAATATCACTTGAAATCACCAGAAGTGACGAAGATCCTGAACCACAAAACGTTGAAGAATGTTGACGTAGAAATGATTGGCCAAAGTGGAAAAAAGCAATACAAGTTAAGTTAGACTCGTTAGTAAAACGAGAAGTACTTAGACTTGTAGTTCAAACACCTGAAGACGTAAAGCCTGTAGGGTACAAATAGGTATTTGTACTGAAAACATAATGAATAGAATGAAATCATCAGATACAAAGTAAGACTTATAACACAAGGTTTCTTGCAAATACCTAGTGTTGATTATGAAGAGACATACTCTCCTTGTGATGAATGCAATTACATTTCGATTTTTGATTAATCTGGCAGACTCAAAGGGTTTGATACGTGTCTAATGGACGTAGTCAAGCATATTGAGATGGATCACTTGATAGTGACATATATATGAAAATCCTCGAATGATTTAAAACGCCTGAAGTAGGTTTTGCCCAATCTCGAAGCATGTATTCAATTAAGCTCTAACGATCTTTGTATGGATTGAAGCAGTTAGGGTGCATATGGTATAATCATCTCAGTGAGTATTTATTGCAAAAGGGATATGTGAATAATCCAAATTGTTAATGTATTTTCATAAAGAAGTCAAACACTGGATTTGCCATAATAAGCAGTATATGTTGACGATTTGAACCTTGTGGGGACACCTGAAGAGCTTACCAAAATTGCTGTTTATTTAAAACAAGAGTTTGAAATGAAAGATATAGGAATTTTTTTTTTTTGTCTTGGCCTGCTGATCGAGCACTTCCCAAAATGAATCCTCTTACATCAATCTGCATATACAGAGAAAGTTCTAAAGTAATTTTATATGGATAAAGCTCATCCATTAACATCTCCTATGGTAGTTCGATCGCTTGATGTGGAAAGAGATCATTTCGCCCTCGACAAGATGACGAAGAAATTTTTAGTCCAAAAGTACCATATCTTAGTGCAAGTTGGCACTCTCATGTTTCTTACAAATTGTACACAGCCGAACATTACATTTGTTGTTAATTTACTGGCAAGATATAGTTATACTCCAACTCGAAGGCATTAGAATGGTGTTAAACATATTTTTTACTCTCTTTGTGGAATAATTGATATGGGTTTGTTTTATTTACGAACCTCAAAATCACCATTAGTCAGGTATACAAATGCTGGGTATTTTTCTAATCCACACAAAGTCATATCACAAACATGATATGTATTTACTTGTGGCGACACTACTATATCATGGAGATTTACAAAGGAAACAATGACATCCACTTCCTCAAATCATTTTGAAATCCTAGTACTTCATGAGACAAGCCGAGAATGCATATGGTTAAGATCTGTTGTCCAGTACATTCAGAAATCATGTGGATTATCTTCAATTCAAGTTAACCCAGCAACAATATACGAAAATAATGCAGCGTGTATTGCACAAATTAAAGGCGGCTACATTAAAGGAGACAGAACCAAGCATATCTCACTGAAGTTCTTTTATACTCACGAGCTTCAGCAGAGCGGTGATATTAATGTTCAACAGATATGTTCAAGTGACAATTTTACAGATTTATTCACAAAAGCATTGCCAACAACAACATTCAAGAAGTTAATACATAAATGCTAGAATGCGTTGTCTCAAAATTATTCTATGATAAACTCATGTTGCAATGCAGGGGGAGCAGATATTAAGAAGACACTGAAAAATAATGGACATTCAAAAGAGAGTGTTTGGCTGCGAATGTCGACATCATAAATAACTTAAATCTCTCATCCTTTCATAAGTGAACTGAATACTTGTAAAAGAAAAAAAAACCTAAAGTAGACTTATGACATTAACTCCAAATATATGACAAACATCTATAAATGGATGTGAATAGTGAAAAAGAAAGAGAATCATGAGTGAGAGAGAATCAGTTTATTGGGGTGCCCTATAATCAGCCATTTTTTTTTTCAATAGTGAAGTTTTTTTTTTTTTTTTTTTTTCTGTAAACATAGGCTTAAAGTTGAATCACACAAATTTTTATATATACTTGTATGATTAATTTATGTGTATTTATTTTTCTAACAGGTTTGATTTTTTCATAACACGACATATGAAATCAAATTAGAAAAAAAAAATATAGTCGGCCGAAATTACCTTTTGTTGTACAAAATACTCGTTTATTTACAAAACAATGTAGATAAACGGGTAACACATTCTGAATTGCGGTAGCTTCAGGCAACGCAACCCTATTCACGGCGAAGATAGCACATAAAAAAACAGAGAGTGCCAATCTCTCTCTCTCTCCTCTCTCTCTCTCTCTCACACACACACACACACACACTCAACACTCGATCAATCAAATATCATCTCTCTGAAACCTTCGCTGAATTTTAACTTCTTAAACACAGACCACCATGTTGCGGAGGTATGAAATATATACACACACATATATTAGCCAACTATATAATATATATAGTGGTTTCTTCTATAATTCAGATGTTAGAATTTAGATTTCGCTTCACTCGTATTCTAGGGCTTTCATATATTTAGCACTACGGTTATTTTGTAAGGCTACAAGTTCATTAGGGTTGCACTCTCAACTGACCCACATTTGTGGCTTATTTAATTTTTCTGATTCAGTGCCCAGAGCCACGACGCAGATGAACCAAAATTTGGAGTCGTAGTATTATCAGCTTTTATACACCATCGAAATTCATGCACTATCAATTATAGTTACTGTGATACGTGAATACCATTCTTGACTTAAAACTCTTGCGTTTTTTTAGGTCGATTTTGGAGCTTTCATCCCGTCATTCCGTTAGAAGGATCCCAACCCAGATTACAAGTCAGGCATGTCTCGTAATTTTCCAGTTAAAATGTTTTTTTTTTTCATTTTTAAGGGACAAAATGATTGATTGATATGTTTTTGAATTGCATTGCCATCTTTGTACAAGAAAATGAAAGAAAAAATTTTCCTTTAGGCTACGTTTATACTAGGTACACTTGATATCAGTCATACACTGATTGTGATGTAAGGATGTATTGAATTTTTTTTATCAGCATAGTGTGTGTGTGTGTTTATAAAGGCACCCGAGGAGTGTGAACCCATAACTACAAAAAAAGGGATTATGAACAATTATATCCTAAGTTCCCCTCAAAGCTCTACAAACGAATATAAGTACATAGAGTATTCCTCTTCATCCAAAAGTATAACATTCATAACATATTGTTTTTAAAACAAAAAATGGCTTGCTCCTTCAAATGTTCTTCTGTTTCTTTCTCTCCACAAGCACCAAAAAACACAAATGAGGGAAATGAGAGTGTCTCATCTTGCTTGGGAATAGGGTGCCATCCTCCAAATCCCTCAATCCAAGCAGAGTGAAAAGGGTGCCATCCCCCAAGCGCTCCTAACTTCTTTCCTCATCTTCCTACATCTCCAACTCAAGAGCACCTCCTTAACCGTGCGAGGCATCACCCAACAAGTAACAACAACCAAAAAGAGATAACACTAGTCTCCAAGCATCCCTAGCCACATTACAAGGGATAAGGAGGTGATCAACGGTCTCCTCCAACGGTCTCCTCCTCTTTCTTACACATGCAGTAGCAACTGGCCAACTGAAACCCCTGCGACGAAGATTATCTATGGTCAAGATAGCATCCCAAGCAGCCAGCCACACAAAAAAAAGCCATATTTGTAGGAACCTTGGATTAATATTGTCCGATAACATCTTGCACACAATTCATGATTAAGATAGCCAGTGACAGTTTCTATTAATTAATAGCTTTCATATCCTCTCATGCACACACACACACATGTATACACTATTTGTTCAATTTTATTTATGTATAAGATAGTTTGGGAGGGTACACACATCCGTAGTTTCCTCTAAATGAGAGAGATGTGGGAAATTAGAGATATATAATTTGTTCTATAACAAATGAACAAGGTGGATAAAAATCGGTTGCCAGTGCTCGATTGGTGTAGAATATAAACATAAGAGATGAACATGGACTATGGAGCCAAATTTCCATTTAAGTGAATAGTCCTTACTCTTTGTTTCTTACCAAATGAAAGAATAAAAAAGAATCGATTCTACTTGATTCCTTCAGCCACCCATTATGATGTAGGACAAGTTCTTATGTAAAATTGATGTGAGACAGCACTGTAGAGGTAATAATAAGGCCTTGCATGATGTAGACTTAGGAGAAACTTATAGATTTAAGAGTTTAACATGTGGAAGGAGGTTTGTAGGCTTTGTGGATAAGAAGGGGTTGAGCTTGGTTGGGTTTTGAGGGTGTTAGGTAGCAGGAAATTCAAGAAAAACACTGTTAAAATTTTGAAAAGCAACTATTCAGGTTTTGCATGTTAGAGAAAAGGCTTAATGGGTGAGAAATGCTTTAGAGTTACAAAGGTGAGCTTTTGGGGCAGAAATTTAACAAAACCAGTAATTGTTTTGGGATTGTGAACAGTAGCTCGAGTGTTTTTTTGTGTTTTTAGGTTGCTAGAGTTGAAACTTCGATGAAGGGAAGGATAGGGGTTATCACAGTGGAATTTTCTAAGGCTGAAAAAGTAGATTTAATTTCTTGTTACATAGTTTAAAGGCTAATGAAGTGCAGAAAATAAAGAACTTCAGAAGAGCTGTCTATTGACTGGTGAGTCTGACCACTTTGGGAGACTAGAATCTAGTGGAATTATCATAGGAAGAATTTGTAAGTTAATGTGGGATTTATAGCCTTTATGTTTTCGGTTCGAAATTACTTTATGGTAGCTTTAGGTCCATTGTTGATTTGCTTTAAAAAAAATTGTAAGTTAATAAAAAAAAAGAATTTTTGAGTAATGATCTTGGCAGGTGTCACGGGGTTACAATTTGAATCCGAATTTTCTGTCTTGTGATGGCACTAAGACACACTCTTAGTCAGCCAATAGACACACACACACGCACAAGAGGCTTAGATTGCAAAACAAAAGGCGCACACAATATTTACAGGAAAAAGCTTTCCCATCCTTTACTTCTCTCAATAGTATAAGGAATACAGCCTTAGGGTTGCAGTGACAAGAAGCCCTCTCCCTTTCTTCTCCCTCCAACCCCTCTCTTTTATATATATATATATATATATATAGACAAGACATAAAAACCGCCCATGTGTGTCTGTGACATGCACATGGGTTGCAATTACGCCCCAACTGTTTAGGGTTCTGTCTGAACAAACCATAGACAACTACCTGTTGTTGCAGTTGACACCCCCAACTGCTAGGGCTGTCTGAAGCCACTGATGCCTGCCACATTTGATCAAGCAGTTCATTACACTGCTGAATATATTGCTAGCCATAGGATCAAGCGCCAACACAGCAAGGTAATTAACTAGTTACCCTTGTCTGCCTTTAGACAACTTTGTCTTGTGCCAAACCAACAACCGCCTTCACCTGTTCGCTTTGAACTAAAGTCACCCCAAGCCCTCAAGGACAAGGCTATGAGCATTCAGCCTTTAGTCAACAAACCACATGATACCTCCAAGCTTCTTTGTCAGCCCACATTGCCAAACCATGCCTACTCATGGCTTGGTCTTCTGTGTCAAATGTTGCCCTCATATGCCGCCACCATTGGTGATGGTCATGGAGGTCGGACCACCAATTCAGAACCTGTTTACAATAACAACAACATGCCTTGCCCCGGAGGTGTCAAGGTCTTTGGCTGCATGGGTTACTTACTCATGGGCGGCTTAGGGAGGTACTCTTCCCTATATATGTCTTAGGTCAATTCATCAAGCTGACAGGAGTAAACACAACTGCTTGCAGAGTCGAGCTTCTCCCCTTGTGCACGTACATCTTGCCAAAGGCTGTCTGTGCGCGCCAAGTGTTGTTGAAGTGCACTGCCTTGACCTTTGCTGCCTAAGACATGCACACAACCTGCACCAAGTCTGAAAGTATTCACCAAGACAACAAAATCTCAAATAAGTGTGCCCATGACAGGCCACCCCCACCTTGGTCTTGGCATTGGTTGAGGCTCACCATGCCTTGGCCTTGTCAAGCCCTCAAGGGACTAACAATAGGCTAATAGGCAGGAGATAATTTTTCCATTGGAGCTCAGACCGAAAGCTGAAAATCATGTCTGACAGAGCAGCTGTCTTGAATCTTGATGATGACCATTTATTTACTTACACTGCAACTATAAAAATTCATCAGAGGTCTGTGCTACATGCGTGATGGTGCTTTGCAGTGCACATTGAGTTAAAAACCATGGCTGTCTACTCACAAGTGAAAAGTGAACTGTACAATTGCCATGTACGCTGCTCATATAAGTCTGATTTAATTATATTTCATTAAAAAGACTTTCTTAGCACAGAGAACCTCTTGGATCTAGAGGACAAAAGACAATTGGGGGATTACTGTGGTGAACAAAGCCTCTTGGATGTAAAGGACAAAGGACAATTGGGGAATTATTATGGGGAACACAAGAATTTTGAGTTAAGGTTACCCCTTGCATCTGTAGGCTGCCAAGTTTGAAAACATTAAAAATTACTTTGGACTAGGAGTCTAGGCAACCTTATCACCTGAAATGCCTTTAGCACTTGATGTCCCCAATTACATCCCAATTTGGTTGAGCTTTTGGGTTGATTCTACAAGGGATTGGGGTGCTCTAAGCCTCTTTGACATTTACAAAATATATTATATTCATGTTGTTGGCTTTCAGCATCTGCATGAAATGGTGGCAGATCTTTCTTCAACCTACATTAAGATGGAAGCTTGATACAAGGCATCGTGATAGTTGCAGAGGCTTTGGCTATGGGGCTGCATCATATGCTCATTCAGGGTAGTTTGGCAAAACAAATTCTGTTGGTTGGGCCTGAAAACTTAGGTCTAACAATGAAAAGAAAGAAGAAAGAAGAGAGACTATTATTTCTGTAATCGTTTGTGATACCAAAGATACAACTAATAGAGAATAATAAATTACCCTTTATAGTAGGGTTAAACAAAAGAACTAAAGTCTAAACTACCCTTAATGAAACTAAGTAATATAAGATACAATATTGATTTAACACCCCCCCCCCTCTTAAAACTCATGACGTCGTAGCTAAAAGTATCGAGAGTTTGTCAAGCAGAAAATAGAAGCACACAATGGTGTGAGACTTCGTAAAGAAATCAGCCAACTGCGAAGTAGAGGGAAGGAACGGGAGAGAGAGTGTGCCAAGCTAAAGATGATGGCACACAAAATGACAATTAATCTCAATATGTTTAGTACGCTCGTGGAAGACAGAGTTATGTGCAATCTGAATAGCACTCTTGTTATCACAATACATACTAGTAGGAGCAGACAAAGAAATGCCAAGATCAACGAGCAACCATCGTAACCATACTATTTCAGCCATAGTAGTAGCCATAGCACGGTACTCAGCTTCAGTAGAAGAACCAGCGACAACATTTTGCTTCTTACTTTTCCACAAAATAAGTGAATCACCAAGAAAAACACAGAAGCCAGTAATAGACTTTCTATTCATAGACCAGTCTAGTCGGCATTAAAATAGGTGCGAAACTCTAAGGAAGAGGAGGAAGAAAACAATAAACTCTTGTGCAATTTACCGCAGATATAGCGAAGAATGCAGAGAACAACAACTCAATAAATTGTGGTAGGAGAAGAAAAAATCTGATTGACAATATGAACAATATATGCAATATCAGGACGTGTGACAGTGAAATAGACCAAACTCCGAACAATAGTGCGATATAATGCAGGATCTGACAAAACAACGCCATCAGAAGACAAATAACAGACGTTGAGCTCTAATGGTATCTCAACTGTCCGAGTGTTAGTTAGATGGCTCGCTGAAGAACATCAGAAGCATACTTGGATTGAGATAGCATAACCTTTAGGAAAACAGGCAACCTTAATACCCAAGAAATAACGAAGAGAACCCAAATCCTTCATCTCAAAGTGAGCTTGCAACTGAGATTTGAACAATTCTATCACAGCTGTATCATCTCCAGTTACAATCATATCATCAACATAAAGTAAGAGAACAATGCAGCCTGTAGAAGTAGAGCGAAAAAAAAACCGAATCATGATCATTACGACGAAAACCCAAGTCATGGATGATGGTGGAAACTTGTCGAACCAAGCCCGAGGAGCTTGTTTGAGACCATATAATGCCTTTCGTAGTTTGCAACTGTGACCAGGAATGTGAGGAAGGCTAGGAGGTGGGACCATGAAAACTTCTTCAGCTAAGTCTCCATTAAGAAAAGCATTTTTAACATCCAACTGAGAAAAAAGGACAAAAGTTGGCCTTAGTGATCCGACAATGCCGAGTGGAAGGACCGTCGCTCAACGGATAAAAGTTACTCTAGGGATAATAGGCTAATCTTCCCCAAGAGCTCACATCGATGGGAAGGTTTGGCACCTCGATGTCAGCTCTTCGCCACCTGGGGTTGTAGTATGTTCCCAAGGGTTGGGCTATTCGCTTATCAAAGCGGTACGTGAGCTAGTTCAGAACATTGTGAGACAGTTCGGTCCATATCCGGCGTGGGCATTAGAGCATTGAGAGGACCTTTCCCTAGTACGAGAGGATCGGGAAGGATGCACCTTTGGTCTACCAGGTATCGTGCCCACGGTAAACGCTGGGTAGCCAAATGCAGAGCGGATAACTGTTGAAAGCATCTCCACTGACGAACAGAAGCCACTGGAATCAATGTGCGAACGGTAGTCATCTTAGCAACTGGAGCAAAGGTTTCTTCATAATCAATGTCATATTTCTGAGTAAATCCCTTAGCCACCAATCGAGCGTTGTACCATTCTATAAAGCCATCTGATCTGGTCTTGATCTTATACACCCATTTAGAGCCAATGACCCTTCTACCAGAAAGTAAGGACACCAATTCCCACGTGTCAGTCTTATGCAATGCAGAAAGCTCGTCATCCATAGCCTGTCTCCAAACAGGATCAACAACAGCCTCTTTATAGGAGGTAAGTTCAGATAAAGAATGAATAAAAGTTAAAACAAAATAGTAATCAACAGAATAACCAGAGTTAGAGAAGCCGAACCGATCAAGACACTTATGGACATGCTTAGGATGGCGAGAAGGGGCGGGATTCATGTTTGCAGAACCTGATTGAGGGGCAGGAGAGAGAGATAGAGGAGTTGTACCTGCAGAAGAGGGAGGTGGGTTTCTGTGAGAATAAGTATGAATGACAGGAGGACGGTTATCCGGAGAATCAGAAGAACCAGAGACATTAGAGATAGCCATATCATGAACATAAGAGTCAGAAGGAACATCATCAGGAAATGGATCAAGATAAACCAAATCAGATTTGTGCAAAGTGTGAGAATTAGAGGGAATAGATAAAAAAGGAATACGTTAAAAAAAAACTACATGAAGTGAGACATAGAGTTTATTAGCAACATGATCATAGCAACGATAACCCTTTTGTCCCTCGTCGTAACCAAGAAATACACACATTGTTGAACGAGCAGAAAGTTTAATGCGAGTTGCTTTAGAAAGAAGAACAAAACATGTACATCCGAACACACGCAATGAGAAATAATCAGGAGGCTGACCATGCAATCTCTTATAAGGAGATATTCTAGAAGTAATGATAGAAGGAATGCGATTAATCAAATGAACTGCAGTTAGGGCAACTTCACCCCAAAAAGTACTAGGAACACTAGCTGATAACAAAAGAGAATGAGCAATCCCCATGATGTACTGATGCTTATGCTCAGCCACACCATTCTGCTCAGGAGTATCCACACACGAAGATTGGTGAATGATACCAATAGTTTTCAAGAAATTGAGAAAGGGAGTAGAAGAGTATTCTCCTCCTAAATCACATCGAAAACATTTAATAACAGAAAAATACTAAGTACGTATCATAGCACAACAATAAGAAAATATAAAAAGAAAATCATATTGATTCTTCATAAGATAAATCCAACAATAACGAAAATAATCATCAACAAAAGAAACATAATATTTGGAACCCCTTTTTATAGAAATAGGAGCAGGTCCCATATATCAGAGTAAACAATATCAAATGGAACAAGAGAAACAATTGAACTTTTATTAAAAGGTAAGGCAATAAATTTTGCCAAGTTGCATCCACTATAATCTAAAATATCATGAAAATCCAAAGCACCTAATTGACCAGATGAAACTAAAAACTGTAATTGACTACTAGAAATATGACTAAGACGAAAATGCCATAGATAAAAATTCGACGACTTTGGACTCAAACGAAATGAAGCTAAATCAACTGAAGAAGCAGCAATAACAGGAACATGCAATTCTTCCAACACATAATCCTTCCTTTCTACGGTCTATCCCAATCAGCCTCTTGGACCGAAGATCCTGCACAATAAAACCAGAAGAAGAGAAATGAACAAGATAACCAGAATATCATGAATTTTGCCAAGTTGCATCCACTACAATCTGAAATATCATGAAAATCCAAAGCACCTAATTGACTAGATGAAACTAAAACTGTAATCGACTACTAGAAATATGACTAAGACGAAAATGCCATAGATAAAAATTCGACGACTTTGGACTCAAACGGAATGAAGCTAAATCAACTGAAGAAGCAACAATAACAGGAACATGCAATTCTTCCAACACATATAATCCTTCCTTTCTACGGTCTATCCCAATCAGCTTCTTGGACTGAAGATCTTGCACAATAAAACCAGAAGAAGAGAAATGAACAAAATAACCAGAATTTCATGAATTTTTCCTTGTTGCATCCACTACAGTTTGAAATATCATGAAAATCCAAAGCACCTAATTGACCAGATGAAACTAAAAACTATAATCGACTACTAGAAATATGACCAAGACGAGAATGCTATAGATAAAAATTTGACGACTTTGGACTCAAACGAAATGAAGCTAAATCAACTGAAGAAGCAGCAATAACCGGAACATGCAATTCTTCCAACACATATAATCCTTCCTCTCTACGGCTTGTCCCAATCAGCTTCTTGGACCGAATATCCTGCACAATACAACTAGAAGAAGAGAAATGAACAAGATAACCAGAATCAAACAACTGATTAACCGAGATCAAATTTAAAGTAAACTGGGGAATATAATAAACATCAGAAAGGGATAAGTGGGGAGAAACTATAGACCCAATGCTTGCCAAAGACATTGAAGTGCCATTGGCAACTAAGACAGAAACTGCGGGGGGAGAAATAGTAGATACAAATAAAGAGGGATCACTTGTCATGTGATGAGTTGCACCTGAATCAAAAACCCAAGTGGTCCGAGATATACTTGAAGGTCCTGAAGAGAATGAACCTACAGATGGAGAGACTGAAAGCGCATTAGACGGGTGTGTGGAGAGAAACTTCTACAATTGCTCAGCGATCAAAGACAAAGAAGGAACTGATGTAGAGGGCTCATCCACTGGGGGTGCAACTGTTGCAATGTGACGATCTCTATCTCTAAAAGATTGCAGTTGAGGGCCACGTACTCCCTTATCCTTATTGACTAACTTAGGGCATTGGGCCTTCCAGTGACCCTTCTCACGACAGAAACTACACTCATCAGCCCCAACACAAACTCTCGATCGATGCTGAGTGCTAGTCTATGGCCTAGAGGAAGCAGAAAATACTGTCTGTGTAGATAAAGGAAGAAGACCCTTTCCTGGAAGAGCCTTAAGACGAACCTCCTCCGCTAGAAGCTCATTAACCACTTGAATTTATGGAGGGAAGTGGACTATGATGAAGGATAGACCCGCGAAGTCCCTCAAATTTATCCCTGAGAGCCATCAAAAACTGCACTAACCTTTGCTTCCTCCCTGTATGTACGATACAACTCATGAGAGCTTAAACTTGCTGGTTCATTGAGAGCCAACTAGTCCCAGAACTCAGTCATAAGTAAGTAAAACTCTTGTATGCTCTTATTTCCAATTGATTCCTCTTACCAAAGTTGGACTGCACAAACAATCTAGATAAATAATCCCAAATTTCTTTTGCTATGTCAAACTTGAACAAATGAACCCCAATGGACTGATCAACCAAATTATTTATCCAAGTAATAATTTTGGCATTATTGACTTCCCAATTAGACACTAGTTGAGTATAATTTTCAACCTTAGTATCAGTTGGGCCTTTTATTGCCCCAATAATGTAGCCCCATATATTCTTTCCAAGCAAAAAATTCTTCATGACATATGCCCAGTAGGCATAATTATTCCCTGTCAATTTCACACTTAATGGCTTGAAATAAATTAGAGTTACCACTAGCCATATTCAATAGAAAATAGAGAAGAAATAACCCTCAACACTCCACAACAACCAATTAAGAGCAAATTCCTTCAAGCCCAACTAGTAATCACCCTTTAATATCAGCAACTAGCCTCAAAACAACAATACAAGACTAAATCAAGCCCAAAGTAACTCAACAATAACAAAAAACAAAAATATAGCTGACTATTGCTTTTCACAAAAAAAATCGAACAAAATCAATCAAATCAGTGAGAAGCTGGAAGATCGAACCCTCTCTAGGCCAAAACACACCATTTGGGAGTGAATAGAAGCAACAAATCTATCGAAAATGACTTAAATCGACAGATCACAAAATCGAACCTATTTAAAAAAAAAAAACATTCGAAAAATGGAAAACCCTATCAAATGGTCTAAAAGAATTCCAAAAAAATTACTAAGATGTTCCCCTTGCAGAGACTATCCAAGATAGCTAACCCTCGTCGGAAATCGATGATGTCATGCTGACATCATCGTACAAACGATGACATCAGTAGTCAAACTGTGAGCCCACGACCTCTCTATGAACTCCATAATATTTTTGCTAGAATTCTATGCTTGATTGAGGCTTTGATATCATGAAAACTTAGGTCTAACAATGAAAAGAAAGAAGAAAGAAGAGAGATTGTTACCAAAGATAAAACTAATAGAGAATAATAAACTACCCTTTATAGTAGGGTTAAAGAAAAGAACTAAAGACTAAACTAGCCTTAATGAAGCTAAGTAATAAGATACAATATTGCTTTAACAGGGCCAACCGTGGAGTTGTGGCCATTATATAGTGAGATTCTGAACCTTTCTTGTTCCACCGTCATGGACTACTCGTGGGTTAGTAGAGCGGCTAAATTTCAAAGGCTTAGGTGCCTTTGTTGCCTAGAATTTTTTTTGTAGCATCTTAGGCTCTTTATGCTCCTTGAGCTTGCATTAGATTGTATTGTGTAGTGGTTTTTGCCTTTTGCCTTTTGCTTTCTGTTTTATTTTGTGTTTTCTTTGCAGCCTTTTTATGGAAGCCTTACATGCTTAGGCTTTTCCTCCGTTTTGTTTTCTTCTCATATAATTGCATTTTTTATCAAAAAGGAAAAAAAAAAAAAATCAAGCCTGCTTGCATGCATGAAGTAGGTCCTTGGATTTTTTTTAGCTCAGTGATATATGGGTGTTGCTGTTATTATTACTTTTTCCCTGTTCATTTTGGTTCCTTTGTTGGTTGACATATGAGGGTCAAGATTTGGCTCCAATGATCTTGGAACTATGCATACATGTCCTATGTCTTCATTATGTTTAATTATTTATTGACACAGAGAATTTACTTTGGGGGTTTTATTCATGTGTTGTTGTTGGCACATTCGGAGCAGATACCTTGTCTTCATTTTGTTTAATTACTTATTGATGTAAAGAATAAAGAATTCACTTTTGAGTGTTTTATTCCTTTGTTGTTGTTGTTGTTGGTACATTCGGAGTAGATACCTTTGTATCTTTCTTCTAGGAAGGATTTCTCTGCTGCATCTCAGCAAAATGCACCCCAGGGATCTGGTTCAACAGGAAAGCCAACTGAATCAGGGAGTTCCTCGTCAAAAATTGTCATTGGTAGTATTGCAGTTGGTGCTGCTCTCATGACAGCTTACCAAACTGGCTATTTGGATAAACTTAATGTTAAAGAGCAGCATAGTGTTCCTGAGTCAGGTAAAACTGGCACTGTCAATAAAGATTCACTGGAGTCATTGAAAAGTAATGAAGATTCACAGGATAGCCCCAATACTCAAGAGTCAAATGTATCAAGTCCTAATGTGGATGCATGCTGACAAAAGTATTGAAACTCACTCAGTTCTCTCTCGCCTTGAAGATTTGAGCAGAAGTGAAGGAGAAAACCAGTTTCCAGTAAAAGATGCTTCAGAATTGAGGCATGAAGATGATAATATCCCCATCCAAGAGAAAGAGTTGCCCAGTTCTCAAAGCAGCATGATATCTGATGAAAAAAGTACAAATGCTAGAACACCACTTGAAGAGAGTCCTGACCAGAAAAGCCCAGAAGTGAGACATAGGACAGAGGAGCATGAGGCAGTTGAAATCACACCAATAGTTACCAATGCCAATGCAATTCCTGAAGAAAATGAGATGAAGTCAATGCCACCCCAGCATTTCACCACCAAAAACGTTACAGAGGTACATGTTTATTTGTATCAAATGTTAAATTGAAATTGAATGTAGTCCATTTTTTCTGCTCTTTAAGGGGCACTTTTTTGCAGGATGCCTCGGTTAATCGTAAAGAACAACCAAGTTCTCTCCTTGATGCATATTATTTAAGAGATAAGCCCGAAGAAACCTCTGCAACTTCCTTGAATGAACATAAGGCTAGTGCTCAAACATTTTTCCAAAGAAGAGCTTGTTTTGTAGGAAGAACATGTACCATATTGTGTGAATTTGTACTTGCTCAGTTATGCTTATTCTTATGGAGAAAATGAATTCCTATTATTTATATCTTAATTCTTGGTTTTCTGAAACTGAAGGATTCAGTTGGTGCAATTGAAGATTTGAATGATGCTTACATATCCAAGGATGGAAAATTGGTTCTTGATTTTTTACAAGCCATTCACGCAGCTGAGAAACAGCAAGCAGAATTAGATGCTCATATTTTTTCTGAAGAAAAGAGAATAATGAAGGTTTGGATTCTTCCATAATTGCTAGCATAGGAAATTCAAGATTTATAATGCTGTAATACATGATATACAGTTCAAATATCTTGATCAAGCTTTCATGCCCTTGGGTAAATACTAAAAAGTGATTTAATATGTCTTGATTCTTCGCTAATCTACATTTATTTAAATAATTTAGGAGAAGTATGAAAAGGAACTGAAGGATGTAAGGGCTAAACAACTTATGTATGCTGAAGAGGTAGCAATGTTGGACAAGGTCTGTAGAAACCTAAACCTTTTTACTTTCTATAATTCTATCTAATATTCATACTACTCTATTGTATTTGACAGCCATGCCCCATGTTCTCATTTATCAACTCCAGACTTAATAAGCAACTGTTTATCGTATATGTTCCTTGAATTGTTTCCTCTTCACATTTAAATAAAGTAATATTAGTGCTGGTTTATTGAAAATTGCAGTTAATGTCATTTTGTGTGCTGTGTGTTTTTTTGAGCCATATGAGTCATTTTC
Source organism: Nyssa sinensis (assembly GCA_008638375.1). NCBI lineage: Eukaryota > Viridiplantae > Streptophyta > Magnoliopsida > Cornales > Nyssaceae > Nyssa > Nyssa sinensis. The sequence continues at coordinate 13,581,896 of CM018043.1, read as the reverse complement.
TGTCAAATTATTCTTTAATTTTTGCCTTTCTTTCTTCTCAGGTATGAGAAGTAGGAAACTACTCAAATCAGTTTATAAAACCTAAAAAAGAGTACAATTTTTTTAATTATAAGTTCTTGCTTAGTAAACTATTACTTTTTGTTGTGGTTTCAAACAAGAAATTAACCCTAGAAATTTATATAACTACTGTTGGATGTTCATTTTGGGTTCCATATCTTAATCTTCATCTAATATATGTAGGATTCAGGCAATATCTCTGGAGTTCTTCTTGTATATTTAACTAAATCCTCACCTAATGGAATTCGATATATGTTCATACCTCCACTGATATCTCCACAATGTTATGACCAAGCTCTGGTATCATGGTATTTATCCTGTCATTGAAATCACAATTGCTCAACCCATTTTCAGGAACTAAACAAAGAAAGAGTGAAAGCGGCTGCTGCTCTCAAGTCCCTTCAAGAAAAATTAGAAGAGGAACTTAAGATTGAGCTTGAACAGAAGGTGCAAATTTAGTTACATGCTGTCAGCTACATTTTCTATGTGACACAGAATTTAAAGACTTGTATGTGCAAGCTGTTAATCTTTGCAATTGCAGGAAGCTGAGGCAGACCTGAAGATGAAGAAAATCCAGGAGTTAGCAAAGGCGGAGCTGGCTGCATCAATTGCAAGTGAGAAAGCATCCCAGATTGAAAAAATGGCTGAAGCAAATCTTCATGTATGACGTCAGCTGAAGTTGCTTTAGCACATATAGATGCACCTATACTTATCCCTCCCCCAAAAAAAAACATACTGTCACACACACCTGTAGTTGCTGACTTATACGAATTTCAACTCAATTGAAATTTGGACACCAATTTTGACTTTGAGGGGCATTTTTAAAAATCTAGAAAATTTTGGAACAAATCTTGAGGAGATTTTCCTGATGCAGGACTGCACATAAAACTTGAAATGATACCAAAAAAATTCTGTGGAATAAGAAATCCTTAGACATAAAAACTAATAATTTTACATTTAGAACGATATCCATTGATAATGTTAAACATCCCAATGCCATGCAATGGTATATATAATTAACAATAGCAGGTTGTCCTTTGATATTATATGAATTTGGCTATATGCACGCAAGCCCGCAGAGCACAGCACACACATTACACACTTCTTTTGATCAGTACACACACACATTACACATTTATTCATGCTTTTGGAAATGCAGGGTATAAGCAGCGACACCTCACTTTATATACTAGGTTGCGTGTGTGTCTATTTTTGATAGGAAGAATAAATTTCATCAAAAGGCACTAAAATAAGGGTACATGAGGTATAAATATAAACACCTGTCACTCACTTTTATTCATATCCTCCAAAAAAGACTCTATTTCAATCCTATTAGACCTTAACCCCCCCCCCCCCCCCCAAAAAAAAAAAAAAAAAAAACTGTTTCAAATAAGCTACAAATAACACTATTCCATCAAAAACTCCCCAATTCCTTTCTTTCCAAAGGCATCACATGAGGCAAAGAGAAGCTGTATCCCACATGTTCCTAGACCTTCTACGATGACCACCACCTCTCCAAATAGTTGAGTAGATCTAGCATAGTACATTGAATCCCAAGCAATGAGAATAAAAGAGCCCACAATATTTATTTTTTTATTTTTGACAAGTAAGACAAACACTCACACTTTGTCCCATTTGGGACTTGAACCCCTCAACATCCTCTTTGGGAGGTGGAGGAGATACCATTTAAACTAATTCATAGTAGTAGGAGCTCTCCATTCCATAGCCACTGAACAAAAGAGAAGCAAATGGCTATCAGGTTCCTATGCCATCTTACACAACCATTTAGCCAACCTAAATCTTCTCTGCTTTATATTATCAATGGTGAGTATAGCACTCAAGCAGCAGCACCCAAAATAGAAAAAGAAAGAAAGCAATGTTAAGCAAAGCCTGTGATTGCCATATACTTTTCCCATGGGATATGGGTACTCCACCTCTCTAACCCTGGTCAAGGCCCAATAAAAAGAGCACACACTGCAGGATCCACCTTTAGAAGCCTACCATCTAATAGAACCCTCTCCCTCTCCAACACTACTAACCCCCACTGGAAAAAATACTGCCTCAGGTTCCTAATCCCGGAATGATCTCCTAAATATTGGGCACCACACAGATCTCCATTAACTATTGAGAATTGTCAAGTGATAAAGTTCTGGAAACCTCTCTTTCAATGCCGTCTTGCTACATCACGTGCCATGCCAAAACCAGATAGTGGTACACTTCCGTAATCTCGCTTCTTTAGCCTTCATAATACGCTTCCATAGACCAACTCCACAGGAAGTCACCACTTCCCTAGTAGCCACCCATCCACCCCATGTGTTGCCATACTTGCTTTCCACCACACTATGCCAAAGGGCTTCCTTCTCAATAGCAAATCTCCACAATCATTTTCCGAGTATAGTTTGATTAAACTTCTTAAAGTTTTTAATGCCCAAATCACTTGACTGCAAAGGGACCAGGATACACCTTCTTCCAACCCACTAAATGGAATTTCCTCTCCTCCTTTGAATTACCCAAAGAAAATATCTTTGGAGCGACATATAATAAGTTTGCAAGCTAAATAAAGTACTCTTAGTAAGAGAAAGTCTACCTCCTTTTGAGAGATACTACATGTTTTAACTTGCTAGTCTCCTCTAGAAACGTTCCACATTTGCATCCCACACTACTTTCACCTTGGAAGTGACCTCGAAGCGGGAGGCCTGAATAACTATTGGGGAGACAACTCACTCCACATCCCCAGTTTAGCCCCAATTCTTCCAACTCCTCCATCTCCCCCACTAGGATGAGCTTACCTTAAACCTGACACTAACTCAAAACACAACAGAACACACCTTAAAAACCTCAGTTGAACCTCATCCGTCACAAAAACCATAGTGTCATCTGGAAATGATAGTGTATTTAATTACTTTACCTTGGGATTATACTTAAATACATCACTTGAATCTATAAAACACAAATAATCTAATTGTAATTCAAGCCACCATAAGTGAGCTATGAAGCATGGACACTCTATTTTGGCTCACGTGTCCGTGTCACACACGTGTCAGACACTGACACTCTTGGACACTTGTTGGACACGCGAAAAGGAGTGTCCAATTTTTTTTTTTTTGAATTTTAGACACGTTTCGGACACATTATAGACATGTTTTTTTTTCTTTTTTCCCCCTCTTTTTCTCCACTTCTCCTTGGTTATTTTTTTTGTTTTATATATATACTCGTATATATGTTCTATGTAATAGTTAGTCTTGAATTATGGATGTTGATGATTAAATGAAGAAGTTCTTGAATTATTATTTAATATCGTATTAATATTTTTGTGATTTGTGTGTTTTGATGTCAATTTTAATTGAAATAACGTTAAGTTTATATTATATGGTTATATAAAAAATTTATATATATTCAACGTGTTCCTAATATGTCCGTGTCATACTTTTTTGAGAAATGATGTGTCTGCGTATACGTGTCTCTGTGTTCGTATCCGCGCTTCTCTATAACATTCTTTGTATTAAAAGTTTACATTATTGTATAACAATTTCTAGATCGAGTGAATAATAGAAGAATTGACGTTAGTTTTGGACGGTGGAGGGACTGATAGTGAGGGATCCGCTACAACCACGTGGATAAACAAATGTAGACGTGATGAGATTTCTTAAAAATATGATTTTCAAAATTCGATAATTCAATGAATGCTGGAGATGTATTGTGGGCCACTGGGCAAAACTAAATACTTTGTTTAGCCTTTAAAGTATCTAATGAGATGTCAAACCCTGGTTTAAATTGTTATATTTCTATCTGATTTTATGTATGCGTTAAATTTCCTTGCCCCGGAGAATAATGCACAACGAGTGAATTGTTTTATCTATTTCTTATTTATCTCTATCATTAGGATTGCAAACAACTTGGATTGATTTGTTAAGAAAATTGATTCAGTTCTCATTTTTCTTTTGTAGATAAATGCCTTGTGCATGGCATTCTATGCACGATCTGAAGAGGCTCGTCAGAGTCATTCTGTTCACAAGCTTGCTTTGGTAATTGTTGTTTTCTTTTATTCTCTAGCATCATGTTTTGTTGTTTTGTTACATAATTCTGAATAGAAAAGACTGAGGGTCATCTAATAAAAAGAATAATAGAAGCCTAGGTCTAAGTTTGATAGATTACTGTCAATTCTCTAATTACTAATGATTATAATAATATTTAACCGATAAAAAAATGTATATATGTATCATAATCTTTAATAATTTATAGAAGTATTAAGAAGCAAACTTAAATGTGGTAATTAATTAATAATCAAAAGGGACAAAAGCAGCAAGTCTTAACCAACTACTAGGGGTTGGCTTTATGGCAATATTTATGAATGAGATTATTTTACGACAACTTTCAGCTTGTTGTCATCCCTGCGGGAGGGGGCCTATCATTAGCGGTGTACCTAAGAACTTTCCTTGGGAGGCTAGGATGGGTAGTAGAGTTGTTTGATAGTGCTTTTAGAAACTACTAGAAGGTGCTGCATGTGCACTGCACTCAATCACACTCGTGCACAAAGATCGATAGGGGCTTTGTATTATGATTTTTCCCATCAAGCAAAAAAAAAAAAAATACTATTATATAATGGCAAAGTTGACAGTTCTTTATTTATTTTTTTATAGGTAAGTAGCTCTTGGGGTGGAAGCTGAACATGGGACCTTGGGGATACAAAGTTGGCACTTATTTCATAGAAAGATGATTAAATTAATGTTATAATCACCTCCAGAACTTGGAGGATGGCTTCACTTTTATAGTACTATAGATAATAAGTGTTTATCCTAGCTACCTGCGATCAATTATATGGATCCTTTTTCTCCAATTGACCCTTCTATAGTAAAGACCAATAGTCATTGTTGGTCAAATGACTCAAATCTAACTTTTGACATTGTTTGTACAAAGTGGCTGCTCTCAGACTTGAACCCTTGACAGCCTAAGCAATTTGCCGTTGCACTAAGTAATGGTACTAAAGATATTAAAACTTTTTCCTCTCTCCCCCCTCCCATTTCAATTCTAAAACTTTCGTGATAGAGTTTTCAATTTTTTTTTTCTTTTGTGTGTTTTTTCTTTGGGGTTTGTTTGTGTTTTTTTTTTTTTTTGGGGGGGGGGGGGGGGGGGGGGTTTGGGGGTGGCGGCCACCCTTAGCTCCCATTTCTGTTTTCTTGTCTTTGCAATTGGACCTATACTGGTTATTCAATGTAAACCCATGCAACCAACAAATAACCCTAAATGATTCTCTTTAACTGGGAAATACTATGTTTGAGAACATGTCCATTTTAAGTGCCCTCATTTTAAGCATTTAGCCACGAAAGAGAGCCTTGTGTATGGTTCACTTTACTAATGATATTGGTACCCGTTAACCAATAAATTGTTGAAAACTTTTAGTATAATATTATTAACCAATAAAGTTTTGAAAAGTTTTAGGATGCTATTATTTATTAGATATACATATGTTTTTGCTCTATGCATGTGTCTATGTGTGCACACAAGCACACGTGTATGAAAAATCGCTATTGATAAGAAAAGAATACTCTCATGTATAGATGTCTTGGCTGATGACATTCACATCAATTGGATCCACTTGGGAGCTACCTTTGTCATTATTGTAAAACACTTGTAATGCAATAAATTTATGATATGTGTTTCTAAAGAAGCACGATATTCCTGAAAAAAATGTACAAGAACCTTACCAATGTTACCTAGAATGCAAATTGTTATGTTACATGAAATCGAACAGGGATGCAATAGGCTATGTATTCTAAATACCATATGATATGGAGTAAGGTCATGTAGATGACATTGGTGGAATATGATGGGGTAGGTTTAATTGTAGGAGTGATTTCTTCTTTTAATCTGGCATTTAATAAAGAGAATTAATATCATTAAAGTGTACCGTAACTAAAGTGCCCAATGAAATGAAACTTGTAAAAGTATTGAAGTAAACATAAATATTTGATCTTTTGATTTGCGTTAGTCCTTTCTTGTTATTCTTTTCTTGAAGGAAAATTAAGTAAAGAATTAGGCAAAAATTTCTTGGATTACTAAATTTAATATTTTAGAATGTGCGTGCCAAAATGGGAATTACCAAGGTATTAGTGTTTTCTAGTCTCTGTGGTCCTTAAAAAAAAAAAAAGAAGCAGCATAATTGCCATCTAAGAAACCCGTAAATTATTTTTTTCCCCCAAAATACCACCCTATCAAGACCTGATCCCACCTCCCGATACTATATAACAAGATCAAGGCACATGACCAGCCACTGAAGTTTTCGGTTGAATCAAATGAGCTGTAAAATATTTTTTGTACATATCAAGTGGAAGCACATCATCATTACATATTTACAACTCACTTGATACAACGTAACTAGAATTATGCTCAAAGTTACTGGTAAGTAGTTTAATTGATGGATTGTAATGGTCATTGACTTGTAAAATTCATTTACCTGACTACCATCTGTTTTCCATTGAAAGCCCTGCTCTTATGGATCTTAAAAACAATTTTATAATGATGTTCTCACTTTGATGATGGGGCAACCATTTAATTGGCCATATATTAGAGGTGAATTGTGTAGGTAATAGTATCAGTAAATGATTTTAGCCATTTGATTTTATTTAATTTCTTATAATGGTACTTATCAAAAAAAAAATTCTTATAATGATGCAAACGTTGTTATGGTTGTTGGAGAAGTATGTGTTCAAATCAAATGGTTAAATTGATAGTTTGTTGAGGCAATTATTCTGGAAAGGTAAGCATGCCACGTTCGTAATCTGGTTGGAATTGGAGGATACTTCTCTTAACTACAACAAAGTAATTCCCACTAACATATAATTTGAACCATGGGTTTTCCTAGGTAGATTACTTTTTTTTTTTGGACAGGTAAGACACACACACACACACTCACTATGTCCCAATTGGGACTTGAATCCTCAACCTCCTCTTTGGGAGATGGAGGAGATATCATTCAAGCTAACGCTTGATGCTTTTCTAGGTAGAATACTCTGACTTTTGGGTCTTTGAAATAACTCAATATTTTGTGGACTTTGCACAGTAAAGTATGTCAAAGGCCAAGGGTGTTTTGGTCAACCCTTCTCCCCAGAGAGAGAGAGAGAGAGAGAGAGAGAGAGAATATTTTTTTTCCTTTTCTTTTGTGCACTAAGTTGTATAGTTCTAAGGAACTTCCCGGGTAGTGTAATTCAAGGAGAAAGTTTAATGCTTGAGAATTTTATTATTTAATAATTTTGTGGTTCCCATTATTATTAGTTATTACTAATTAGAGGGCTGATATGTTAAATTTATCACCTCATTATTATTTTATTTTATGCCTGTAGTCAGATCCTATCACTTATATCATAATTATCAGAACTGGATTGATCTTCAAACCATTTTGATGGTCAGGTCAAGGTTCAACCTGGGCCAAGTTTTATGCAACTTTCATTTACTAAAATTTTCAATTCTAACACCAAAGATCTCAGTCTGACCCATTAGTTAAGGTTGTTTAACACTTTTATAGGTGGTCTGGTCTGGAGTTCGAGCCTCTCCAGTTGATAGACTGGCTTGTTTAACACTTTTATATGTTTGTGTCCTGCAGGGAGCACTTGCATTGGAAGATGCACTGTCTAAAGGGCTACCAATTCAGAAAGAAATAGATGCTCTGCGCACTTATCTTGAAGGCATTGATAGAGACTCTCTTTTAGATTTGGTTATGTCATCCCTTCCTGAAGAAACACGGAGCAATGGCACAGATACTCTATTGCAGTTAAATCATAAGGTAAGTTTACATTTTTATAATATCAGATACATTGCCCGTCCTTGGCGTCAAACATTGTTTGTTGATTACAGTTTTTCTTTTGTTCATTGTCATTCATCGTTACTTCTTTATAACATTGTTAAAGGTCATATATTGCAGTCCAGCCTACCAATAGTAGGAACAAAGTGCATGCTTAGAGAGGATGATTGGGTGGTTACTTAATGAGTGGTTTTTTTGGTGGTTATATTGATTAGCATTTTTTAAATGAGTATCTTGTTATTGATTGTTATCTTTCTCTTTAACACTTATCAAAATAAAAGAGGTTATCTTTTTCTTTAGCTCGTAATAATTAAACATAGTTTGGAACTTCAGATGGTTTGAGTTATAAGTTTATTGACGTTCTGCTAGCTATAGAGATAATCATCTGTGCATTTTGATTGCCTTCTCTGTTGCTGTCAGTCATTTCAATCGTGATTATTTAAGGGCTCAATTTACTTGACATGATTCCTTTTAAGTACTTATGATTGGCAAGTCCTTTTTCAAGGATTGGACTAACCACCTTTTTTCTTTTAGGTGACTGACCTAGTTCATAATTTTTGTTTTTGTGGTTATTGTTTTATCTGCTAATCAATTGCACCAGGAGACACTTCGAACCTTCTTAGCGATTGGTTTCTCTCATCTTTGAGTCTTGACCAAATTTTGCAATTTATGTTTGGAAATTCATCTGCTTATATCTTAAAATATTTTATTATTTACACTACTGTGCAAATTCCTCAGGCTTTGTTTTTAATCACAATTGTTGAGGCATCAAAAATGTTAATTCCTGGTCTTTTTATGGTTTTCTGCATGTGTGTTGTTGGATTGGTGTATTGACTACTTAGAGCTCCTGCATAGAAATAAACTATGGTTTTCTGCAGACTGTATGGTTGATCCATTGTGGGGAATGAGTGTGATAATGTTATCAAGAGTGTTGTGGGTGTACATAATGGGGGGGAGAGAGTGACTGTATTTGTTTTCTCAGCATCATTTTTCTTGTGGTTCAGTGATTTTATGTACTGCACAGGAATGAATTTTTTGTATCTAACAATCTCAGGTTGCCACATTGATCTAGGAGCGAAATTTAAGAACAATAAGAAACAAGTTGGTTTTTGGTTATCACCTTTAGTATGCAGAAGCAAGGATAAGTTTCAATTATGATCTCTTTCTTGACGTTTGCTACCTCGTGAGGCCCTCACAGCCAAACTATTTTCCATATATATATATATATACATATATTATTATTATTATTATTTTTTTTTTTTGGGGGGGGGGGGGGGCATTAAGTGATGTATTTTGTTGGAGTTACGCTCTTGAATACAACAATTTTTAAAAGGACAGGCACGAATAAAAATAAAAATCAGCAGAGAATAACATTTGTTTGTATTATTCAAAATTTGTATTTCGTCTTACACCTTTTTGGCTGTCAGATGACAGAAAAGGACGATAGGTCAATTGAGCAACTATTTTTCAGTGTTTTTTTTATTTTGGTAAGCGTCTCTTGACAACTGATTCTCACAAACTTGGTGGCTAATTCCATCCCCAAAATTACTATGTTGTTCAGCATGATGGATTCGCACATTCAAACAGTAGGATTTGAACCCACAACCTGGTTGGGTGCTCAACTTGTGTTCCAGCAAAAAAATACAAATATTTTGATGATTCCAAGACTTGATGTTGGACAAGTCAAATTTGCTTCAGTCGTTGTATGCTTTCAGTGTCAAACTCATAGAGAATACCTATTAAAAAATGAACTACACAAATGATTATTCATCTAACCCCAGTTACTTACTCTCTCTCTCTCTCTCTCTCTCTCAGTTTGATGCCTTGAAAGGGACATTGCGGCACTTCAGCCTAATTCCACCAGGTGGTGGTGGCATTTTGGCTCATTCTTTAGCTCATGTTGCATCCTGGTGTATATATTTGTATATATGATTTATCCTCCTCTACGTATCTGTTTCATTCCATTCATGATTGACGTGATTCCTTTTTAAGTACTTATGATTGGCAAGTCTTTTTTCAAGTATTGGACTAACCATCTTTTTTCTTTTAGGTGACGGACCCTGTTCATAATTTTGTTTTTGTGGTTATTGTTTTATCTGCTAACCAAATTGCACCACGAGACACTTTGAAACTTCTTAGCGATTGGGTTCTCTCATCTTTGAGTCCTGAAACAAAATTTGCAATTTATGTTTGGAAATTCATCTTCTTATATCTTAAATATTTCTTATTTACACTACTGTGCAAATTCCTCTGGCATTGTTTAATCACAATTGTTGAGGCATCAACAATTGTTAATTTTTGGTCTTATTGTGGTTTTCTGCATGTTTGTTATTTGATTAGTCTATTGACTACTTAGAACTCCTGCATTGAAATAAACTATGGTTTTCTGTCAAGAGAGTTTTAGTTGTAAATAATGGGGGAGAGAGTGTGACTGAATTTGTTTTCTCAGCATGATTCTTCTTGTGGTGAAGTGATTTTATGAACTTCTCCACATGAATGATTTTTTTTTTTTTTTGTATCTAACAGTCTCATGTTGTCACATTGATCTAAGAGTGAAATTTAAGAACAATAAAAAAACAAGTTGGTTTTTTCGTTATTACCGTTAGTATGTAGAAGAAGGATAAATTTCAATCATGATCCCTTTCTGAGCAATTTTTTTCCCCTGTGATGAGTCCCTCACAGCCAAATTATTTTCGAAATAGGATTTTTATTTTTTTTTCTTTCTTTTTTATTTTTTATTTTTTTGGGGGGGGGGGGATTAAGCTTTGTGTATTTTAATCTAGTGTTTGAGTTACGCTCTTGAATACAGCAATTTTTAAAAAGAGAGGCATTCACAGATAAAAATAAAAATAAGAGAGTAACATTTGTTTGTGGTATGTGAAATTTGCCTTTCATCTTTCACCTCCTCGGCTATCAGATGACGGAAAAGAATGATAGGTCAATTGACTCAATTGGTATGTGAAATTCGCCTTTCGTCTTTCACCTCCTTAGCTATCAGATGACGGAAAAGGATGATAGGTCAATTGACTCAATTGAGAAACTATTTTTCAGTGATTTTTATTTTGGTGAGCATCTCTTGACAACTGATTCTCACAAACTTGGTAGCTAATTCATGAACTTTCCATCCCCAAAATTACTATGTAGCTAGTTATCAGCGTGATGGATGCGCACATTCAAACAGTAGAATTTGAACCCACAACCTGGTTGGGTGCTCAAGTTGTTTTCCAGCAACTTAATTAGTTTTGATGATAACAAGACTTGATGCTGGGCAAGTCAGATTTGTTTACGTATTAAAAAATGAACTGTACAAATGATTATTCATCTAACCCCATTTACTCTCTCTCTCTCTCTCTCTCAGTTTGATGCCTTGAAAGGGACACTGCGACACTTCAGCCTAATCCCACCAGGTGGTGGTGGTATTTTGGCACATTCTTTAGCTCATGTTGCATCCTGGTTAAAGGTGCGAAAGTGATTGTCCATTGCACTTTTTGTTTTATCAGTAAATAAAAAATATATAAAAAGGTGCCTGAGGGGGCGAACCCATGTACAAAATAAGGGGAGCGGCTACAAATCAACACTTAACATCCCTCAAAAAGTCCACTATATCATTTACATGATTGGGAAAGGCCTCTTTGGCCCAAAAAAACAATAACTTGACAAAGCTATCCTTGAAAACAAAAGGAGGTTTTTCCTCCCCCTCAAAAACCCTACTGTTTCTTTCCCTCCATAGACTCCACATAAGACATAGTGGAGCCATCTTCCACAGATTCCTTAATGACCCCTTCTAAATCCCTTCCACCCCAACAATAACGCCTTAACACTCGGCAACACCCAATCCACACCAAAGATACTGAAAAGAAGCCCCCTTAGAGGGAATCTTAGAGTACCAAACCAAATTCCAGGAGTATTTTACAACCTCTGTACCCATTAACTTCTTGTAAAATGATTTAACTGAGAAAATCCCTGATCTGTCAGTCTTCCAAGAGAGAGTATCCTCTTTGTGCTCAGTAATTCTACAACCTGCTAGCAGTTCCAAAAGCCTATCCACCTCACTGATTTCCCAGTCAAAAAACTGTCTCCTGAATAGAGGAGACCAAACTACCTCTGCTCCTATCCAAGAATAACAATCCCTTGACAACACATTCTTTTCAGTAGAGAGATTGAACAACAAGAGAAACCTGTCTTTCAATGCCCCATTCCCGCACCAGTCATCAACCCATAACTTTACCTTTGAACCATTACCTAGCACCACCCTAACTTCAGATTTAAACCTTGCCTTTCCTCGGTAAATAAACTTAAAAAGTTTCATCACTAATAATGTCTCACTCATTTGGATATCACTTTACTTTTGTGTTTAGGTTAGCGAGGTTGACCAATCTGGTGATGGGATTGAATCTCTCATAAACAGAGTTGAGAACTTGTTAGCAGAAGGGAAGCTCTCTGAAGCAGCTGATACTCTTGAGGACGGTGTCAAAGGCAGCCAAGCAGCAGAAATTGTTGGCAATTGGGTTAGGCAAGCAAGAAACAGGGCCATTACAGAGCAAGCTTTAACCCTGCTTCAATCCTATGTTAGTTCCATCAGCCTGACCTAAATCTCAAGTTTGATTTATCCAGAAAGTGATATCTTTTAGACTGAATTTTCATTGAATCATTGTTTTTGCATTCCAAAGGGGTTTGGCCTTTCTTTGCAATTCATGGGAACAAAGAACAACGACCTTAAGACCCTGCCTTTTGAGTGACTCAAAGATAGTGTTATAAGCAATTGCGGCATTTTCTCCTTTGTGTTGAGTAGTTGTCTATATTCTTTAATAAAATTCCATCACATTCCCTTGATGGTGCCTTCTCCTGGAAGATCTGGATTTGTTTTATAGCTTATTTGGGGAGTCAATTTAGCGCCAGAGGAAAGCCTTGTGCGGACTTCTCCCAAACATTGTTTTTGTATTTTTATTGGAAATTACTATTTTCACAGCTCCTTTGCTGGCTTTCACAATTCTCACACATGGTTTTGAGTTGGGTTCATGGAAGCAGTCTTTTTGGCTACAGAAGTTGCAATTACCTTTTTATATTTTATATTTATTTAAAATTGTTTTCCTTTAAATCATTGGCTATTGAATGTAAATCAGTCAACCTCTTCTGACCATTTTATTGGTGGTGGTTGTGTCACGGGCATCTGGGCCAGAGTTTTTTGAGTCTCAAGTTGATGGAGAAAAGGGGATAAAAGAGACAGTGACATGAAGATATGTTGAGAAAGTAACATGGACAATTTCTGGTGGAATTAGAATGGTTTGAATGACCTAGTACAGCTGCATATGAGCAGGAGGAATCTGATTTCAAGTTTCAACCCACAATGTCATTTTGAAATCTATGCTGGTTTTGGGTTGGCTCTGGGCGTGACTTGATTACCATTTACTTTGTTCTTAACATGGTGCATAAAGTTGAGTTTGTGGTGCTGAAGGGCCTCAATTTGGCTAGGATTATGTTCAAATTATTATAAACTTGACAGTGGCATATACAGTTAGTTATCGAGGAGGGTTTCACTTAGACATGGTGTAAAACTGAGTGCAGTTCTGCAGTCTGTCTTTATATATGGGTCTGTGTTTATATTTGATTTATCTTTTGGGAATTTGACATACATAATAAATATTATAGAGGAAGGCTACTTGTTTTAATTATTATAATAATACATTGTAATGGGTTTTTCTCTCTCTCTGTCACCAAATAGATTTCATTCAAACTTTTAATCTGGGTCCTAAATAAAAGATCCCATATTATTTATGTAAGCTTCTCATCAACAAGGGGCTTCTACTCTTATATATTACCCCCCGGCCGCCCCCCCCCCTTCCCCCGCCCCCCCCCCCCCCACCAAAAAAAAAAAAAAAAAAAACTAACACAGAACTAAAATTTCTAAATATTTGTATTAAAATTCTACCTTCATTGAGGTTGAAAATTTACTAGTAGAAAGAGGGTGAAAAGTGCATTTCAAAAGTTTTAAAAGCATCAAGCACAAGGGTTTTATTAGATCTCTTCGATTTTTATTTCTTATATTTATTTTTTTTGGGAAGGGGAGGCAAGGGAACAATTAAATTTGCCTATAGCTTTTGCCCCTTTCAATGAGTGGGACCTGAAAATTTGAATGGAAAAACTATCATTGTTGGGCCCATAAGAAGTTATTTTCCTCACACCTAGGACAAGTTTGTATTAACTATGATAGTTTCTCCTCATGACATCATGTCAATTGGCTATCTCCTTTGTGGCCAGTCGTATAATTATTTATTTTCTTGAGAAATGCAACCGAAATTCGAAACGATTGGATCTTTGCTTATCCAATCGTTCGTGTATTTTATGTTTCCATTTCATTTCACAAACGGTCGAATGGGTAAAGTTCCGTAGTATATCTCTATTTTTTTTTGGTCAATTGTCTAGGAAGAATGCTAAAAAGAATGTAATTTTAAAAATAACAAAAAAAAAAAAAAAGAATCTAAGTTAAAACGGTGATAAAATTAAAAAAAAATCACATACATTTAAATTTTATTCGTTTTTACTCTAACTCCAAGAGCGGAATCAAGAGTTTGTCTCAATTGTAACAACTTAAAACTCACTTAAAACTCAGTGGGGACTAACATGGCAAAACATGTAGTTGATGATAGTTGGTGTAACACATTAAGGGTTGGCATGGTAGAACACACAACAGATGAAGTAGGACATGCAGCGTAACACGTGGAGGGCTAACATGTGAGGGTTGAGGTGAAAAAACACGTAGTTCATGGTATAAGACACGTGATGTAACACGTGTGAGAGCTAACGTGAAAAAACACGTAACTGATGTAGTAGGATACATGGCGTAACACGTGTGATAGATGATGTGGAAAATCAGGAGGAACGCATGATACGTGTGGAAAAATTAGAAGAGATTGTGTGAAAACGCATTGGCTAAACCAGGAGAAGGTGCACATGAGTGCCATGAAGAAACCAGGAGAGAACACATGGTAAAAGAGTGGGGTGAAAGTGTGTTCGAAAAACTAGAAAGAGGCGTGTGATAGCATGCCGATGAAATTAGGAGAAGGGACACATGGGTGCTCAAAAAGAAATTAGGAGAAAGCATGTAGAGAAACTAAGATGAAACATGTAAACCAGTAGGAGGCACGCAAATTAAGAGAAAAGCGGCGACAGTAGTGGAATATGATGGTAGAAGTGATTGAGCAGGCATGAGTGAGAATTAATGGTAGCAAAAGTGTCATAGGTTCGACAAACAACGAATGATGTTGTTCGCCAGCTAAACTAGAAAACGAATAAGGGAAACTCATTAGAATACGATCTATGACTCTAATACCAAGTTTAAATAAAAGAGTGTTAGCCCTAAAAGTTTTCAATCAAGGGCATTTCAGTAATTTTGATAATCACAAAACATTATCCAATGGACTAATAGTTTATCCAAGTGACAATACAAATAAGTCATCTAGGTCAAAGAAGATTGTTGACCAAGAAAATGACAAAAGTCCATCAAGCTTAAAGATTCCTCTCAAGAGAATGTTCCAAAGCAAAGACTAAAACAAGAGGAATGCTTTCATGATGACTCAACCAAGGTGGACTCACTCAAGCCCAAGGACTCAAGTGAAGACTTTCATTTTTCTTTATTTTAGGCTTTGGGTTTTTAAGTGACGTTAGGTTTAGATTGATCATCAGTCGTAAGCTTTCACTATTTAAAATGATCATCTAATGACTAACCTCAATTGATTTTTTCAAAACAAAACATTTAACTTAAAATTTTGAAAGATCAAAAGGTTTTGACAAAACTACACTTAGAAAGAAATAAGCTAGAAGACATTCACTGTCAAACCAGTTAACTAAGTTCTTAATTCAGTCGATTGATTCTTAAATCTTATTTGTCACATTGATAAAATCAGTCGACTGATCCTAAGTACCAATCGACTGAATGAAGTTTTATAAATCTGCCAGAACACACTGTCCAAATCAGTCGACCTCTTAGAAAATTCAGTCGACTGTCCTTAAAAGGCAAAATAAGTGTACAAACAAAGCCAATCGACTGATTCATACAACCAGTCAACTGAATGAAAAATTGATGAATTGCCTAAGCATATTGTCTAAATCACTTAACCTAAAAACAATGTTTTAAAACCCGGACCAGCCCGGCCCGGCTGGTTCAACTTGTTGAACCGTCGACCGGTCCACAAAACGGTCCGGTTTAACACATAAACCCGTTTTAAGTTCAAAACCGATAGAAAACCGGTAAAATCGGACGGTCCGATCGTCGAACCGGATGACCCAGTACTGGGTCACCGGTTCACAGTGAGTCCAGAAGGGAAAGTCGGAAAGGGATGCGCACTGGTTCGATCGGGCCGTCATTAATGTCTATCGGTGCTCTGTCACCATTCCCTCATTTTTCTCTCTCCCCCCCCCCGTTTGTCTCATTACTCTATTCTTTTGTCGCCGTTTCTCTCTCTCTCTCTCTCTCTCTCTATCTCTACATATATATATATATACACACACACACACACACAAATGATCTGGTAATTGGATCGTGTTTTTATGTGCTGTATATGCTTGAAATAAGCTGATAATCTAGGTTTTCTTGTTGCTGTGATCTTCTCGAATCCTTTCTCTCTCCACTATGAGGCAACCTTGTTCTTTTTTCCCGAGATTTTCGATCTAAGATTTCGCCTTTTCTCTTTCCTTTTTTTTTGTCCTCTTTTTTTTTTTATGAGTGAAAATGGAGAGATTTAGGCTCAGGAGGTCGAAGGCTACTTCCGTTACTGAAGGTCAGCTTGATTCTCTCTCTTTCTCTCTTTCTCTCTCTCTCTCTCTCTAAATGGTTGGTGTGAAAATTGAGGAAGATAAAATAATGTCTTTTTTCGGAATGTCTTCCCTTTTGGTTGCTTGAGAAAATTGAGGAAATGAAAGTGAAACTTTTTGAAAATTTTGTGTTTATAGAAATTCGCCTCAACTAAGCTAAATAATTTGATTTTGCTCATTTTAAAGAAAAAAAGAATTGGCCTCAACTTAACATCAGATTCTATCTTCTCTCTCTAAATGTTTATCCGTTTGGTAGGTGAGAAAATTGTGGAAAAGAAAGGAAAATGAATTTTTGTTTTTTTTTGTTTCCAAAAATAAAAAATTCACTTAGTTAAAGCAAAATATTTGAATTTTATCAATTTGGGTTTTTTTTTTTTAAAAATGATTATACTACAATATTTGTAACATTGTATATTATTTTGAATATTGTTATGTTTTAGATATTTTTAGGTTTAGTAAGGTGATAGTAAAATTTAAATTTTTTTTTTATATATATTTTTAATAATTTAATATATTATTAAAATTAATAATAAATATAATTATGACATCACGGTTCGATTCCGGTTGACTCGACGATTGAACCAGTGACCCGTGACCCAGTCATTTTTCTGGTTCGCAGAACAGTCTGGGTTTCAAAACATTGCCTAAAAGTTATATCAGTCGATTATTTCTCAAAGGCAAAAACAATGTACAAATAGAACGAGTCGACTAATACTCAAAATCAGTCGACTGATTGTTCTTAACCAAATGAACCTCAAACTTTCTGGATGAATCAGTTAACCTAATCAGTCGACCAATCCTCATTGCAGTCGACTGGTTGATGATTCAGTTGACTAATTTTGTCGATCTGGCAATCAAAAATTTAAATTTTGAACAAATAAAAAAGGAGGAAACAACTCTTTTTGAAGAGTAATGATCATATCTTTTAAAGGACTATAAATAGAGATTCTCTAGGGCTATAAATAGAGATTCTCTAAGACTTTCTAAGCAATCACTGACAAGTTTACATTATCATATCATAACTATTGACTTTAGATCTATCATCTTCCAAACCTAGATCTGAAAGTCCTATTCATCTTAAATACTCAGAGCTTACACTTGATCAATCTTTAGTGAGTGAACATCTTATTGCACCAAAATTACTCTAGAAGAGAGTGTTATTTGGTAAACATCTTTGTATCATTTCATTGCGGTGAAAATTGTAGGTAGGTGTTACCTAGTGAGGCAAAAGGGCATATTTTGTTGAGATAAGAGAGTTGCAGTCTTCGCTTTATAAATATTTAGTCTTCACCTACAAGGAGGTCACTATAGTGGAACAACTCAGGTGGGGATACTTGAGTTAAGGACTTAAGAAATTTTCTGAACCTTGTAATTTCTGTATTTGCTCTCTCTCTTTACTCATATTTATTTACTATGTATTTACAACATTAAATTTTAATAAGATATAGAAGAAATTAATACTTACAAAATACCCTATCCACTTTTCCTCTAGAGTAAATATCTGGACAACAAATGGAAAAGAAGAGAGTGACAATAATTTCTATATATTAACCTAGTGATCATCTATCCTTTACAATGAGAGTTAATAGGCATGCATATCCAATATGAGTAGGTAGATATAAAATATTTTTGATGTATATTAGAATAGCCATATAAATTAATTCTGGTGTTTGTATTTGGATGAGTAATGGGGCAGAAACTAGCTATGAGTGTCTAATTGAGATTCAAATATTACTTGAGGCATTCTAAGGGTACTTTTGCTCTACTATTTCCACTCAATTGTCCCCCAAGTAGCTTCAAGACATTTATATCTCTTTATATTGCTTAAAAAAAAAGAAATAGTGAAAGGAAAATAACATTAAGAACCCTTTTGTGATGTGCAATTCCATGGATATCTGGACAAGAAAAAGTTATAAACAGATAAAAAAAGAAAGAAATACCAACTTATATGTTTATGTAGATATATTTTCCTTTTCCTCCTTTGGATGCTAAAACTTTAATTTATAAGCTTTTATCTATGACTTTTTTGAACAAATCCAAACAGTCTTAAAAAAAAGAAGAAGATAAAAAACAATTAATTTTTATCCTAATCACTAAATCACCAATTGAAGGAACAAAATAAATTTATGGAAAAAAACTTGTCAAAATTTACTGTTAGCATTTGATTTGAATGTAAAATGGTAACAAAACAAAAGAAAAACAATTGAAGTACCATTTGAATTTTGTTTCCATGTTTATTTTTCAATATGACAAATCAGAAAATTTATAAAACAAAGTTAGTGGTCAAGTTTAAAAAAAATCTATTTTGTGGAAGCAAAATGAGAACATTTTGGAAACTTATAAAATATTAAAGTGACTTTAATTTATTTTTAAATTTAATGGGGAACAAGTATTCCCCCCGCAAATCTGCCTTGCTTCACCCTCTATACTTTTCAAGTGTTAAATTATATACCTTTCGTGTATTGAAAATATATTTTGTATCTATTAATTGAATTTGATTTTTGACATATAAAAATACATTTTTGTTGACTTTTACATTATAGAGGTCAAATGAAAATTAGTAAAATTACATAAAATATATATTTAATTTAGTCTGAACTAAATTGAGCCTCTCATTTAACTTAATAAAACTCCTAGCTCACTAAAATAAGTTTTGTGGGAAAGATTAAAAAAATTAAGGCAAGCAATTATGGTTGACCTTCTTATAATTAATATTTAATAAGTTAGTAATTAATAATAAAAATCACTATAGTAAGGAATACAAGTTATTTAGTTTAAAAGGACTTTAAGAGTCTTTGTAATGATTTAAGTTGAAATATTATATTTATTTTTTATTATTATAAAAAATTGAAATTACGTTGAAAAATTTCATATAACATTCTCTTTTTGAACCTAAAGTCATATCCATATAAAGAACAATTAAAAATTTTAATAAGTAATAAATTTTTATCTTCCATACTTATTAATTATAAGAAAATTGACTAGAGAAGGTTAGTAATTGATAATGACGTCCTCTAATGCTAGGATTAAAATATTATATTTTTCAAATATGTATATTAAATTTTATATTTTAAATAATTTAATCTTATAATAGTAATAATGTATTAAGTTACATAATTAATGTATTACAATAATACATTATCATCTTATTAAAATTTTTAAAAATATAACATTTGTTCCACGCAGAAATAACTATTCACAACTCTTTACAGATTCCCTCGTTAGAAAAATGTGACAATTTGAAATTACAAAGGAAGAAAGTCAACAGAGCAGTGCCGCTAATAAATTGACGTTATATCAATTAATTTGACAGGAAAGCAATGTGATTACAATCTTAATCATGCATAAACAGTCACAAATCAACTACCATTAACATTTAATGAAAAAATGGAGAGAGCGAGAGAGAGTTGAACGTTTTGATAGTTGGTATATATTCCAAATCATTCCCCAGGTCTCCGCAACAAACACTAATAATAAAACAAAAAAGAATAAAAGAAGTAAATGGACAAAACAACCTGCTATTTTAGGTTGTCATATAGATATATATTAAGAAAACTACTAGAGATCTCATTATTTGAATTTTACTTTGATCCCATCTTCTCGTATAGCGAGACCTCTCCTATATATTAATGGGTTGATTAATGAATTAAAAGTTTTAATTCAACCAACACTTTTAATGATTGAAATATTTTTTCAACCAACGATTGTAATTTTCAAAGTATTTTTTGAAATGGTGAAGAGGTTTAAGAAAGACAATTAACAATATATTATACATCTTCACAAGTTTGACACCAATCACATTAACGATATATTATAAATTTTCACAAGTTTGACAGCAATAACATTCCACATTTCACATTCAACTTTAAACTTGTTGATTCCTCAAATAACCTTAGGTATATTATGTTTCAATTTTTGAGAATTTTTTACCAAAACAGTGCTATTTTGAAGCTTTATTATCAGAATAGGGTTGTTCTTAACTTATTTACCAAACTAATGCCATTTGAGAAATCGTCTTTTGAAAAGACGATTTTCATGTTTCTAAATTGGGCAAAACAACCGTGTTTCTGAATTGGGCAAACCAACAAACCGCATCTCTCTCATATCTCTCAACAGCGATCGATCGTCGACCCTCGTCTCCACAGTGGCCTCTACCTCTCTTCACCGACCATTGTGACATCTCTCAACCTCTCTTCACCTACCGTCGTCTCTCTCTATCTCTCAACCTCTCTTCACCGACTGTACTGTCACTGTTGCCATCGTCGACGTTCGTGGATCATTCCGACGTTGACATCACCGACTTTTTCTCTCGTCTCCGGCACCGACCATTGCATCCAAGTCCTCTCTTTCATCACTTGTCTCTCTCGGCGCAGTAATCTCATCAGATTTGAGGTAAATGTTTTTTTTTTCAGATCTGTGTTTTTTTTTTTTTTTTTCAGATCTGTGTTTTTTTTTTTGAGGTAGCCTTCCCTTGTAAATATTCCCCCCCGGCTGCCTTTTTTCATATATATACAAATACCTAAAAAAAGAAGAAGTTCCTTTTTCTATTTCCGTTTTCCCACTTCCAGTGAAACAGGTTTGATCTGTTTTATTGCAGTGAATATCCAGGTTTTATTGCATGGTTAAGAATACTTGAGAGCATAAAGGTTTGAAACACCACTTAGGAATCTATGGTGAATCATGCAAAGTTTCCTCAGGCCTTCTAAAGTCATTTAAGCCTTAGCTTTTGTTGTGAGGTTAGTACTGTCAGTTGGGATGATATTTCAAAGAAAAATAAAAACTAAAAAGAGATTCTTGCTCTAGAAATTTTGAATGAAGGTGATCCTTAAATCATTTTTAGGTTCATATTTGTTACTAGAATTCAAAGAAAGAGTTCTTAATTACATGCTGTCTTGTAAAATCTGAAGGGTGGCAAGTTGATTCTTACTAGCATCATTTGGGAAAAATGAGAAATTAGTTTCAGCAATTAACAATACATGCATTTAAATAGAAAAAAGTGTGTTCTGTTTTATATTGAGGGGTTTAGCAGAAGGGAAGGCCAAAAAGGCCATGGGTAGGGTACAAAGAATTTACTGAATGGTTATTTGAGAAGGAAAAAAATAGTTTTTTCTAGAATAAATGTAAAATGATGAGTTGCATATCTGCTGTTAAATATTTAGCTGAAGCTTTTCGAATTGATTATAGTACTATAATGCACCCTTAAAGACTAGGTATTGAGTTGTCTGTTTGTCTAATTCTTATATACATTTACAATAACATTATGAAATAACTTTTTGTTATATACAAGGAATCATGGTTTGGCTATAGAAATAAATTTTTGTAACTAGCTTCAGTATTCTGAATTATTCTTAAATTGAGCTATGTCACAGTTTTGGCCCGAATTGCTATGCTTGACCGTGTATCTCATTTTCTACTTTACTATTGACTTCTTGTGATAACTGATCATTATGTCTTTCATATTAGTATTAGAGTATTTATTAGCATATCGAGTTAAGTTCGAGACAAGTTTTAATAAATTAACGAGTTTCAAATTTTGTTCAAGTTTGGCTTGCTTATCTCATGAGCTAATCCCGAATGAAGCTTTGACAAAGCTGATCAATAGCCTAACTTGGGTAGCTTGATTTGTAACCCCTACTTCATTTAATTGATTTTTGATAATACTTTATTTTTAGTTGATGTGATGAATTAAGACGGCACGATAACCACAGTTTGTTTGTAATGTTACTGGGATTAGACGTTTATTTTTTACTTATGAAAAAAAAAGTTGCTTTGATTAGACTTGACATTAGGTATAATTATAGACTGTAAATCAATTAACATATTCAGTACCAACGAATATAAAGTATAATTATTAAATCTTTCATCTCCTATACAATCCCCCCCACCCCCCCTCCTCTTCATCTCCTATACAATCCCCCTCCCTCTTACAAATATGCTGGGATTACTAGATGAATTGTACCCATTGTTCTTGCAAGCTGGTGTAATAAGGATGCTTTTGCTATATTTATTTATTTGATTAAGTAAAGTATATTACATGTACAAAAAAGAATAGGTTGAAAGATTAGCTCCTTCTATATAATTGAGATCTCCCAAAAAAACTACAAAAGCATAAAGAGAATCAGGATAGACAGCTATGATTGTTTTTATTGAACCTATGAGAAAATGAGGAGCCAAATGTGCTTGAGGAAACTTTTGATAATTCTTATAGGTTGGTGAACCACATCCCTTGAAAAGCATACATGATTGGTAGGACATCTCTAGAATATGATATATTTTAAACTTTGAGCAATTACTCAAATTTCAGTTTGACAAAATGAATGGAGGTTATTTATGGAGCTACATATTGTGACTTTTATTTTTATTTTATATATTTATATGTTGGGCGTGGGATCCTATACGCTTAAACAGAACCTGGACCAAAATTTAGAAACTTTAGGAAAGCCAAATTGCATGAGAAAGACAAAATAGAACATGCACAAATATCATGGCCATACTTGGTTATCCTTGTTCAGATCTGTTAGAGTCTAATTCAATGTCCTATTTCATGATTCCATTAGATATTTCAGGAGGAAATCATTCCACTTGAAGCTTTTTGAGTTGAAACCATAATTGAAGTTTGGTTGTGATTTGGAGGCGTTGTATTGTATGTGAGACTAGCTGTTGCAGCAATTAATTATCCTAGTGGTGCTGGTGCCATTCAATTGCAAGTGGTATTCATAGTAGTGTTGGTGGGGTCAACTAAGGTGGGACGGTAATTGTGATGAGAAGTTGGATCTAGGATGAAGGTTGTGTTGCTGGGTGAATTTGGGGTATTGTTGTGGTGGAAATGGTGGTAATGACAAGGTCTACACAGTGGTTTTGGGCTAGGCATAGGCTGTGGTAGCATTGGTGTTGGTGTAGTAGTGAGGTCTGTGGGTGGGGAAGGGTGATGGGGATTCTATGTCAGTTTCATACCCCAAACTCATGTGCTGAGTTAATCTGTAATCAGTTCTTATTTCTGGTAAGAATTGGAAGGTCAAAAGTGGAGAAACCCATTGCTTGTTTGTCATTTGAACTTGAAAGTTGTTTAAAGAGTGATTTTCCAGAAGCTCTCACCTAATTCTGGGTGTTAAAGTCCACTTCCTGGTCCTCCAACATGTGAATGTTGAAGATAAAAACAATATATTCTGGTGCTCCTTCATCATCTATGTGAAATCAGATTGAAGAATGGTTTTTTGTTCTTTAAAGAATTTTTTTTTTAAGAAAAAGAAAATACATAGGCATAGGGAATCCTTTCTAGGTCAAAAGCTAATCAGTTCTATAAATATATATTAATTCCCGTCTAAATATTGTTTGATTAATTTCAAAGATGTTTTGCTCATGTTTGTGACTTTCACAACATTTTAGCTTATTGAATCTATGTTTGCTTAATTTCAAAAGATGTTGTTTTGCTTAATTTCAAAGATGTTCTTTGAACCATTTTAGCTTAGGACATTCAAAGATAGAGTTTGATCCCAACATACACTTATTTAGTTATTTCCAAATTTTGATGCCTTGTATATTTTTTTTTGAAGGTTAGAAATGGCTGGAATATCAATACCTGTATTATGTTATTGGGGAGGAAATATTTGTTATGGGGAACAAGGTAATATATGGTATGATATGAATGCTCAAGGAAGCATTATGTTAAGGAGGGGAACAACTTATACTGAACTTTTGGCAAAGATGTATTATATCATGAAGGTGGATATAACAGAATTCTCCCTAAAGATGATCTGCCGATTTCCAATCAACCACAACAATTACATACCATTACAAGTAGTTAATGATGAGACTGTGCAAACAATGATTGAAGTTGTTATAGGAAATCAGGCCTTATATGGCATCGACTTGTATGTGGAGAAGGAAAATGTGCATTATCCTTGTGCAGTCTCTCAACCGCTAGAGATAGGATCTGGTTCTTATACTCGATTGCTCACACAGGATAATGATGACCCAATTGCCAACTCTATTCCCATGGCACATCAAACTGTAAGTCCTGTGTTGATAAATGATACATGTCATACAGAACATGTGTCGTTTCTTATTGAGCATCTTGTTCAGGTTGAGAGCGAGGACATTTGCAACCATGACTTAAATTTAAATGATTGTGTTGCTATCTCGGATGAAGACAATGATAATGATGGATTGGCTGATAATGATGACATGAATGAACCCGGTGAGCATAGCAGGCATGAGGCTGATTCCCCATTTTTTTTAAATGTGGATTTTGGAGATGATGTTGGTAGTAGTGGTTCAACCCTTCCACACCATATTCAGATTTGGGATCCATTGCGCAATGAGTTGGCTAAAGGCATTGTTTTCAATCATAAAGAAAAATTACAACATGCTGTCAAAGAATTTTCAATAAGATCCTACCATCAGTACGAGGTGGTTGAAAGCAATAGTGAAGTTTGGGTTATGAGATGTAAATTGCATGAAGAGTGTGGGTGCAAATGGAGGTTACGTGCTATTAAAAGAAAAAGGACTGGAAGATTTGAAATCACAAGATATGAGGGCCCACACACTTGTTTACACCCGCGGATGAACTTGGATCATGTGCAATTAGATTCCAAGTTAATTGAAAGTGAGATACAAGGTACAGTGAGGGTTGATCCTGCAATCAAGATAGATTTAATTGTGGAGCTGATGCAAGAAAAATACAATTACAATATCTCCTACAGAAAAGCTTGGATTGCAAAGGAGAAAGCAATTGCTATGATACTTGGAGATTGGGAGAGTTCATATAGGTTGTTGCCTAAATTTATGGGAGCCCTTGTTAAATATAATCCAGGCACAATTGTGAAATGGTTACATTATAATACTGACAACCAAGATGTGGTACAATTTGGTCGGATTTTTTGGTCATTTAGTGCATCAATTCAGGGATTTCTGCATTGTCGACCACTTATCAGTATTGATGGCACACATTTGTATGAGAAATACAAGGGAAAGTTGTTAATTGCAATGGCTATTGATGGTAATAATCAACTTTTTCCCCTTGCATTTGCAATTGTTGAAGAGGAGAGTTACAACAGTTGGTTATGGTTTCTTAGTTTACTAAGGCTGCATGTTGTGGGAATGAGGCAAGACATTTGTTTGATATCTGATCGACATAAGGGTATAATTGCTGCAGTTAATAATGTCAATTCTGGATGGCAGGAGCCTAATGCATATCACATGTTTTGCTTACGACATGTGCGTAGCAATTTCAATAGCAAATTCAAGGATGCCCATCTGAAGTCGCTTGTTTGGGCTGCTGGAAGTGCACATCAAATACGCAAATTTAATTCCATTATGGAAGAAATTAAAACCATAAATCCGAAGGCATGGGAGTGGTTGAATAACATACCTGCAACGCAATGGACAATTTCACATGATGGTGGTCGACGGTATGGACATTTGACTACCAACATCTCTGAGGTTTTTAATGGTGTGTTGAAAGGTGCACGAAATTTGCCAATATCTGCATGTGTACAACTTATTTTTTATCGTCTTGTCAAATACTTTTGTGGTAGACGAGCTTTTGGCCAGTAAGCTGTTTCCGATGGTTCCACATATACTCCTTTTGCTGTTACAAAGATTTTGCGTTACCAATCTAAGTTAGATGGACATCGCAACATCGACTTCAACAGAAACTCCGGTGAGGCTGCAGTGATGACGAGGAGGGGTAACTCACATGCGGTATTAACACGTGATGGTGTATGTTCATGTGGGAAATGGGTCATCTACAAAATTCCATGTTCTCACGCCTTAGCGGTGTTTGCACAAGCTTCAGTTGATGGATGGAGTTGCATAGATGAATGTTACAAGTTGTCAACAAATATGGCTATATACGCATCTGAATTCCACCCTCTTCACCATCCAGATTATTGGGATGAGCCCACTGGTCCATCTTTGTGCCCCAATCCTACTTTGAAAAGAATCAAGGGTCGTCCGCAGTCGACACGCATTCGAAATGAAATGGATACGGAGGAAGGTCGTAGGCCAAAACAATGTGGGTATTGTAAGGTTAGGAGACATGACAAAAGAACTTGTCCAGCAAGAAGGCAGCAACCCACGGGGAACTAACTCAGCTACTCAAGTAGATGTTGAGCAGATTTTTTGTCTTGGATATATATTTTTTTTTGTTAATGATATGAGAGAAATTATGTATGTTTTGTAATAGTTATGGGAATTTCTTATCATTTGTATTATGTCATTTTATCATCTCTTGTACTAGCTTTCTTTTTATATATTATGGACTTTGAAAGCTTTTAAAATGAGAAAGTTATCTTGCATTTGCTTCAAGTGTGCAAAAATCTGACCTATGGGTAGTGTTTTTATCATAACTTGAGTTTTAAATGGATTTTTTTAGTGATTCAAAATGGTGTAGAAACTAGACTCAATGAGGATGATTTTGGTACACATTTCATTACATTTGGATTTGTAGATTGAGAGAAACATCAATTTGAATAAAAGAGTTACGCGCAGCCTTTTTTTTGAAGTAAAAGTTTGCTGAAAATGAACAGTAACTTCCAATGTTACTGTTCATTTTTAGCTACTGGTTTGGGAGGTTACTGTTCATTGGAAGTATTTTTTTTTTGTTGTTGCTTGTTCAAACATTCCGATAGAGAGCTTTCATAATTTTAATGAGGCAGTTGGCGCACCTCAAGCCCAGATTGTTCACACTTCATTCTTTGTTGATCTTTGACCATGGACCCCAATGGTGCATAGATCTCATTGGATTGAAGGCCTAATGGGTACTGCCAGTGGTAGTAGGCAGACTTCCTGATTATCAAATCTTGCGCTTAATCTGAATTTTATTTTCTAAAGTTTTTACATAGATTTGATACTGTCATAATATATGTTTAGAGTTGAAGTAAAATAGTCTAGATTACACAAAGGTTATGAAAATGTTACCCATCAATTCATACATTCCATAAGAACACAACCTACACAATATAATATCTTGAAAATTGAAAACTTTAGATTGATGTATAATTATGTACTGATAATTGTTATGTCAAGCAGTGAAATGGAATGAAAATAGGCAGCCATAAATGCAATCGCTAATAAAAAAAAAAAAACCAAAAAAAACTAAAAAGAAAAGAAGAAGCAGCAGCAGTACTAGCAGCTTGTAAAAGCTTGCTCAGAATAGGAATGTGTTCCGCAGAATCTATGGTTCATGCTGCTTTAGGATTATTAAATTTGGTAGGTAGCGTAGCTATTGAGATTAATGCTAGAAGTTACTCTCATTTTGTTTTAGGATTCTTGTTCTTCGTAGGTCATTTGTGGCACACGAGAAGGACTCGGGCAGCTGCAGCAGGATTTGAATTTAATTTCACATATTTGATTTATACTAATGTTACTTTATAAAAACATTCTTTCACTTCAACAGCTAGAAGTGTTTCCTATGTTTGTCATTTGTTTTCTGCAAATCAGAAATCTCTTGTCTTTCAATATTTAATTGTTATACCCTCCAGTTTTCAGGATTGGAAAGACATGATTTATGTGGGCATGAGATAGGTTTGATCACATGGGATAGGATATTAGAAGTAAACAAGTCATTGCAAATTGTAGATCAGATTCACATTAAAGAGTTGTGCACCAAGAGTTCTTCCTGATTATCAGAACTTGTAAGTTGGACTTTTTTCTATGATCTTTCACACATTGTCATAATTAATGCATCATGAAAACTAAGGTATTGACATCTTGCTAAGAGCAATTCAACAATATGAGCTATTTTTGGACCATAAAACTCATTTACATTGCCCCCTCCCTCCCCCCCCACCCACCCAGCCACCCAAATTGTTAACTAGTCCTTCCTAGTACTGTATGTGCCCCCTCCCTCCCCCCCCCCCCCAACAGCCAGCCACCCACCCACCCAAATTATTAACTAGTCCTGCCTAGTTAAAGAATAACAATAGTGAGTAAACCTTCTCAATAAAAAAAAGGACAATACAAAAACTCAGATTTGTTGAGTAGTTTGCTCAATCTGATTTTTTTTTTTTTTTTGTGGTTGTTTGTTCTTTTAATATACATGGAATGAGGGATCAATTCCCAGGTTCTGTTTAAAGGGACTTTATAGAGGTAGAACAGAAAATCAGATGGATCTAGTGTAAACATGAAAATCAGATTTGTTTTTCTTTTGTAGCAGCTGATTATGTGATGCAGTCAAATTCTTTTCATTTGTTTATATGAGGTTGGGCAATTATATGAGGTTGGGCAATACTAATTTCCTGAGTAGTGGGTGAAGGGATATCCAACAGCTTGAGTTGAAGTACATCTGGTTTTAGCTACTGGTTTGAAATTTTGCTCCAGGTGAACAGTAACTCTCAAAGTTACTGTTCATTTTTAACTACTGGATTGCATATTACTGTTCATCCAAATCTGATTTTTTTTTTTTTTTTTTTGTGGTTGTTTGTTCTTTTATTATACATGGAATGAGGGATCAATTGCCAGGTTTTGTTTAAAGGGACTTTATAGAGGTAGAACAGAAAATCAGATTTGGTCTAGTGTAAATTACTGGTTTTGTTCTTTTAATATACTGTTCATTTTTAGCTATTGGTTTGGGAGGTTACTGTTCATCGGCACATCCTTTTTTTTTTTTTTTTTTGTTGCTTGTTCAAACATTCTGATAAAGAGCTGCTCCATCAAGGATTTTGTGCGAAATGCACAGCCTAAAGAGCTGCTCCATGAAAGATTTAATTTTTTTGTCATGTTGACTTTCCACATTTTGCTTCATGTACTCCATCTAGAGTAAAGAGCTGCTCCATCTCAAATTGCAAAAGAATTGTAAACAAAGAACATGAAAGGACATTTGTAAATTGAAATGGAAATGAATGCATTCAATTTTTTGTTCACAATCCCCTTATGCTTGGTGCTGATTTCAAATATTTTATATGAATGCATTTACCCTTATGCTTGGTGCTGATTTGTATCATATTATTGTTGTGGACTGTTTGTTAAAGAATGTTAGGATGTGTTTGGTTCAAATATTTTTGGAATAATTGTGTTAGTTGCTAACTTTTTATCTCATTTGTCATTTATAATTTATTAATAACAGATGGAAACCGTTCACAGGGAGCTTGTAGATCCGGGGCCGATAGATGGTTCTGTACTTTACATGCAATCTACACATAGATCTAATAGAATATGGGAGGGGCAGGTTTGAAAATTCATACCATACTAACAAAAGTGGCACTTATACTAATTCTTTATAGACTTAGTATTTATTATACCATTCAACTGAAATGTGTTAAAATATTGGGCTGTTTTGTATAACTTTTATTTATTCATTATGTTGAATTGTAGGAGCCAGGATATTTCCATTGTCGTAGGAGTGATAGCCTATTACGACGTGCTGGCCCAATTGACGACCGCATCGAGGATTACCTACGCCTTACAGGATTTTACGGGATTTATCGAGTTGGATTTATACAACTTGATTGGGCTCTTATCACTGCATTGGTTGAGAGGTGGAGGGTAGAAACACACACCTTCCATTTACCAGTAGGCGAGTGCACCATTACATTGCAAGACGTGAGTATCCTACTAGGCTTGCCAATAGATGGGGAACCTGTCACAGGTTATGATGTTAGCCCTGCTGTTAATGTCTGCCAGCAGCTGTGCTTGGACTTATTAGGCATTCTACCATCTGAGTCCGATCTTGATGGATCACGACTAAAGATGAGATGGATTCTTAATCATTTTGCTGAGTTAACAGAAGATGCAGATGATGAGACCATTCGTAGGCATGCTAGGGCCCATATCTTGCAGCTTATTGGGGGATCCTTATTCGCCGATAAATCTTGAAATAAGGTGAAGTTAATGTATCTTCCATTGCTTAGACAGTTAGAGGATGCAGGGAAGTTTAGTTGGGGGAGTGCCGTCCTTGCATGCCTCTATCGAGAGATGTGTCGGGCTACAAAGCCTACTGCCTCAGCAATAGGTGGCCCACTTATTTTATTACAGGTATATTAATACATGTTAGTTTGTTTTTTAATTTTTTTTTACATTAAATATTTATTAATATATTTGTAATCTATTTGAAAAGTTATGGGCGTGGGAGAGGTTGATACACATCCGACCTGAGAGACAAGTTCTTAGAGAGAATGTGGACGGCGATGAGCCATTACCATTAGGGTGTAAGTGGAGAACTGCCTTATGTGTACGAGAAACACCCATCCATGTGCTTCGCCATTATCGGGACCAGCTAGACCAAATGTGAGACTATCAGGTTATTTTCACAATATAAATTATATAATTTAAGTTAATCTATTTTGATGTTTACTTATCGTTGGACTTTTGTTTCTTGGCATATAGATGGTGTGGCA
This sequence comes from Nyssa sinensis, assembly GCA_008638375.1. NCBI lineage: Eukaryota > Viridiplantae > Streptophyta > Magnoliopsida > Cornales > Nyssaceae > Nyssa > Nyssa sinensis. The sequence continues at coordinate 13,550,894 of CM018043.1, read as the reverse complement.
GCCCTACACTGATGATGTCGTTACATCTCTACCTGCATACTGCCTTCTCGGTAATGATATATGGCGAACAGTGTCACCATTAATTTGCTTTGATGTGGTTAAGTGGCATTTTCCAAATCGGGTAATGCGCTAGTTTGGACTTCGCCAAGATATACCACTATCTCAAGACACTGGTAGAGACCTTCATGCCACTGATCGTCGAGGCCGAGCAGTGTCTGATTGGGCTCATGTGCATAGATCCTACATCGATATTTGGAGTCAACGACAGGATCATATTGCATATGCTTCGCCATTATATCACTCGCTTGACAATACGGATCCATAGATGGTATGGTATTGACGAATTACCCGTCGCTTTATTGGCCCACCCGGTACTAGGCCATCTATTGGATTTGAACCCGTAGGCAGCATATTTGAAATATTGGTATGAAGATATGTTCATGTTTATTATATTATTTAGTATATTTTAATATTTTTACTTATAATTAATGGTTTATGTTACTTGCAGTCAAGTTCCCTAAGCCAAATACATATAAGAGCTGGTGAGGGTCGTGCCGATCTCAATTGCTCAGACCAGGCCTTGGCTGATATTCAGACGCTAAGTTATTATGCTCTTGAAGCAATTCATTCTTAGCAGCGTGTCAGGGACGAACACATATCAGGCGACCTGATGCCATCACAATCGGTACCAGTGCCTCAAGAACAAGGTCATGGCATTATAACATACGAGAGACGTCGTCGTCGTGCCAACACTTCAGTCTCGGATGCTCCCCCTCCATCATCAATTGCGTCTCCATCCGCCTACACTACACATGCACATGGATCCACGCCACTCGATACAGTTCCACAATGCATCTCTCCCATTCATTATCCTTTACAAAATGCCATGCACACAGAAGCAATGGAGATAGGTGGGATGGGTGATGACACGGGGATTGAGGGGTTGACAGTGGCTCACGATGATGGAGATGATGTAGGTGGTATAGGTGAAGATAGAGAATGGGGATTTCATCCTGATGCCATACGACGAGGTACACGTACTTATCGTACACGTCGTCGATTTGAAGTTGGCGGTCCTTCTCAAGTCACACAAGTTGAGCAACAACTTGAACGCCCACGTAGAAGGCCAGTTCGTCAAAGGAGACAACCTGGATGTGGGACTTAAATTTATGAGGTAGTTTATATTATTTCAAGTAAAATTTAATGGTATTGCATTATTTACAAATGTATGATTCTATCTCTGTCAACTATATTAATTAGAAAAAATGATCAGGTACACACCATTCCTAAGGCATATATGGACATGGATGGGACTTGTACCTGCAACAAAGAAAAAAATTATCTCTCTCTTGGCAGCTGGTTATAGCTGCATCGTACTGCTAGGTGGAGTGCAAGAGACATTTCATATGGAGCATGGTTCTGAGGTTTAACTCTTATGTCCATGTTCTCTCTGGTTTTTTATGGATTGTTATTTTATCACTGAAGTTCTATCAATCTGGTGGTTTCTTAATCTTCTCACATATTTACAACTGTATGATTCACAATTCCTAACATTAACTGCTTGCAATAGGATAGATGGGAGTGCACTATCTGGAAAGATACCTGATTTGATTGGGAACTGGACAAGAATTGACAGACTCTGAGTATGAATATTTGTTTTATTCATCAGGAAATCAGATTTCTACCTGGAGAATTTTTTTTATTTCTTAATTTCTCTTAAATTTTTTCTGCTATCCGGAGACATGTCAAATGAACCTTTAATTCAATTTGTTTCAGGGATTTGCAAGGCACATGCATGGAGGGGCCTATTCCTTCTACCATATCCCAATTGAAAAACTTAATTGAGTTATGAGCACATATTTGCTACTCTAATAACTATTATATTCACTTTAGCGACTTTAGTCACTTGCTTTTCTCTCCCATAAAGTTAGTGAGCTCTGATCTTTCTCAATCATTCTATAGCTTGCTCTCATCATCACCATCATCATTCTAGTGAGCATGCTATTTGCATCATCATTGTAAGATTACTTTTCGAAAAAGGAAACTTTTGACTCTGAAAAAAAGAGCAAATCAAAAACCAGTCCTCGACTGGTTTCTCTCATACACAACTAAAGGGTCAGGGAGCAAGCTCCATGCAACTTGTGCTTTTATATTTGCTTATTTACAGAAATCTATGCATGTTTCTGGTAATCTATTCCTAGTAGTTGTAGAAAATTTAACTGACTAGTGCTTTTTCTTATATATTTTTGCACTCCACGTGACAGATTGAAGCTGCAGAGCAGAGGATCTATGTTGATGTTGGTATGCACTTGGGACCATGCTTTAGCATACTGATATTTTAATGCCTTTGTGTTACTTAACGCTACAATGGGCAGGTTTCTGGAGAGGTCTAGTCCCTGAAAATGCATTCAATGCAAGTGCTCTAGAGAGTCTGCTAGAGGCTGGTGTTCTTGGTTTGAAGGTATCTAATTGAGTGAGGTTGTCAATATAATATAAATATATTCTCTTTCTGGAGTACTTATATAAGTATTGTTCTTTTCGTGAGAACTTGACCATTGACCATGTTCTGCCAATTGCACAAGGTGGAGAATGGACATGGGAAAATCTGGTAAGACACCTGGAAGGTTGTAGAACCTATCCTTTTGTAGTATAGCATTAGACCATTTATAATGTTTAACTGCCCCACTATTGTTCTTGGTATTTTTATTATAGCTGTTTTTAGTGAAATTCTCAGATATGTTTTCCTTAGATTATGGAAGTAGCAGACATGGCAAGCTGGAACCCTCTAGAGAAGAGAATTACCTTTGATTATGTATTACCTATTTATAAATTCTTATGCCGAACATTATTTGAAGCTTTCGTATTTATGTGGTTCTTTTTTGTAACAGGCTATCAATTCTTATCCCAAACATTATTTTTGAAGCATCTGTATTGATGTGGTTTTTCTTTGTAACAGGTTACTGCCTGTGCAAAATGCAACTCAAGGAAAGGTCAAAAAACTTTGGAGGAAGCAAATATGAAGCTAATTAAGGTCCCCAAGGTATCCTCTAGTTCGCTTTGCCAAGGGTTCCTTACAAGAGAATAAACTACTTTAAGCTATGATTGTTCCCTCTTCTTTGCTTGAGAATTGTTTCTCCAAAAAATCAGAAATTAAAACTAAAAGTAGAAATGTGAGTTTGGCTAGCAACAACAATAGCTATGCTGTCATATATCTTTTTCTCCACCGGAATGAAAAGCAGGATAATTTTTGTTATGAATTTACCCTTGAAAAAAGTTGATTAATTTGCTTAATGATCAACTGAAACAATAATTTTCTTCTGAAAAGTGTTATCTGGAAAAGCCAACATTATTCAGCTATTCTTCACTATCCAGTAACCTGACTACTTTCAATCTTGTAGGCCCCTAAAGACTATGACATACTGGCCATACCCCTGACAAGCACGGTAGTAAAGATGCTGAGAATGAGAAAGGGGACACCTGAAGAGTGGCTGCAATACCTTCCAAAGTCATCTTTGGAGCCATGACCTGCAGTTTGTACATTCCTGTGCTTCATACAAAGAAGTATTCTCGTTCTTCGTGGCGTCTCTCTAAAAGTGCCTAAAAAATTGTTTATATATTCCATAGGCCATGTTAAGGTTTCAACTTCGTCTAACTGTCACCATTCTGTCTCATATGTTGATAAATATATTCTCTTTCTGGAGTACTTATATAAGTATGTGGCTTTAAGCTACAAATGATTAAATGTTATCTGTTGCCTAGACTCTTAGAATGTGTACTTTTCTTCTGATGTAGATATTGATCATTATCAATGTGTTTTGAAATTATATATGCCAATTTTGCTGTTATGCACTTAAAGCTTTGTGATGGAATCTTTTATGTAATCCACTCATTATGTAATGGCTATGGATGGTTGTGTTATTTTTATATAAAACCTACTGTTACTCTTGAATGGTGTTCCTAGATATTTGGTACAACATAAAATAATCTATCAGTTTGATTGCCAGTTCTCTGTGAAAATGTGCGGATCTATTTTTTTTCCTTACTAACGATTTTTCTTGAGCATTATAGTTTATGCCTTCCATTTTGTTTATATTATTACGATCCATCCTAGCTTTTTGATTGTTGTTGCCTCCCATTGTTGGAGAACTGTGTCTTAACTGATTCTTCCTGTTCTTTTCTGTAGTCTTTCATGTGTCCTTCAGGGATCAACGATTTTCCCATGACAAATTCCAGCCATATAAAGGTGCGTTTGGTGATATTTAATCCAGGTATTTAGATGAATAAGCAGATATTCCTTGTAAAAGAATTTATAATTCCACTTGCTACTTCAATGTTTGTCACATGCATTCCCCAAGTTTTTAATCCATTTACATTTTGTCCATGAATAGATATGTGTGGGTGCGTCAGTCTCCCGCAATATATTTTTTATATGGATTCATGCTTAACTTTCTAATCACACTTATTGTTAAAAGTTGAAAGTTTTAATTTTTTTTTCACTGAACTGAATCCCTTTCTTGTGAGGCTGATCTCATTATTTCTCCTGTATGAGGGACTGTCCATACTGGCAAAGTACAAAAGACCGTTACTTGTACATGCAGAGATTCAACAAGAACTTGAAGGATATTTGGAATTGAAAGACGGTGCTGATGATGCTCGATCTTATTCAACATATCTTAAGACTAGGCCTGCTTCATGGTAAAATGTTGCTTTTGCCTTCTCTTCCCCAAAATTTAAGCAGATTTTTGGATCTAATTACAATTTAGATGTGCAACTGTCCATACATGTTTATACTTTAAATGATCTGCTTATTCCCCACCTTAATTATATGTTGTCTTCATTTCTTTAACACAGAGGTCAAATGTGCATTCATGTGTGGGCTGCTATGTTATTATTGTTTGATGAGTGCATAAAAATGTAATTCATATGTTTGAGGATACTCTTTTTCCATCTTCTTGTCAACATGTTGATGTCTCTGTTTACAAGTCTTTTTGACAATTGAAGGTCTCTTCAGTTTATTTCCTGTAAATATATTGCTTGTTCAAGTTACTGGGATCTGCCTCGATGCAGAAGCATCCTTACCTAAACTTTTGATAGGAATATTCCAGGTAAATTATCAAAAGCAATATTCCATCTTTGACTGTTCCCTTTCCAGAGGTATAGAAATGCATTCATGCAATGACTTCATCTTGCTTTCAATTCCATTTATAGTTTAGGAGGTAACTTATCCGTTGACACTATAAATACTGGTGTAAATGCTATATTCAAAATCAATTTGAAGACTGTTTATTTTCTGTTAAATTTAAGTGATCAAACATATTCATCTATGCACTTGTCTAGTTCTTGAAGCACATGCGTTCTGGTTTTTAAAGATGAGCATATTTATGTACTATGATTGGCTTGATTGTTTTATCATTTCTTCTCACATGTCTGACAATCTTCTCCTTTCATCCATATCTTATTTAACCAGGGAAGAAGCAGCTATTAGAGAGCTCTTAACAGTAACAACCCACAGAACGAAGTTGACAGTATACATGTTGATGACAACATGAATGGGCTTCGACACTCATAGTAAAACCACTCCAACTTGTACAAAAAAAGATCCTGAAGTTAGAAGGCTGGAGCTGAGGACCATATATAGTAAGAATGCCCTGGAACCTCTTGAAGTTTGTGATATGGGGAAATCCTTTAAATTAATGGACTCAGACCCTGTTGGTTCCTCAGTTTCCAAGCAACTGAATGAGCTCTGTTTTGATCTTGGATTGGGGCCGAGAAAACTGAGCAATGGTGGCGCACAACATATAGAGATGAATTGGCTTCCTTGGTTGCACAAAGATCACTAGACCTTATTGAGAATTGTGATCTTCCCCTGCCTCAGAATACTGGCAGGGGCTGCCAAAGGAAAACGAGGCAAGCGAGGCTCTTCTAAGCTGTATAGTTGTTGTTTCTTGCTCTTTGTGAAGATTGGTTTACCTGGAAGAAAGTTGCACCATATTTCTTCAGTTCTTGTATGCATGTAAATATTTAGATTTGTTAGATTTTGTACTCGAACTTTGATGAGCTTGTACTTGTACAAATGATGTAATGGAATGTTTGAAACTATCAAAGGGAAATCTCATCTGATTATTATCCCTTTGATGACTTTAACAGTGTTATGATCTTGAAAAGCTTTTTGTGCTGCAAATTTGATGGCAGGTGTGTTTGTTTTGGTGGGGCATATATAGTTAAGAGGAAGGTTTTAGTGAATTTGCATTACAATTGAAAATGCTGAATTACTTTTGTAGCTTCATAATCCACGTGATATATTGCAGTAACTTCAAAGCTCAAGGATGAAAGAGTTTTGGCAGTTATTTAACTGCAGATTGATCTATTTGGATGATGTTTATCTTGAAATAGTGTATTTGAAGAATCAAAATAGGGGGAACAGGGGACTTTCTTAGAGATTGTGGGGTTTGCTTGTTGAGTTGATTTCCAAGTTTTTTTTTTCTCAGCACATTTTATGCAAAAAAATATATGAAATTTTTTTTTCTCAACACAATCCTACAACGACCTTGAGATCGATGCAGTTAGTTATTTCTCATGCATATTTGATAAGCTGGTGCTTAGCTTGCAAATGGTTTTGGAGATACATTTATACACAAAATAAGAACTTTCTTTTGGTTCTTTACTTTCTGTTGTTCACTTGTTCTCTTGGAAATTTGTTGAAACAATCTGACAACCATTTGAAATTGTACTGAACATACTAGTTTTTGGCAGATTATTGACTCTCTTCTGTTTCCTTCTTGAGGGAAAGGGAATGGGGTTGGTTTACTGGTTTTGCAGAATTTTTATATTTAATGATGGTCTGCAATCTTTGGTAGAAAGGAAACTGACTGTTTCTTCCTGAAATTAATGGTATTGAAGTTAGGTATAGGAAAGAGATTTTTATTTATCTATTCAAGTGTTGGGCCATGCCAACCATATATTAATCTCCTTAAATATCTTGGTATTCAAATCTAAAATTTGCTAATACATGATTATGTTTAGCTACTACATTATTTATTCTATTTGCCTTGCTGAAAATTTACTTCTGTTCTTATTCTTTAGAAACATATTATCATCATAATGACGTGTTTTTTCTGGAATAAAAGATGAGGTATGTTTACTCGTAAATTTTATCTATGTTAACATTGAAAAATGCTCAAGATAAGAAAAAGGCATCTTAATATCACTTAGGGATGTCTTCAGTCTAAATTGAATTTCTATTCTAATATTCTTTGAAATGTACCGTCTCTTCAATTCCCCTTTTGATCATGTCCTTACACCATGAGTATTTTGGTTGCTGACAAGAAGAACCAAAAAGTACTTTAGCTTTGATGTGGTTTGAATTGGTCCAAAAAATAAAAAAGAAGATGTGTCATTACAAAAAAAATAAAATAAAAAATTGGTCAGAAAGCGTCTTTTGGAAAGACGATTTATAATTCGTCTTTCCAAAAGACGCTTTTAAGGAAAAATAAACCAAAATGAAGCGTCTTTTGGAAAGATGATTTTGAACTCGTCTTTCCAAAAGACGCTTTTTAGCCATTTGCGCCACAAAAATAAGCCAAAATGAAGCGTCTTTTGGAAAGACGCTTTCAAAAGCGTCTTTCCAAAAGACGCTTTTAAGTCAGTTGCGCCAAAAAAAAAATTCAAAAATAAGCGAAAATAAAGCGTCTTTTGGAAAGACGCTTTCAAAAGCGTCTTTCCAAAAGACGCTTTTACAAACAACTCTATTTTGATAAATAAGTTCAGAATGACATTATTTTGGTAAATAAGTTTTTTTTTCACCCTAGTTTAGGATTTAACTCCAATTTTTGAAAATGAATGTAAGAAGTTTTTACCATAATTGTTATCTTGGTAAGGGAATCTCCTCTCTTATGCAAAGATTTATTTATCGCACGGAAGTTTTTAAATGTAAATTTGTATAATAACATAGATTTAAACTCATGTCAAATTTTATGTATAGTTTCTTTAGTACTTGGGACTCGTTCTTTTAAATAACAGTAATACTATCATTCTCTTACATTTTATCAAAAAAATTTACTTGCTGAAGTGACTACGTGACTGCTCTTGTTATTAGTGAATTTAGCTTCTTGGTACTAATGAATTCAGTCTCTTGGTATTAGTCATGTCAGGTGAGTTCAAGAGACTTAATTGACTAGTACTAAGAAGCTTAATTGATTAGCACCCGTATATACTAAGAGACTTAATTGACTAACACCTGCATATACTAAGAGGCTTAATTGACTAGCACCCGAATAAAACGTCAACAGATAAAAAAATTTAGTAAAATTTTATGATAAAAATAACATTACTCTTTAAATAACTACGTTACGCTTGAGTAAATCATTTTGTAACATAATTAGATTACTGAGTATGTAGGAATATTTTAGTCATTATGCGAATATCATTGATAAATTTAAAGAGCAAGAAGAACATGGATTGTTTTCTCCAGAAAAAAAACATGAATTACTTATAGCATTTAAAAAGTTATATAAACAGCCGTATTAGGTGTATCTAACTGTTTATATATCATTTGTCGAAACAAAGAAATGTGTTTTCTGCCAAACGGCCAACACACGCAAACACATACACACCTAGCAGTGGCCTTCAGCTCAGCTTGGTTTATTGAGTTGGCTTGGCTAGGCTCATATTGAAACAGTGATTTTTTGTGAGGAATATGTGTCCAGCGGTTGCATTGCATCACCCATGGGAATGTAGGGAGTTCACACGTGGATTTTTCTTCACATTTCACGTGGATTTGCATAATTTTCCCCTACTTATACTCAATACCTCATTACACTATTACAATTGTATATTTAAAAAAGTATTACATGTAAAAAAAGAATATTCGTTTGAATCGTATTTGAGAGTTGAGAGTTTTAAGAAATTTTTTGAAAGGTGATTTTAATTAATTTCTTGGAATTTGAATTTTTGCTTGGATTGATTAATTTGAGAAAAAGATGAAAAAGTAGTCTTGCTTATTTTGGTGTTTATCATCGCTTGCTATTGATTGAAGTTTTGTTGTCTCTCACTGATTCTCGTATATCGTTGCATTATTGTGCATCGATGTGTTTTTTCGGTTGACACTTTGCATGCTTTGCTGCGCCATATGACTCTTTACTTGTGACATGTATGATGCTGAACCTAGATAGTTGCATATTTGTTTATATATTTATCATCCATGCAAAGCGCAAAAATTCAATTGCAAGGAATAATATATATGACAATGGGTAGGGGGGGAAGTCTGATAAGAAAGAAAAGAAAATATCCAAAAGGAAATGACAGTATTTCCTCAGCTGTTCATGTTAGCTCAGAGAGTCATGTGCATCAATTTTTTTTTGGTACGGAAGAACATGCTTTATTCATTTCTCCAGAAACTTCTAAGTTAAATTCTGAAACAAACAGGTTTTTCAAATCTTGGATATTGTGAATTTAGTTTGGGTAGCTATCCAAACAGGAAATAATTTTCTGAAAAAAGGTTAATAATTTTACAGTATATATAATTAAATAAATAGTTTTTTTTTTTTGGAAAATCTAATTATAAAAAGTTATTATAAATGATATGAATTTGTCATTTTTTTTGGGTAAATGAAATTCATCATTATTTTCATTCCAATTACACGCCAACTCAGTAAGTATTTTACTGGAAAGATTTAAAAAGAATTTTAACTCACATTTATAATTTTAATTTAATTTTTCAATTTTTGTATTCAATCAAAATATATAAAATCAAATATTTAAGTTTAAATATTTAACCAATTTTTAATATTACCAAATTTCTGCATTAAAATAGTAGAATGGTAATTTTTATTTGAAATATTAATATTTTATTTTTTTTGAAATTTGGTTGAATATTTCTATTATTTGTTGAATTCTTTTCCATCCAAATTTATGGTTATTTGAATTTGATAGTCTAGTTTCAATTCCACTTTCGTTAAATCTACATGAATTTTTGGCATATATTAAAACCATTGGTGCAAATTACACAATATGAATGACTTAAATTAATTAATTAGTATGTTAGTATTAGAAAGTACTGTCTTGCCATCTCCACATCACATGTAGACCCATATTTTTAAACTAATTGTATGAATTTCTTTCGCTGTCACTGTATTTAGATGATATTAAGTCTAATAATAACAAGTACATCCACACATTAATTATTTTTAGGATAGCACTAAGTCTTTTATTAGCGTAATTACGGTTATAGACAATTATACTTTTGTTTTTAAAGTCATGCATTATTTTGACAAAAATTAAATTTATTCTACCATAATTTCAATTTTCTCCTTTTTTGATTAACTATAAAAAATCTGAAAATCTAGCATTTATTTTATAATGAATACAAGTTACTATAAGACTGATGTATTTATTACAAAAAATAATATATGCCAAAAATATACAAATAAATAATTTTTCTAAAATAATTGTTTGAAGAGTAATACTATCCTTACCTTAATATTTTACCAAAAAGATTTATCTGTTGGCGTGGCTGCTCTTGGTGCTAGTAAATTCAGCCTCTTGGTTCTAATCATATTAGGTGAGTCCAAGAAGCTTAATTGACTAGTACTAAAAGACTTAATTGACTAGCACCCGTATATATCAAAGGTTTAATTGACTAGCACTCGAACAGCCACGTCAACAAATAAGAAAATTTAGTAAGATTTTATAGTATGAATAACATTACTCTTATTTGAAATTAAGTAAAATGTCGTGTGTCAAAAAAATAAATTGCCTAAAAATCAAAACGGAGAATAATTTAATTTAATGACATTATTTGATTATTTTAAAAGAAAAAACATAATTTAAGATAGAGATTAATAAAAATTTAATATCATTAATCATAATGATTGGTGAGTCTTTAAAAAGATAAAAAATCACCCAAAATATCATTTGGTCTTTAAAAAAAAAAAAACAAAATTGTCTCTCCCTTTTATCAATTATCAACAAATAAAAATATAATAATAATAAAAGCTGGGAAAAAATTAGAAAGAAAACAAAATTGCGGAGTTGCTGTGATGGAAGAGAGTCCAAGCCAAGCCAAAGCCGCCTTGAACTGTCGGTGGTCCTATCAGAGCTCACGCCGGTCTTCCCCATCTGCACTCGTACACGCACTGCTGCTCTCTCTCTCTCTCTTATCTTCTTCATTTCCGACCCTTCGAACCCCATCAATGCATTGAAGATCTCCTCCAATTCACAGTCTCTACAAGGTCAGACAAATATCTCGCATTCCCTCCTGCACTCTCTCTACTTTCTCTACACTTGTTGAACTCTACATTGTTCACGATTGTTCTTTCTGCATAATCTAAAAGTCAGAGTACTTACGTGGTTTTGTTAGATCTTCTTGAAGATCTACTGTTTTGTTACGAAAGTTTTGTCGAATTCAGCTGAATCTGTTTGGAATTGGTTGGAGTTCATTTTGTTGTATAAATCTGGTAAGGCACCAATATTGAGCTCTTGGCTATTCACAGTCCTTGTAGATGAATGGGGCAATATATGTCTTGAAGTGATTATAATTCAATTGGTGCTGAGATTCTTGGCATTTTTGTAGCTAGGATTTGATCTGCATCTCTTTGCTCGTATTCCTCTAACAAATGGATTTGTTTTGCTTTAAAGTGATTTTAATTCAATTGGTGTAGATGTTCTTGGCAGTCGGATAATTACAATTTGATTACTTCGCTTCTCTATTTTTTTTTTTTACCATTTTGAATTCCTGTTGTTTTGCAGGAGGTTTTAGCTTTTGACTGTGTCTTGGAGGTAGATCTGAAGAGATCTTGAATAACAGCAAAGCTGGCGGCAACACTAGCTTGGAGGTTTTCAGCCAGCAATGGCAGCAGCCTTGCGACTACTGATATGGTACTTATCTGCATATTCATTTATCTACAGATACTTCGTTGACTTTGTTCGAGACTTGAACAAGAGGCTGTTTGTAAATCCCAATTCAAAGCATTGAGTGTAGAAACTGATTTTTGATGCCCCCTTATGAACTCCGTTTGCCCAATTGTGGTTCCGATTTCCAATTGATTGGATGCTTCTTGAGTGGGCTCAGTCTTAGTTGCCAGTCTAGATTGCAACCTCTCTAGGTTCAACTGTTATTATTTCTGCTCAACTATGCAAGAAAGGGAAAAGGAGAGGGTTATGCATGTTGAATTGGTTATTTATGCTGTAACGTGCAGCTCGTAAACATGCAATGCAAACTGTCCAATGTTTTCTCCCTTGCATATGTCGCAAGGCAAAAATAGCTAAAAAGAATATGGGAAATTTTGCTAACAATTTTGCATATTGTGCATGTACATGATGTACGTTCACCTCATCATATAAGTTAGATGTTTATGCTGTGGAACATATCTTTGATATTCTAATGTCTTTCTCAATTGAGATTTTATTGTAATGGTTAGTGTTTAAAAAGTTTTATCAAGGCTAGCCTTGAAGCGAGGTGTTCTCAAGAAAAGTAGTAACCTAGGAAACATATGCTTCAAACTTGAAGACATTCAAAAGAGACTCTTCTGAATATTTTTTGCACATCCAAAATGCTCTAGGATTAACTTAGTGTGTTTAAAGAAACTAAAGAGAATACAAACCATGCTTCTCTAAGGTTACATAAAAGAATGAGCGGAACCCCAAAATCATTTATTTTCTTTTTTTATTGCTTCATATCAATGAAAGCTCTCAATTGAAATGAATTTATCAACTAACTCAACAAAGTCTTGTCCTTGTATTTTGGGGTTGGTTACACGAAACTAGTCTCGCCATTAATTGGAATTAATTTATGACTAACAATAATGTTTGACAACTTTCATTGAGTTATGAAACCCTAAACAGAATTGAAAGGGTTGGGTCCTTTAGAAATTTGAAATTATATTATGACCCAAATTTTAAAATAATAAAAATTCTTATTTTTTGACTAATGATAATATTTTATGTTTCTTAATTAAAAAAATACAAGTCCCAAGAAGCTTATACATGAGTGTCTTGAGGCTTATGCTTTGCTGTGTAAGGGGTCAAGTGCCTTGCTTTATGCTTCCTCCTTTTAAAACATTGGTAAAGGCAAAAGAATCACCTTGTTTCAGCAGTTCTCTTATTTGTTCAATTTAGCCTTCTGCAAGTTGTTTTTTCAGTATTAAGTTATAAACCCAAAAATGTGGGAATATATCATGGCTCACATATTTATCGTGAAACTGATTTTTTGTGTGGCTTTCCCATCTTGGTTGCTTCTTTATTTTCAACAACCTTTGACTTTTTAGCATCATCATATAACATGTTACATCATTTTCATGTAGCTTTTGTGTTCTTGGTTTTAATCTTTATTGTTGGTTAGCATCCATTGTTTGATGCATAAGTACATCAAGATTGATTTTTTGTTTCTATTTCTAAGGACTATTTGCAACCATCTCATTATTTTGATTGCAGGAAAGAAATGGGGATGCTAGACCTCAAGATTTGGAGCCTCTAACTCCGCATTCACTCATTAAGATGGGTTCAAGGTCAGTTCAGTTTTTATTATGCAAATGCAAAGTTTTGCCTAGATAAAGTGTTTTTGTCTCTGACAAATATATATATATATATATATATTCTTTCTTGGTGAGTCACTTAGTTTATTGCTACTTAAATGGCACTCTTTCTTGTGATTCTTAGCTTAAATAAGTATTAAAACTTTATCCAGTCATTGTAATTTTCTTTGGTGAGCAATATCACTCTTTAGTTGAAATCTGTTTGCCGACTGCAGATGATGACAAAGACCACCCAAGGCTTCTCTTTGAATAAAGCCCCTATTAAAATGCTCATTTTTTTTGTATGTTTATGCCAAACCAAATATCTTAGGCCATATGTTTCTATTTGTTTTTTTTTTGCCTTCTCTGGTAAAATGTCATTGCTGCTTCTCATGTTATCATCTAAATGTTTCTAAAGAATACTACATGGTGACCAAGGATTTATCCTGGCTTCAATTTTGTGAAGCATTTATACTATTTGGCAGTTGGTACCCAGCTTTGCTGGATCCTGCATAATTTATGTGCCTTATCTCCCTCAAACTAGTAAAATGGTCTGAACAATGAAAAGAAGGAATTAAGAGGAATATATCTGAACATGGAGATTCCTGCTAATGTGAAGTTTCAATTTTTATTTTTTAATTTTTTGCTTTGGTGGGGTGTCTCATCTAACAGTGACCAAATTTATTGCAGTTTAAACATTTGTACTTCTCTTTTTAAATGCTGATATAAAATGATTGGATAAAATTCAACTCAACTCCTAAAAACCTTACCCCAATTACTTTGCTTTAGCAAAATATTCATTGACCTCTATTTCTTCTCTATTTAGGGCCCATAGGCAGTCTTGTATTCTGTCATTATCTGGACCTTTGTCCTCTTTGGACTCCTTGTGCTTCTGTAGTGCCTTCAACTGAACCTCACTGTTCATTACACTGTGATTGGCCTATACTTTTTCCTTTCTCCTAAGATTGCAGATTTTATTAAAGAAATCATTTGGGAACTGCTTTATAAAGTCTTTATGTGAGGCCTTCAATTGTATATTGTTATCCCAAATCATTTAAGAGTCTCATTTACAGCTCAAGTATCTCACATTCCCAAATTACCTGCAGAGAGCGTAGTAACATGGAGGATCCAGATGGGACATTGGCAAGCATTGCCCAATGCATTGAGCAGTTGCGGAAGAATTCCTCATCTGTACAAGAAAAAGAGTACTGCTTGAGGCAGTTGCTGGAGCTTATCGATACACGTGAAACTGCTTTCAGTGCTGTTGGATCTCATTCTCAGGCAGTTCCAGTACTCGTGTCCCTCCTTCGATCAGGATCACTTGGGGTTAAGATCCAGGCTGCTACTGTTTTAGGTTCCCTATGTAAGGAGAATGAACTACGGGTAAAAGTATTGCTTGGAGGTTGCGTTCCGCCACTGCTTGGTCTTCTTCGGTCCAGCTCAACAGATGGTCAAATTGCAGCTGCCAAGACCATCTATGCTGTGTCTCAAGGTGGTGCAAGGGATCATGTTGGATCAAAAATTTTTTCAACTGAAGGAGTAGTGCCGGCGCTTTGGGAACAACTAGAAAAAGGGCTGAAGGCTGGAAACCTAGTCGATAACTTACTTACTGGAGCTTTAAAAAACCTTTCTAGCAGCACTGAGGGATTTTGGTATGCAACAATACAAGCTGGAGGGGTCGATATACTAGTGAAATTGCTGACAACTGGACAGTCAAGTACTCAATCTAATGTATGCTTTCTCCTGGCATGCATGATGATGGAGGATGCATCTGTTTGTTCTAGAATCTTGGCTGCAGAGGCTACAAAACAACTTCTTAAGCTATTGGGACCTAGTAATGAAGCTTCTGTCAGAGCAGAAGCTGCAGCTGCTCTTAGATCTCTTTCTGTGCAGTGTAAAGAAGCAAGGCAGGAGATAACTAATTCTAATGGTATACCTACTCTGATAAATGCAACAATAGCTCCTTCAAAAGAATTCATGCAAGGTGAGTACGCCCAAGCTTTGCAGGAGAATGCAATGTGTGCTCTTGCAAACATTTCTGGTGGTTTGTCGTATGTTATCTCAAGTCTTGGTCAAAGCCTTGAATCATGTTCTTCACCTGCACAGATTGCTGACACATTAGGGGCTTTAGCTTCGGCTCTTATGATATATGATAGCAAAGCAGAAGCTACTAGAGCATCAGATCCTCTGGATATTGAGCAAACATTGGTTAAGCAGTTTAAGCCTCGGTTACCATTTCTTGTTCAGCAGCGGACCATAGAAGCCTTAGCCAGTTTGTATGGGAATTCCATACTCTCAAATAAACTCGCTAGTTCTGATGCAAAACGTCTGCTAGTTGGTTTGATCACAATGGCGACCAATGAACTTCAAGATGAGCTGATAAGATCGCTTCTCATGCTTTGCAACAATGAAGGCAGTCTATGGCATGCCCTTCAAGGTCGTGAGGGGATTCAGCTATTAATATCGCTTCTTGGACTTTCCTCAGAACAACAACAAGAATGTGCTGTTGCATTACTTTGCCTATTATCTAATGAAAATGATGAAAGTAAATGGGCTATCACAGCTGCTGGTGGCATACCTCCACTTGTTCAAATCCTAGAGACTGGGTCAGCTAAAGCGAAGGAAGATTCCGCAACAATTCTGGGGAATCTCTGTAATCACAGTGAGGATATACGGGCATGTGTTGAAAGTGCTGATGCTGTTCCTGCTTTATTATGGCTACTGAAGAATGGAAGCCCAAATGGGAAAGAAATTGCAGCAAATACTCTGAACCATTTGATCCACAAATCAGATACAGCAACAATCAGCCAACTCACTGCATTATTAACCAGTGATCTACCTGAATCTAAAGTCTATGTTTTGGATGCATTAAGAAGTATGCTTTCAATAGCCCCCATCAATGATATGTTGTGTGAAGGAAGTGCTGCAAATGATGCGATTGAGACAATGATAAAAATTTTGGGCTCTACCAGAGAAGAAACTCAGGCCAAGTCTGCATCTTCTCTTGCTCGAATCTTTAATCTAAGGAAGGATTTGCGTGAAAGTAGCATTGCTGTTAAAACTCTTTGGTCAGCCATGAAACTTCTAAATGTTGAATCTGAAAGCATCTTAGTAGAGTGTTCACGTTGCCTTACTGCGGTATTTCTTTCAATAAAAAAGAACCGGGATGTGGCTGCTGTTGCCAGTGATGCACTGTCTTCATTAGTGGTGCTTGCCAATGCTGCAGTTCTGCAAGTTGCAGAGCAGGCGACATGTGCTTTGGCAAACCTTCTTTTGGACGCTGAAGTTTCAAAAAAAGCTATTCCTGAAGAAATTATTATGCCTGCTACTAGGGTTTTGAGAGAAGGAACAGTTGCTGGAAAGACTCTTGCTGCAGCAGCAATTGCTCGGCTACTCCACTCTCGTCGAATTGATTCATCCTTAACTGATTGTGTGAACCGTGCTGGAACAGTTCTTGCGTTGGTTTCTTTTTTGGAATCTGCTGATGGTGAGTCTGCTGCCACATCAGAGGCACTAGATGCACTTGCCTTTTTGTCAAGGTCAGAAGGAGCTAGTGGACACGTCAAACCTGCATGGACAGTTCTTGCTGAATTCCCAAACAGTATAACCCCTATAGTTTCTTGTATTGCTGATGCGACACCCTTGTTGCAGGATAAAGCCATAGAAATATTGTCACAGCTTTGCCGGGCTCAGCCTGTTGTTCTAGGAAATTCAATTGCCTGCGCATCTGGATGCATTTCATCAATTGCAGAAAGGGTGATCAGTTCCTCAGACACGAGGATCAAAATTGGGGGAAGTGCACTTCTTATATGTGCTTCGAAAGTAAATCATCAGAGAGTGGTGGAAGATTTGAATCAATCAAATTCACGTGCCCATCTCATTCAATCTCTTGTTGGAATCCTTAATTCCATGGGGTCTTTCCATTTTGGAGATCAGGAAGATAAGGAGGCTATAAGCATTTACTGGAATACCAAAGAAGAAACAAATATTAGTGAAACTGCGACAAGTACAGCAGTCATTGGTGGTGGCAACATGGCTATATGGCTACTCTCAGTCCTTGCTAGTCATGATGACAAAAGTAAAATTGAGATTATGGAGTCTGGAGCAATTGAAGTCCTCACTGAGAGAATAGTGCAACGCTCATCGCAATATGCTCAGGTATTCAAATTTTCATTTTGAATGAAGCATTTATATCTTATTCATGATGCAACTGGTAATTGAAGAATTCTTAGATTTTCACACAAGCATCATGAACGGCTAAACTTTGTTTCCCGTAAACATGTTTGCTTATCTATGTCACCGATCAGAAAAAAAGTTTGCTTATCTATGTCAGGATGGAATCTGATTTTACACTTCTACTATTGATATAATTGAAACCTTTGTTTGCTCCTCCGTGGAATTCATGCAGATTGATTTTAAAGAAGATAGTAGCATATGGATTTGTGCCTTACTGCTTGCAATTTTGTTTCAAGATAGAGATATTATACGATCACATGCAACCATGAAATCTATACCAGTTCTTGCAAATTTGTTGAAGTCAGAGGAGTCAGCAAACAGATATTTTGCTGCCCAAGCTATGGCCAGTCTAGTCTGTAATGGTAGCAGGGGGACTCTTCTGTCTGTTGCAAATTCTGGGGCAGCAGCTGGGCTCATTTCCTTACTTGGATGTGCTGATGTGGATATATATGATCTTCTTGAATTGTCAGAGGAATTTGCTTTGGTGCGTTATCCAGAACAAGTTGCTCTTGAGAGGTTGTTTAGGGTTGATGACATTAGGGTTGGGGCTACTTCTAGGAAAGCAATACCTGCCCTTGTTGACCTACTTAAACCGATTCCTGATCGTCCAGGGGCTCCGTTTCTATCAGTTGGGCTTCTCACTCTTCTTGCAAGAGACTGTCCCTCAAATAAAATTGTTATGGTAGAATCGGGAGCTTTGGAAGCACTGACTAAATATCTTTCACTTGGCCCACAAGATGCAACTGAGGAAGCCGCTACTGATCTATTGGGGATCCTATTTGGCAGTGCTGAAATACGAAGACATGAATCTGCATATGGTGCTGTCAGTCAACTTGTAGCAGTCTTGCGTTTAGGCGGAAGAGGTGCAAGGTACAGTGCTGCAAAAGCATTGGAAAACCTATTTTCTGCTGACCATATCAGAAATGCAGAAACTGCCAGGCAAGCTGTTCAACCTTTGGTGGAAATCCTAAATACTGGTTTGGAGAAGGAGCAACATGCTGCTATTGCTGCATTGGTTAGGTTATTGAGTGAAAACCCATCAAGAGCCCTTGCCATTGCAGATGTTGAAATGAATGCAGTGGATGTTCTTTGCAGGATTCTTTCGTCAAATTGTTCAATGGAACTGAAGGGGGATGCTGCTGAGTTGTGTTGTGTTCTTTTCGGGAATACGAGAATTAGGTCTACCATGGCTGCAGCTCACTGTGTTGAACCTCTGGTATCTCTTCTTGTAACTGAGTTCTGTCCTGCTCATTATTCAGTTGTCCGTGCGTTGGATAAACTTTTAGATGATGAGCAATTAGCAGAACTAGTTGCTGCACATGGGGCAGTCATCCCTCTTGTTGGCCTTCTCTATGGTAGGAATTACATGCTTCATGAGGCTGTTTCCAGAGCTCTTGTGAAGTTAGGGAAGGACAGGCCTTCCTGTAAGATGGAAATGGTGAAAGCTGGAGTAATTGAGAGCGTACTTGATATTCTCCATGAATCACCTGATTTTCTTTGTGCTGCTTTTGCAGAATTACTCCGAATATTGACCAATAATGCTACCATTGCTAAGGGTCCATCAGCTGCCAAAGTGGTTGAGCCCCTTTTCCAGTTGCTAACAAGGGCAGAGTTTGGACCTGATGGACAACATAGCGTTTTACAGGTTCTTGTTAATATTTTAGAACATCCACAGTGTCGTGCTGACTCTAACTTGATGTCTCACCAATCTATTGAACCAATTATCCCATTACTGGATTCTTCAACTCCAGCAGTGCAACAGTTGGCAGCTGAGCTTCTATCGCACCTACTTTTGGAAGAACGTCTTCAAAAGGATTCAGTGACACAGCAAGTGATCAATCCCTTAATACGAGTTCTTGGTTCTGGTATACATATTTTGCAGCAGAGAGCTGTAAAGGCACTTGTTAGTATTGCAGTAACTTGGCCAAATGAAATTGCAAAGGAGGGGGGTGTTAGTGAACTGTCCAAAGTGATATTGCTAGCTGATCCTTCTCTTCCTCATGCCTTGTGGGAATCTGCTGCTTCTGCTTTAGCCAGTATTCTGCAGTTCAGTTCTGAATTTTATTTGGAAGTTCCTGTTGCTGTGTTGGTAAGGTTGTTGCATTCTGGCTCAGAAAGCACAGTAATTGGTGCGTTGAATGCTCTTCTGGTATTGGAAAGTGATGATGGAACCAGCGCAGAAGCAATGGCAGAAAGTGGTGCCATTGAGGCTCTTTTGGAACTTCTCAGATGTCATCAGTGTGAGGAAACTTCTGCGAGACTGCTGGAGGTGTTGCTTAACAATGTGAAGATCAGGGAATCAAAAGCAACAAAGTCTGCAATCTTACCATTGTCCCAATACCTATTGGACCCACAAACCCAAGCTCAACAGGCAAGGTTACTGGCAACTCTTGCTCTTGGTGATCTGTTCCAGAATGAGGCTCTTGCTCGAACTACAGATGCTGTTTCGGCTTGCCGGGCTCTAGTGAATCTGCTTGAGGACCAACCAACAGAAGAAATGAAAGTGGTAGCTATATGTGCCTTGCAAAACCTTGTAATGTATAGTCGGTCGAATAAAAGAGCAGTTGCAGAAGCTGGTGGTGTTCAGGTTATATTGGATCTGATTGGTTCAAGTGATCCAGATACATCAGTCCAGGCTGCAATGTTTATAAAACTTATCTTCTCTAACAGTACCATTCAAGAGTATGCTTCCAGTGAAACAGTCAGAGCTATAACTGGTAAATTCTCTTTATTTCTTGTGCCAACTTCACCTAGTTGTGATTGATTCAAGGAGTATGACAGAAATGCCTGAAACAATTTTTGTCTCTCCTGTTTCATGACAATTTCCCCCAAGAATGCTTATTTTGACTGGCAGTGAATTTTTTTTATAAACTTTGCCAGTGTACTACTCACTGCTTCTGCCATTAACAGTCAATGTGAACATTGGCTAGCTGACAGATCTATTCATACAATTGTTTTGTGGATTTTAACAAAACATTCTATGTTTTCCATATCTTGTCCACATGTATGCAGGGAAAACTATTTGAGGTACTTGGTAATGAGTTGTTGACAGTCTTCTAGTGACAACTTATGTTTCTCATGCTTTATTTAAAGAGTGTGAGATGCTAAGGAAAATTGGTCTTTCTTGGAGTGAGTTACATGTACAAGTTTTTTAGTATATTTATTCATTATTTTAATTTATCATATTTTTTTGTAAGTATTTTAATTTACTATATTTATCATTATTTTTTTAAGATACTTATCAAAAAAAAAAAATGTTTGGGCTTTCAAGTGGGAGAATGCGAGTTTGAGTCTAAGAACAGCCACTTGTGCAAAATAATGCCAAGAGGTTAGATTTATCTCTAGTTTACCCCTCCCAGCATCCCGTGTAAGGGGAACCAACGGGTTGGTCCAACACTAGGCTATGGATTTTTTTTATAGAATTATTTTTTTCTATGATGGAACTTACATATAGTCAAAAGATTCTTGGTATATTTCTTCATATTCTTCTTAACAATATTGTGGGTATAAATAACCACTGTACATAATTGGAATGCTAAAGTTTAGGAGTACAAAACTCTCAGTCAGCAGAGCATATTTCTAATCTAGGAAACAGATTTACAATCAATCTATATATATATGGAAGTATACCAACTTGGAATTATTTCTAAAATCTTTAACACTCCCACTCAAGTTGGTGCATAGATGTCGCTTATTCCCAATTTGTTGAGACCTCATGAAATGCTCGACTTGATACGGCCTTGGTGAGTAGATCAGCAAGTTGTTCTTGAGATGAGACATGAGGTGTTTCAATGATCCTTGCTTCTAGTTTCTCTTTGATGAAATGCCTATCAACTTCCACATGTTTGGTTCGATCGTGCTGAATTGGGTTGTGGGCAATATCACACGCTGCCTTGTTATCACAATATAGCTTCATTGGGCTGTCATGCTTAATATTCAGATCTTCTAATAACTTACGGATCCATAATAATTCACATATTGCCTTAGCCATTCCTCTGAATTCAGATTCAGCACTAGATAAAGCAACCATAGCTTGCTTCTTACTTCGCCAAGTGACCAAATTTCCTCCTACAAAAGTGAAATATCCTGCTGTAGACCGCCTATCTTTGATTGATCCAGCCCAATCCGCATCAGTGTATCCTTTGACATCCAGCTTATTACCCCTTTTAAACATAATCCCCTTTCCTGGAGATGACTTCAAGTAGCGCAAAATGCGGGTAACTGCATTCATATGTTCTTCGCTAGGAGAATGCATGAATTGGCTCACGATACTTAGCGCATATGCCAAGTCAGGCCGAGTGTGTGCAAGATACATCAGTCTCCCAACTAATCTTTGATACCTTTCCTTGTTTGTTGGAACTTGATCCGAATATATGCCTAGCTTCATATTTTCTTCCATAGGAGTGCTAACTGGACTACATGCCGTCATGCCAGTCTCACTTAGTAAATCTAAGGCGTATTTTCGTTGAGATAGAAAGATACCTTCCTTTGATCTTGATACTTCAATACCAAGAAAGTATTTCAAAGGGCCAAGGTCCTTCATCTCAAATTCTCTGGCTAGGTGGTTCTGCAATGCGCTCCTTTCTTCTGAATCATTTCCTGTTACTATCATATCGTCAACATACACAATGAGACAAGTAATCATTCCTTTGTTATGCTTCACAAAAAGAGTATGATCTGAGTTACTCTGCTTGTATCCAAAAGTTTTCATTGACTTCGTAAACCTTTCAAACCACGCTCTCGGAGATTGCTTTAAACCGTATAGGGCCTTTTTTAATCTGCAGACATGTTTTCCACCTTCTGACTGCATATTACATCCAGGTGGCAACTCCATGTACACTTCTTCTTGAAGGTCTCCATGCAAAAAAGCATTTTTCACATCGAACTGGTGCAATGGCCAGTCAAGATTCACCGCTAAGGATATAAGAATACGGACAGTATTGATTTTTGCTACTGGTGCAAATGTCTCCATGTAGTCAATTCCATAAGTTTGAGTGTACCCTTTGGCGACTAGTCTAGCTTTGAATCGTTCAATGGTTCCATCTGCTTTGTATTTGACTGTGAAAACCCACCTACACCCAACAGGTTTCTTTCCTTTAGGCAGCTCAACAACTTCCCAAGTTGAGTTCTTTTGAAGTGACTTCATTTCCTCATTCATAGCTTCCTTCCACCTGGGATCTCTTAGAGCTTCCTGCATGTTAGTAGGAATAGATACAACAGATAATTGATTCACAAGCAACTTACTTTCCTTTGATAGTCTATGGTAGGATACATAGTTGCTCATGGGATACTTAGGATTAGAACTCAGAACAGGTTCATAGTTAAATCTAGGTATACCTCTAGTGGTTCGATTAGGTAGTACTTTTGGAAGGAATTGAGATTCAGAATGTACCTGGGGTTCGGGAAAGGAATTGTCCTAAAAAAACAATTGGTTAGATAGTACTTGAAGTGGAGTCGCTTCCATCTGATTCTGATTATTTTCCTCTTCAATCTAATTCTGATTATTTCCCTCATTCAAACGAGCATTTGGTTAGTCAAGAACAAGTTGCTCACGCAACTCGGTTGCTTCCTCTCGACACTCACCACTTTTATCCAAAACTTCACCACTTGTATTCGAATGGTCCAAAGAAGAATTTAGGTTTAGAGTCTGCAATTCATTTCGTCTCTCCCGCTGAATTAAAGACTCGGGAACAGTATAGTACATGTCATTTTCATGAAAGACAACGTCAAAAGTGACATACATTTTCCGTGATGGGGGATGATAGCAGCGGTAGCCTTTCTGAAGTGAGGCATAACCAACAAAGACACATCGTAGGGCTCGTGGTTCCAGCTTATCACGCAAAGGCTTGGGAAGATGCACAAATGCCACACACCCAAAAATTCTAGGTGATAAATTCAGAGCAGTAGGAGCACTTACAGTTGAATGAAGTACTTCAAAGGGAGTCTGAAAATCCAGCGAGCTGGAGGGTACACGATTAATGAGGTACGCCGCAACATTGAGCGCTTCAACCCAGTAACAGGTGGGCATGTGAGCTCCAAACAAAGAGGCTCGTACAACTTCAAGTAGGTGGCGATTCTTGCGCTCCGCAACCCCATTTTGTTGAGGGGAATAAGGGCAAGTCGTCTGGTGTGCTATGCCATGTTCTTGTAAGTACTTCGTCAGGTCCTGATTAACAAATTCTCCACCATTATCAGTGCGAAAAACTTGTATATGAGATTGGTATTGAGTGGCAATCATTTTATGAAATTTCTGAAACAAATAGCTAACTTCATTCTTTGATTTCATCGAGTAAACCCAAGTCATACGAGTGTGATCATCAATAAATGAGACAAACCAACGAGAACCATTCAAGGAAGATTTTTTGGCTGGCCCCCATACATCAGAGTGAATCAACATAAAAGGTACTGGACTTTTATTCATGCTCAATGGGAACGATACACGGTGACTTTTTGCAAATTCACAAATATCACATTTGAAATCTGAAGTATTTAACTGAGAAAACAACTTTGGGAACAATTTTTTTAAATATCCAAAAGATGCATGACCCAAGCGCCTGTGCCACAACCAAATTTCGGAGGATTTATTGATCTGATCTGCTGAAAGAGCTTGAGCCAACTGATGTGAGCTAGTAGGTTTCAGATCCAAAAGATACAGTTTCCCCCTTCTAGTACCACAACCAATCGTCTTCCGAGTTCGAATGTCCTTAAAAACACAATGGTTAGGCCAGAAAATCACAACACAAGACAACGCACTGGTTATTTGAGCAACAGACAATAAATTATGGTTGAGAGAAGGTACAACTAAAACAGAATCAAGATTCAAATTATGTGAGAGAGGAATTGAACATTCTCCAATCACAGGTGAGAGGTTGCCATTGGCAGTAGAGACTATATGTGTGGTGGACTGTTTCATAGACTGAACTTGCTGACTGGCAAAGGTCATGTGATCCGTTGCACCGGAATCAATTATCCATGTACTACTACTACTATGTGATGCAGAAGTATGGAAAATCTTACCAATATTACCTGAAGTAGCAATCAAAGAGGAAGCTTCTGCAACATCATTGGAAGGTTTGGTTACAGCAACAGAGACTTGGTGGTTTAGCTTCGAATTACGCTTGCGCGGTGCCTTTGCTGGATCCCACCAATCTGGATAGCCAATTAGGTCATAACACCGTGCTTTTGTATGGCCTTTCTCACCACAGTGAGTGCACAAACGTTCGGGTTTGGTCTCACATATCTCATAGCTGCTCTTCTGAGATCGTGCTTGGTCAGAATCAATCTTTTGAGTGGATTGTCGAGGCTGGGGTTTAGCGCGTCGAGCCATTAGAGCGGAAGATTCAGGGTTATCAGGTTCAGCATTCAAGGTAGCTCGGCGTATAGCATCTCGACGGACATAGGCATAGGTGTCGTCGAGGTCCATCGAGATGTCCTTCCGAAGAACCTCTCCTCTGATCTGTTCGAATTCTGCATCCAGGCCACTAAGAAAGATGTGCACTCTCAGCCGTGTAACAGATTTCTTATAGGTGACAATATCATCGGGATCCTTCATGACAACTCTATCACGATGATCTAATTCTTGGAAAATTTCAACAAGCTCACCGTAATAAGTTGATAAAGGTCGACCAGCTTGTTTGATGGTGAAGGCCCGCTGATTTAGGGCAAAAATTTGTGTCTCATCCGATCCATCATAGAATGCTTTGGCAAGAGCACTCCAGATTTCTCTTGCGTACGCAGTCGCAGATAACGCTTCATTATCTCCGGCGACATGGAGGTCAGCAACCAGCCCTTGACCTTTTGATTCTCTGCATACCACTTTGCATAGGTAGCATCGGTTTCCTTTGGTGGATCAGTTTTACCCATAATATATTCGAGCTTCTCACGTCCTGCGATCTGCATCTCTAATATTTGGGACCATACATCGTAGTTAACTTCGGTGAGGATAACTCCAGCATGAAAGCCAGAATGTTCAGATTGGATATGGATTACGGGGGTTGATGGTTCGAGAGGAGAGGATTCGGGAGCCATATGATTTTTTTGATGCGATGGCTGTGCAGAGTAAAGTATGGGAGGCTCTGATACCAAGTCAAAAGATTCTTGGTATATTTCTTCATATTCTTCTTAACAATATTGTGGGTATAAATAACCACTGTACATAATTGGAATGCTAAAGTTTAGGAGTACAAAACTCTCAGCCAGCAGAGCATATCTCTAATCTAGGAAACAGATTTACAATCAATCTATATATATATATGGAAGTATACCAACTTGGAATTATTTCTAAAATCTTTAACACATATCTTATCTCATTACTCAAGGTTGAAGTGCACTGCTTATGCACTTGGGTAACACAAATAAGAAAAATATATAATTGGCTGTTTAGATGTTTGAATTGCTGTTTAGCATTAGGTCTAAAAAATGATTGAGAATGCCACTTGCTCGGATGGCTTTTCCATGCTTGCAAATACATTTTCAGTTGTCTAATCAATTCTTATGTATTTGCAGCTGCAATTGAAAAGGATTTATGGGCCAGTGGAACAGTAAACGAAGAGTATCTGAAAGCTCTGAATGCACTCTTTAGCAACTTCCCACGTCTGAGAGCCACTGAGCCTGCGACACTTAGTATTCCACATCTGGTTACATCCCTCAAGATAGGCTCAGAGGCAACTCAAGAAGCTGCTTTGGACTCGTTATTTCTTCTTAGGCAGGCTTGGTCGGCATGCCCAGCTGAAGTCTCTAGGGCTCAATCAGTTGCTGCTGCAGATGCAATTCCTTTGTTGCAGTATTTGATCCAGTCAGGTCCACCTCGGTTTCAAGAGAAGGCAGAGTTCTTATTGCAGTGTTTACCAGGGACGTTAGTGGTAATAATAAAACGTGGCAATAATATGAAGCAGTCTGTTGGAAACCCAAGTGTTTTTTGCAAGCTTACACTTGGCAACACTCCGCCCAGGCAAACTAAGGTACGATGTAACACTCGTACAATTCCAGACCCTGTTATTTTATTTTTAAAATTACTGTTTGCTAAATTTATAAAACCCCACTTTTTAGCATAATGGCTATACAATTTGGAAACTAGACTATAAAGAATGCTCAAATTCAAAAAATATATGCTTTTAGCTTGCCTCCTATAACAAGTACTTCATTGTTGCATGCATTTAGCTGTTGTTGTTTGTATTTGTTCTTGGAAGTGGTAAACTAGCTTTTTGACGATTCTCACCTCAACATGATCTAGCGTTTTGCCTTGTTATCATACATAAAAGTCTTCTTAATTGAGTGATAACTATTGTTCTCATTTATTAATAAACATATTGTGGACATTTTACTTATATATACTTATCTATATGTTTATGGACTATTTTCTAAATTATGGTGCCTGTACAAAAGAATGTAATATATTGTATAGCTACAACTAAAGCAGGCCATTTCTTTCCAAAACCTGTTCTTTATTGGGTCAAATGTGAAATCTTCAGTCTTGCTCTTGTTAGTGCATGTTTGTGTAACATCCTGGTATATTTTGTTTTTTCCCTTGTAATACTTGGATTTTTGGATAGAATACTCGCTTTTGTCCAACTGGTAGTTGGACATACTCATCCCGGTCCTGGTCATCAAGTAGGCAAAACCTGTTTGTATTTGGAACACACAACAAACTTGAGAAGGTATTTGTTGTCAGCAGGTTCCATTGTAATGGTGGCACACTACTTTTCAAATAAAATTTTCCACAAAAGATTGCAAACAATTTTTTTTTTTAATTGTCAATTTAGAATTGCATGATTGAAACAGAAGCCCAGAAACACACTTATAATTCCCAGACAAAAACCATGCGACTGTGAACTGCAATGCCTACTGCATTGTTTTGGTCATCATTATTGTATTTAAGACCACTTTTGGAACAAGTTCTAGTGAAGAATGGATTCTAATTGCCCGTTGGAGTTCAATGTGCAATTCCCTTGATAATCCTGCTGTTATTTTACTATATTTTGTGCTTGAATTTTACCATTGTAGTACTTCCTCTAAAAATGCTTGTAGTCCATCTCAAAGGTTGCGAGTAAAGTGCATCCCTTGAAACTATTTCCGATCCTTAGAAATAGGGCTTCTTCTGCTCTCTTCTTTTTCCAATTCATTCAAATGTGAATCAAATTATTAGATTTACCTTTGTATGTCATTGAAAAGACCATAAAGAGGAAAACGAAAAAAAAAAGGAAAAATAAAGATAATAACTGATGGCAGAGGATATTGTCTCTAATAAACCATTGGTACTCACTCTAATGATGGTCAATAGACCTTAAAAGACATTTTACTCATTTGCAAGAACTAATGGAGATGGCACATCATCTGATCTCAAGGATGTATTAAAGGACCGGGTTCATTAGTTTCAGCTTCAACAGTTGAAGTTGGCCTTACTTGTACTGTGATTCTGTGATATTTTTTTGAGGAAGTTGTTTAGAAAAACAGTTCTTTTAGGATTTTGTCATCAATTTAATAAGTGATTTCCCCCCTTTTTTCTGATGATAGATGATAAAATTTGAACCCCCAAGAGCTTCTCCAAGAGGGGAGGCATCACAGGAGGCATAAATCCTAATTGCCATTTTACCTCCCCAACACCCAAATTGTGCATTCCAACGGGGGAGGCATAACAGGAGGCAAAATGCCTTTAGCAGATGAACAATGTTTGATATGAGGTATATATGCCTACCATGGGAGGAGAGAGAGAGAGAGGGGAGGCAAGATTTGGTGGGAAAGTAACTGAACAAGATAGAAAGAGAGAGGGGAGAGGCAAAATACATTAAAATATAAAAATGGATATTCATTTTGGATACTATTATTGGAGTAAATGTATGGTGGTGGAGTCATTGGTGTACGCATAAAACTAGCAAGAGGCAAATGGGCATTTTCCCTATCCAAATGCCTCCCCTTGTTGGAGATGCTCTAACTCCACTTCTTCCGTTAGATGCCATGACATTTTGCTACTATGGAGTTAGACTTATTTAGTCCTTTTTTTTGGCATATATATCTCTTAAAAAATTATTAGTTTCATTTTTTTCCTTGTTCTTTTTCCAAAGAACTTTTCTATTATCATCAGTTAATTCTTACAGTTCTTTTTGATATATGTTTCTCAATAGCATAAGTAGGCAATCATCATGTGTAGGATTTGCATGGTCAACACACCTTATCCCAATTACTTGGGTTGGGGGACAGAAATCTATATTCACTGTTCTTCCCTGCCTATGGGAACTTTTTTTTTTCCCTTCCCGCCTCTCTTCTGCTCGCCTCACAAATGCTTTTTGTTTGTATGCTACTCAGGTTGTATCAACTGGTCCTAATCCGGAATGGGATGAGAGCTTTGCATGGTCCTTTGAAAGTCCTCCAAAAGGCCAGAAGCTTCACATTTCATGCAAGAATAAGAGCAAAATGGGGAAGGTAAATGAGCCTGGAATGAACAGAAGGGATTTAGAGGCATCCTGCTTTATATTTTTCTTTAATTGTCATCTAACCAAGTTTCTTTTGATCTAATGGCAGAGTTCATTCGGGAAAGTTACTATCCAGATTGACCGTGTGGTGATGCTGGGGGCAGTTTCTGGGGAATACACTCTATTGCCTGAAAGCAAAAGCGGGCCTTCCAGGAATTTGGAAATAGAATTCCAGTGGTCTAACAAGTAACAGCCTACTGAGATTCTTGTAACGCAGCTGTGAATCGAAGGTTTAGGAACATGAGAAAGAATTATTTTCTTTTTTCCTTTTTGAGTTCAATTATTTGTTACTGTATATAGACTGCTGGAGAATTTTTTTTCTCATATTTTTATTTATATATGTTTGTAGTGACCATTTTCAGTCTTGAAACAGTAATTTATTAGTGTATTCTTTTGCTAACTTGTTTTGCTTCTATTTTCTTGGGAAGGCTATGGACTAAGGCCATGTTTGGTAGGCCGGAATGAGGGTAGGAATGGAATGTGCATTCCTGTCCATTCCTGTGTTTGTTTAGACTTTTTTAGGTCGGAATGGTCATTCCAAATGGAATGACTATTCTCAAAGAAGTCAGAATCGTCATTCCTTACTCAAAGTCACGGAATGCTCATTCCATTCCTCATCAAAATTTTTAATTTTTTTTTTTTGCCAATAAAAAAAATACAGGTTGAATTTCTTTTTGTGCCAATAAATCAAATGCAGGTTGAATTTTTTTTTCATTAAACGTACATGAAAGTGTTAAAATTTATACAAGTATTTTGAATATTTAACTTAATATTAACTTTATTTTAACAATTTGATGGTTTAAACCAAACACATGAATGTAATTGTCATTCTATTATTAGATATTCACCCAAACAAAAGAATGGAATAATTATTTCCATTCTATTCTTCTTCCATTCTATTCTTGATGCTATTCTATTTCTGTCTTATTCCATTCCAGCGTACCAAACATGCCCTAAAAAATTTGGCTTCCTCCGTACTTTTTGGTATTGATGTATTGTGTGCTTGTCAATTTCAGAGGAAAAAATAAACAAGGTTCTTGTTTTTGGAATTTGGACATCTTTTGGTTTGACATCTATTTTGTAATTGGATGTCTTAAGTTATGGAGAATTGGCATTAGATTTATTAACAATGAAACCTTAAACCTTATAATGTTTAGAAAAGGATTATTAACAATGCCTATCAGGTTGAACTTCCTCATGATGATTCTGACATCTCTCCTTAACAATTAATAGCGACAATTCCTCCTATGATTATGCCCATTTTTGTAGCGAATTGCAAAGTGCTAACATTCGTTAAAATGTTTGGATGTTAGTACAATATTTAATAATTTCAAGAGATTGGTGGAGCGGTAAAGACTTAAGAATTAAAATTTAAGATCTTGAGTTCGAGTTTCTCTTGAAATCACAAGAGATTATCCAATCCTTAATTTTAAGGCTTTGAAATTAGTGGGATGGGATTGAGTTAAGGATTCAATTTTTATAGCTCAATAAACAATTTTACATAGAGTCCCAATTATTGCAAATTTGTCGCAAAAGGTGCTTATAGAGGTCTAAGTGGCTAGCTTATCACAATTTTCACACATATGTGTAGAAAACTCAATCACCCATTAAACATAATTAATTAATATGTGTGGACCTTCATGCAAAAGCTTGCATGAACCGTACCACAATTCATACACCCTTTTTATGCCTTTGTAGTAGTGTGCGTGTGCATAATGAAATTTTTTTTAGGTGAGTCGAGTCTGTTGATTAATCACGTAAATGAATCATTTTATGTCATATGGACAAAAACAAATTTTTGTTTTGTTACATTAAAACTTGTTATCCCTGAAATATACTGAATATATATAAATATATATATATATATGTATATATAAACACGAATTAACAGAATGGAATACTTAGAATAGAATAAACAAAATACTGTATTTGAACTCACTGTTACAGAATGGAAAAAATTCGAGCCTTGTGAAATTCACAATTTCCTTAAGACGAATTTGCACCCTCTCGGTGCTCAAGGTGATGAGTAATCGTCTCCCAAGATAGAACGGATTTCGGTTCTAAAGAAGCAGCACTTCAATCTTTAGAACCCTACGAACATAACTGTATCAACACTCGAACTTGACTTATGTAGAGAGAGAGAATGCAATATTTCGAATGAATGAAATGCAATGAGGGTCTGGTATTTATAGGCTTCTTCATGACTGTTTGGTACAGTCATGAAGGTTCAGTTGTGTCTGTTCATGGCGTACAGTCATGAAGGTTCAGTTGTGTCTGTTCATGGCGAACAGACACAGGCGCAACAATGGAAACAAATGACTGTTCAGTCAAACCAACGCCACTCCCAACGGTAACCATACGCATGACGTAAAACGACAACGTTTTGGATTCCCAATGGTAACCATACGCATAACGCAAAACGAAAGCGTTTCGGAATCCGAATGGTAATTTAAACGCAAATCTAAAACGACTGCGTTTTCTGGTTTGAAAAATTTAAATAAATTTTCTCCAAAAAGATATATACACAGCAAGCCCAAGCCCAAGCCCAGGCCAGGCTCGACCTAGCCCGGTTCGGTGCAGCGGCGCTCGCGTGCGCGTCTATGGTGAACCAAACATATGCTAGGTCCTCCCCCTTTCCACAAAACTGGGGTGCCCTTTGAGGCCCAAACCCCACTCCAAGGTAGGTGTATATATACTAATAAAAGGCCTTGTACCCATACTATGTGGGACACAAGCTTTTTGCACAAGCTTCAAGCTTTTATTACCATTCCCAAGTGGTGATGTTTGGAAGCAATTTCTCATTCACTCCTTAATAGTTTTGAGCAACCCAATATTTAATCTTCATCTTCTCACGGAGGAGAACACATTCCCATGTGGACCCACTAAAATTAATTTGTGGGACCCACTTTAATTTTAGCTTAAAGTTAGCTATTTATTATGCTCAAACCCATTATTTTTTCAACAATCCCCCATATGAATGAAATTGACTGAAAGTAATGCAAATGATATGCAGACACTAGTTCGACTATAGTGAAAAGGTTACTGCATTGGGTTAAGTAGCCTACTGGCTTTGAACTTGCCCTAGTGAACGACTATCGGATTTACTTAGCTAATCAGTAGACATGAGGTCTTTGAACTATCAGCCGTTTGTGTAAACTAAGACAATAGAAATCACACAGTACCCTTTCGGACATAATTGGTTCTCACGTTTGTGTTCATTTTGGCCTTGAACACCTCTTGGTTCTGTGAGTGTTTTAGAGAATTCAGCCTTTCAAATTCTCATAGAAGCGGCCCCTTCGTACTCACATAGGTGATTTTTATGAAGAGTATCCTGCAATACCCTACTTGAACATCTTTCCAAGATATAGAGATCATTAAAAACGTAACTTATCCTTGGTTCTTGCGGCAGATGTGCACTGTCTCATCATAGGAATGGTTAGGAGTAAATATCTCCTCAGTGTGTACTGAGTTGTTTCATAGTTCGGTTGGCCCTTTGAACCTAGATCTTGGGATCTCCAGTCAACTAGGTTGGGTTGCCACTATGACAACTCTTGTTTAGACATAGGCTTTAAACCCATTCCCTTCGATGAACTTTCCACTTGCTCTCGTGTTAGGCCTTTTGTAAGTGGATCCGCAATATTATCTTTTGACCTTACATAGTCAATGGTGATAATTCCATTCGAGAGCAATTGTCTAACGGTATTATGTGTTCAACGTATGTGTCGTGACTTACCGTTATACATATGACTTTGTGCCCTTCCAATTGCTGATTGACTATCACAATGTATACAAATAGCGGGCATTGGTCTTGACCAATTTGGAATATCCTCTAAGAGATTATGAAGCCATTCTGCTTCTTCTTTAGCTTTATCTAAAGCAATGAATTCAAATTCCATTGTAAATCTAGCAATACATGTTTGGTTGGAGGATTTCCAAGACACGATTGCACTTCCTAGAGTAAAAACATATCCACTTGTGGATTCGGTGTCTTTTGAATCAGATATCTAATTAGCATCACTATACCTTTCAAGTATAGCTGGATATCTTGTATAGTGCAGTCTATAATTTTGGGTATATTTTAAATATCCCAAAAGTCTTATTATTACTTTCCAGTGATTGTTTCCTGGATTACTCGTAAATCGACTAAGCTTACTCACTAAATATGCTATGTCAGGTCGAGTGCAGTTCATGACATACATTAAACTGCCTATTATATGAGAATATTCTAATTGAGATATGCTTTCTCCAATATTTTTAGCAAGATGAAGACTTACATCCACTGGTGTCTTTATAGGATTTATGTTATACTTTTTGAACTTATCAAGTAATTTCTCAATGTAATGAGATTGAGATAAACAAGTCCATCAGACATTGTAGAAATTTTCATTTCTAAAATAGTGTCTGCGACACCTAAGTCTTTCATATCAAATCTATTAGATAACATTTGTTTTGTAGCATTTATCATATCAATGGTGCTACCTAAAATTAGCATATCATCAACGTAAAGACATAAGATGACATATCCTTTTTGAGTGGTTTTGACATATAAACATTTGTCACACTCATTGATCTTGAATCCATTTGACGTCATTACATTGTCAAATTTCTCATGCCATTGTTTTGGTGCTTGCTTTAATCCATAAAGGGATTTGACAAGCTTGCATACTTTACTTTCTTGTCCAGAAGCAATAACCCTTCGGGTTGTTCCATATATATTTCTTCATCTAACTCACCATTTAAGAAAGCAGTTTTCACATCCATTTGATGTATTTCTAATTTATTTAAAGCTGCTATCGCAATCAACATCCGAATGGATGTGATTCTAGTAACTGGTGAGTAAGTATCGAAATAATCTAATCCTTCCCTTTGCTTATAGCCTTTGACAACAAGTCTTACTTTATATTTCTCTATTGGCCCATCAGTTTTCATCTTCTTTTTAAAGATTCATTTGAATCCTAATGGTTTGGAACCAGGTGGAAGATCCACTAATTCCCACGTATGATTTTGCATGATGGATTCAATTTCACTATTGATTGCTTTTTTCCAATATGAAGTTTCGGGAGATGTCATTGCTTCCTTGAACGTTTGAGGATCATTTTCCAACAAATATGTTAGAAAATTAGGTCCAAAGGACGTTGATTTCTTTGCTCTCTTGCTATGTCTAGGTTCATCAATTATAGACTTTTGGTCTATACTTTCATGATTATTACTAATTGTAGCTTCTAGAGGCCTTTTCTGTAAACTTGATTCATGTGTCATGTTATAAGGAAATACATTTTCAAAAAATGAAGCATCCCTTGACTCAATAATTGTATTAACATGCACATCAGGAATCTCAGATTTATGAACAAGAAATCGATATGCATTACTATTATTTGCATAACCAATGAATACACAGTCAATGGTTTTTGGTCCTATTTTAACCTTTTTAGGTTTAGAAACTGCCACTTTAGCTAGACACCCCCACACTCTTAAGTATTTATAGCAAGGTTTGTGACCTTCCATAATTCATAAGGTGTTTTATGAGTTTTCTTATGAGGTACCTTGTTGAGAATATAATTGGCGGAAAGCAAAGCTTCCCCCCACAAATTCTAGGGTGAACCAGAACTTAACAGCATAGCATTCATCATTTCTTTTAATGTTCGATTTTTGCGTTCAGCAATACCATTAGATTAAGGTGAATAGGGAGCGGTAGTTTGGTGAATGATTCCATGTTCTGAACAGAACTCCTCAAATGGTGACTCATATTCACCACCTCTGTCGCTTCTTATTGCCTTAATCTTTTTGCTAAGTTAATTCTCAACTTCATTCTTGTAATGTTTAAACATTTCTATGGCCTTATCTTTGCTTCTTAGCAAATACACATAACAGTATCTAGTACAATCATCAATAAAAGTAATAAAATACTTTTTTCCCCCTCTAGTTTGCACAAAATTTAAGTCACATATATCACTATGAATTAAATCTAGAGGTTCAGTACTTCTTCCAACAGAATGGAAGGGTAATCTTGTCAATTTAGATTCCACACAAGTTTCACATTTGTGATTAGGATTAATATCAAATTTAGGCAAAAATTCTAAGTTAATTAATATACGTAAAGTATCATAATTAACATGTCTTAATTTAGCATGTCAGATATTTGAAGACTGAAGCAAGTAAGCAGAAGAAGCATTATTATTATTAATAGATTTTTGTACAATTGTCATAACATTCATCTTAAACAACCCCTCACTCAAATAACCCTTTCCCACAAACATCTCATTCTTAGTGAGCACAAATTTGTCTGACACAAAGACTAATTTGAAGCCATTCTTGCTAAGCAATGATCCAGAGACCAAGTTTTTGCGAATGTCAGGCACATGAAGCACATTGTTAAGATTGAGTTCTTTGCCAGATGTCATTTTCAATATCACCTTTCCACGTCCTTCAACTTTGGAACTTGAAGAATTACCCATGAAGAGTTGTTCTTCGTGCTCAACAGGTTTGTAGGTAGAGAACATCCATTTGTTTGAGCAAATGTGGCGTGTAGCCCCAGTGTCTACCCACCATTCCTTGAGGTTTCCCACCAAGTTACATTCGGATACAACGGTGAAAAGATTCATCTCACCAACATCAACTGAAAGCCTGTCACATTCTGTCATGTTTGCTTGAGCATTTGGTTTCCTTGAGTTCTTTGGTTTGTGACAATCCTTTGAACGATGTCCTTGCTTACCACAGTTGTAGCATTTCCCTTTGAACTTCTTAGAAACTTGAGAAGGACCTTCCCCTTCACGTTTCCTTTTATTCTTTGAGCCTTGTTCAACAACATTTGCCTTAACCCCCATGGAATGATTTCCATTCTTCTTTTCAAATCCTCGGTTGTCTTCTTCAATTCGTAGTCTCACTATCAACTCTTCAAGATTCATCTCTTTTCGTTTGTGCTTGAGATAATTCTTAAAGTCTTTCCATGATGGTGGCAATTTCTCAATCACAACAGCCACTTGAAATGAGTCACTTAGAGACATTCCTTCGGCATGGATGTCATGGAGGATCACTTGTAGATTTTGAACTTGGCTTATCACTTTTTTTATGGTCTACCATCTTATAGTCAAGAAATTTGCCAACTATGAATTTCTTCACGTCAGGATCTTCAGTTTTGTATTTCTTGTCCAAAGATTCCCATAGTTGCTTTGCTGTTTTGATCGAATAATATACATTATATAATGTATTATCCAATCCATTCAACACATAATTTCTACATAAAAAATCTGTATGTTTCCATGCATCAACAGCAGCCACTTTTTCCTTGTCAGTTTCTCCTTCAACAAGTATAGGAGAATCTTCATGAAGGAACCTTACCAAATTCAAGGTTGTGAGATAGAAGATCATTTTCTGTTGCCAACGTTTGAACTCTGTTCCATTGAACTTTTCAGGCTTCTTTCCATGAGACACATTCATGGTGGGTGCATTGCTTGTAGGTACATTGCTTGTAGAGGCCATTTCTGTTACAAAAACAGAAAGTTTTGTCTCAATTATTCAAGATGTATTAAAGAAAATCTTCTAAACAGAATTTAATAAGTACTAAACAAGACTGAATTTATAAAATAGAGAAGTTTATAAAACAGATTCAATGTTTTACAAAACAGTTAATATTTTATTAAACAATGAAACAGATTCAATGTTTAACAAAAACCAGTGAACAATGAATCTTATTAGTACAGTTTAAATGAAAATAGATTCAAACCATATATATATATATATATATATATATATATACACACACACACACACACAGAGAGAGAGAAATAAAACAGTAATATTTATATATTACTATAACAGTAATATAACAATACAGTTACTGTTATAGTAATATATAAATATTACTGTTTTATTTCTGTGTGTGTGTGTGTGTATATATATACATATATATATATAATAAACAGTACTAAAACAATAATATTTATCTAGTATAACAATACTGTAAATCTATATATAATATACTAAAACAGTACTATATATATATATATATATATATATAATAAAACAATATACATATAATATGACAGTACAATATATATAATATATAACAGTATATTATAACAGGCAAAAAGAAAATTCGTCTTAAGATTGTTATCCCTAAAATATACTGAATATATATATATATATATATATATAAACACGAATTAACAGAATGGAATACTTAGAATAGAATAAACAAAATACTGTATTTGAACTCACTGTTACAAAATGGAAAAAATCTAAGCCTTGTGAAATTTACAATTTCCTTAAGACGAATTTGCTCCCTCTCGGTACTCAAGGTGATGAGCAATCGTCTCCCAAGATAGAACGGATTTCGGTTCTAAAGAAGTAACACTTCAATCTTTAGAACCCTACGAACACAATTGTATCAATACTCGAACTTGACTTATGCAAAGAGAGAGAATGCAATATTTCGAATGAATGAAATGCAATGAGGGTCTGGTATTTATAGGCTTCTTCATGACTGTTTGGTACAGTTATGAAGGTTCAGTTGTGTCTATTCATGGCAAACAGACACAGATGCAACAATGGAAATAGACGATTGTTTAGTCAAACCAACGCTATCGCAAAACGACAGTGTTTAGGACTCCCAACGGTAACCATACGCATGACGCAAAACGACAGCGTTTCGGAATCCGAATGGTAATTTAAACGAAAATCTAAAACGACTGCGTTTTCTGGTTTGGAAAATTTAAATAAATTTTCTCCAAAAAGATATATACAAGCCAGGGGCGGCGCGCGCGCGTGTGTGGTAAACCAAGTATGTGCTAGGTCCTCACCCTTTCCACAAAATTGGGGTGCCTCTTGAGGCCCAAACCCCACTCCAAGGTAGGTGTATATATACTAATAAAAGGCTTTATACCCATCCTATGTGGGACACAAGCTTTTTACACAAGTTTCAAGCTTTTGTTACCATTCTCAAGTGGTGATGTTTGGAGGTAATTTCTCATTCACTCCTTAATGGTTTTGAGCAACTCAATATTTAATCTTCATCTCCTCATGGAGGAGAACACATTCTTATATGGACCCATTAAAATTAATTTGTGTGACCCACTTTAATCTTAGCTCAAAGTTATTTATTATGCTCAAACTCATTATTTTTCCAACAAAACTAAACATGTATACACGGCATGAAATGATTGATCTATTTTACGTACACGATGCAATAAGAAAAAAAACTTTTTCTACATTAATCTCTCTCTTTCTATTCCGCCGTAGGCAAATCTAAAGACAGCCTTTTGATTATTGACATTTCAGTGGGTTGGGGGACTACATGCATGCATGAATCAAGACTCAAGACAAAGTAGA
Organism: Nyssa sinensis; assembly: GCA_008638375.1. Lineage (NCBI taxonomy): Eukaryota > Viridiplantae > Streptophyta > Magnoliopsida > Cornales > Nyssaceae > Nyssa > Nyssa sinensis. Next base: position 13,512,355 of record CM018043.1, on the reverse strand, counting down.
AAAAGGTGGGGAAGGCATAACAATTATTAGGTTAATAAAAGAGTGCATGATTGAGACAAGTTGAGGTATTTGAAATAGAAAGATTCATCTCCATATGTATACGACTCTTATTCAAATAGTTTTATAAATATAATATTTTAAATTTTTTTTGTATAAGAAAAAAACAGAGGAAGAGAGAAAGAAAGTGCATGATTGAGTGTTTGCCGGTGGCATCATTTTCTCTCTATTCCCAAAAGCTCTTTGTTTTAGTAATGTAAAGATGGAGAACGTGCTTTGCTTTAATCTTTTGGTCTTTCAGACATGTGGTTTAATAAAATATTTATATTAATATTTTCAGAAATATTTAAATTAAATCAAAAAAATATCTAATACTAATGAGTAATACTATATATCCTAAATTTTGATACCAAAATTTATATCTCAAATGATATATCAATTGATTATTGATAAAATATTTAAAATATCACGAATAATTTAATAACACATTATTTAAGATACTAAAATTTAAGACAAAATATTACTGAATACTTATATAGTTAGCAAAGTAAATCTTTTTGCGAATACAATCAGTAAGTGGTGGATGGATCCATAAATAATGCTTAAGAGGGAAAAATTAGGAATTTTAAGGAGTCTTATGAAAAAAAAAGAAGAAATTTCAGGAGAATATTAGTTCTTAATTTTAATTTTTATAGTAAAAATAACAACAATAGAAGAATGAAAATCTTTAGGCCGCCTCCCCTTGCTCCACCAGGATGCAGAACGCTACCATCACTAATTGGTAAGTCTATTCCCCAGGCTCAGTGGCTGTGCTATTATATGATGAATTATTGGTGGGGTGGAGTTGGAGTCGGGGTCAAATTCGTGACAACAACATTCGATCTTTTTTTTTTTTTTTTTTCTTCTTCTTCTGCATTCATGAGTTTATGTTAATATCTCCTGTTTTTAAATCTGACAAGTCAGTACATCTTGTGTATTCAAATGAGATAACTCTGACTTAATTCGTGTTAAATTTCAAAATTCAAATAATATATATATTTATTAAATAGAATATAATTGTTTATACAATTAACTTGTTTGATTTAGTTTTTAGTATTTTAAATGAAAATTTTACTTGTTTTTTTTTACGGGTGTGAAATAATTTTCAACGTTGAGAAATTTTGAATTTGAAACAAAAATAAAGTGAAAATATTATTTTAAGAGTGAGTCTCCAAACTTTACATATAAATTTATGGACCATAGTCCTTGTACTCTATTGCTTTGTTTTACAAATAAAAATGCATGGAGAAACAAAGATATAGCAAAAGAGACAGCCTCATTAGCATTCATTTCGTTTAGAGCCTGTCAGGTACCGGAGTTTTCTGCACTGGGTACGGTTGCTAAAATAAAGATAATAACTGATGGCAGAGGATATTGTCTCTAATAAACCATTGGTACTCACTTTAATGATGGTCAATAGACCTTAAAAGACATTTTACTCATTTGCAAGAACTAATGGAGATGGCACATCATCTGATCTCAAGGATGTATTAAAGGACCGGGTTCAGTAGTTTCAGCTTCAACAGTTGAAGTTGGCCTTACTCTTACTGTGATTCTGTGATATTTTTTCGAGGAAGTTGTTTAGAAAAACAGTTCTTTTAGGATTTTGTCCTCAATTTAATAAGTGATTTGCCCCCTTTTTTCTGATGATAGACGATAAAATTTGAACCCGCAAGAGCTTCTCTAAGAGGGGAGGCATCATAGGAGGCATAAATCTTAATGGCCATTCTACCTCCCCCCAACACCCAAATTGTGCATTCCAACAGGAGAGGCATAACAGGTGGCAAAATGCCTCTAGCGGATGAACAATGGTTGATGTGAGACATATATGCCTACCGTGGGAGGAGAGAGAGAGAAAGAGGGGAGGCAAGATTTGGTGAGAAAGTAACTAAACGAGACAGAAAGAGAGAGGGTGGTGGGATGGGAGAGAGAGGGGAGAGGCAAAATACATTAAAATATAAAAATGAATACTCCTTTTGGATACCATTGTTAGAGTAAATGTATGGCGGTAGAGTCATTCGGGTAAGCATAAAACTAGCAAGAGGCAAATTGGCATTTTTCCTATCCAAATGCCTCCCCTTATTGAGATGCTCTAACTCCACTTCTTCCGTTAGATGCCATGGTGACATTTTTACCGTTTTGCTACTATGGAGTTGACTTATTTAGTCCTTTTTTTTGCCATTTATTTCTCTTAAAAAATTATTCGTTTCATTTTTTTCCTTGTTCTTTTTCAAAAAGAACTTTCTATTATCATCAGTTGATTCTTACAGTTCCTTTTGATATATGTTTCTCAATAGCATAAGTAGGCAATCATCATGTGTAGGATTTGCATGGTTAACACACCTTGTCCCAATTACTTGGGTTGGGGGACAGAAATCTATATTCACTGTTCTTCCCTGCCTATGGGAACTTTTTTTTTTTCCCTTCCCGCCTCTCATCTGCTCGTCTCACAAATGCTTTTTGTTTGTATGCTACTCAGGTTGTATCAACTGGTCCTAATCCGGAATGGGATGAGAGCTTTGCATGGTCCTTTGAAAGTCCTCCAAAAGGCCAGAAGCTTCACATTTCATGCACGAATAAGAGCAAAATGGGGAAGGTAAATGAGCCCGGAATGAACAGAAGGGATTTAGAGGCATCCTGCTTTATATTTTTCTTTAATTGTCATCTAACCAAGTTTCTTTTGATCTAATGGCAGAGTTCATTCGGGAAAGTTACTATCCAGATTGACCGTGTCCATGGTGATGCTGGGGGCAGTTTCTGGGGAAGACACTCAATCTATTGCCTGAAAGCAAAAGCGGGCCTTCCAGGAATTTGGAAATAGAATTCCAGTGGTCTAACAAGTAACAGCCTACTGAGATTCTTGTAACTCAGCTGTGAATCAAAAGGTTTAGGAACATGAGAAAGAATTATTTTCTTTTTTCCTTTTTGAGTTCAATTATTTGTTACTGTATATAGACTGCTGGAGAATTTTTTTTCTCATATTTTTATTTATTTATGGTTGTAGTGACCATTTACAGTCTTGAAACAGTAATTTATTAGTGTATTCTTTTGTTAACTTGTTTTGCTTCTATTTTCTTGGGAAGGCTATGGACTAAAAGATTTATAATTTCCTCCATACTTTTTGGTATTGATGTATTGTGTGCTTGTCAATTTCAGAGGAAAAAAATAAACAAGGTTCTTTTTAGAATTTGGACATCTTTTGGTTTGACATCTATTTTGTAATTTGATGTCTTAAGTTATGGAGAATTGGCATTAGATTTATTAACAATGAAACCTTAAAATGTTTTGAAAAAGATTACTAACAATGCCCATCAGGTGAAACTTCCTCCTGATGATTCTGACATCTCTCCTAAACAATTAATAGCGACGATTCCTCCTATGATTATGCCCATTTTTGTGGCGAATTGCAAAGTGCTAACATTGGTGAAAATATTTGGATGTTAGTACAATATTTAATAATTTTAAAGGGTTGGTCGAGCGGTAAAGACTTGAAAATTAAAATTTAAAATTCAAGATTTCGAGTTCGAGTTTTTCTTGGAATCACAGGAAATTTATCCGGTCCTTAAGGCTTTGAAATTAGTGAGGTCGGGTCGAGTTAAGGATTCAATTTTTATAGCCCACTAAACAATGATTTACTAAACAATTTTACATATTGAGTCCCAATTATTGCAAATTTGCCGCAAAAAGATGCTTATAGAGGTCTAAGTGGCTAGCTTATCACAATTTTCAAACATAAGTGTCGAAAACTCAACAACCACTAAACGTAATTAATTAATATGTGTGGACCTTCATGCAAAAGCTTGCATGAATTGTACCACAATTCATACACCCTTTTTATGCTTTTGTACTAATGCACGTGTGCATAATAAAGTTTTTTTTAGGTGAATCGAGTCTGTTAAGTAATGGCGTAAATGAATCATTCTATATCATATAGGCAAAAATTTTTTTTATTTTGTTTATATTAAAACTAAACATGTACACATGGTATGAAATAATTGGTCCGTTTCACATACATGGTGCACCCAAAAAAAAAAAAAAAAAAAAAAAAAAAAAAAAAAAAAAAAAAACTTTTTCTACATTAATATCTCTCTTTCTTTTCCGCCGTAGGCAAATCTAAAGACAGCCTTTTGATTATTGACATTTCAGTGGGTTTGGGGGACTAACATGCATGCATAAATCAAGACTCGAGACAAAGGAAAAAAGGTGGGGAAAGCATAACAATTATTAGGCTAATAAGAGAGTGCATGATTGTGACAAGTTACTTATTCAAAATAGAAAGATTCATCTGCTTATTCACACGACTGTTATTCAAATTATTTTATAAATATAATATTTAAAATTTTTCTTGTATAAGAAAAAAAAGAGTAGAGAGAGAAAATGCATGATTGAGTGTTGGCCGGTGGCATCATTTTCTCTCTATTCCCCAAAGCTCTTTGTTTTAGTAATGTAAAGATGAAGCACGTGCTTTGCTTTAATCTTTTGGTCTTTCAGACATGTGGTTCAACATAATATTTATATTAATATCTTCACAAATATTTAAATTAAACTAAAAAAATATCTAATATTAATGAGTAATGTTACATGTCCCAAATTTTAATACCAAAATCTGCATCTCAAATGATATATCAATTGATTATTAATAAAATATTTATAATATATTTAAAATATCACGAATAATTTAATAACACATCTTTTGGGATACTAAAATTTGAGACAAAAAATATTATTGAATACTTATATAGTTAGCAATGTAAATCTTTCTGCGAATACAATCAGTAAGTGGTGGATGGATCCATAAATAATACTTAAGAGGAAAAAATTAGGAATTTTAAGGAGTCTTATGAAAAAGAAGAAGAAGAAATTTCATGAGAATATTAATTCTTAATTTTAATTTTTATAGTAAAAATAACAACAATAGAAGAATGAAAATCTTTAGGCCGCCTCCCCTTGCTCCACCAGGATGCAGAACGCTACCATCACTAATTGGAAAGTCTAATCCCCAGGCTCAGTGGCGGTGCTATTATACGATGAATTATTGGTGGGGTGGGGTTGGAGTCGGGGTCAAGTTCGTGATAACTACATTCGATCTCTTTTTTTTTTTTTTTCTTCTTCTGCATTCATGAGTTTATGTTAATATCTCCTGTTTTTAAATCTGACAAGTCAGTACATCTTGTGTATTCAAATGAGATAACTCTGACTTAATTCGTGTTAAATTTCAAAATTTAAATAGTATATATATTTTATAATTGTTTATACGATTAACTTGTTTGATTTAGTTTTTAGTATTTTCAATGAAAATTTTACTTGTTTTATTTACAAGTGTGAAATAATTTTCAACGTTGAGAAATTTTGAATTTGAAACAAAATAAAATGAAAATATTTTTTTAAAAGTGAGTCTAAAAACTTTACATATAAATTTATGGACCATAGTCCTTGTACTCTATTGCTTTGTTTTACAAATAAAAATACATGGAGAAACAAAGATATAGCAAAAGAGACAGCTTCATTAGCATTCATTTCTTTCAGAGCCTGTCGGGTACCGGAGTTTTCTGCACTGGGTATAACGGAAGCATCCTCAAATCAAGCAACTGTACATCAAGACAATTTCTTAAATCAAGCAACTACAGATTCCTAGCCTCAATTCAAGGATGTAACTTTGTAACTGATAGCCTTAATTCTAGAATACTTACTTAGTATAGCTTGTGTAAAACATATATTTATTCTATTCAAACTCTTGTAATCAGTGTGTGTAATATTTCTTTTGAAACAGAGCAGAAATATAGTGTGTGCAATTTTTCAAACCTCAACATGGTATTAGAGCAGCCTTCCTCCCACGAGAACTTGATCCCATCCCCAACCGCTACCTCCCTTATTGCCCTAAATATTTCTGCTCACATCAATGAAAAGCTCACACTATCAACCTTTCCTCAATGGCATGCCCAATTTGAGGCCCTCCTAATTGGATATAATCTACTTGATTATGTCACCGACGACAATTCTTGCCCACCTCCGAGTGCTTCCTCCACCACCACTCCACAGAAAACCCACTGGATAAGACAAGATAAACTAATTCTAAGTGCCCTTCTGGCATCCACCACCCCCACCATCACCCTATTTATTTCTGTTGCAAAAACATCCCACCAAGCATGGCAAAAACTACATACTCTGTATGCGAGAAATCTCGCACTCGGGCCATGCAATTGAATGAGGCGCTAACCATGGTTATGAAAGGCAATCAGACGGTTCCTGAATACCTGCACACTATCAAGGCTCTTGCCAATGAACTCTCTCTCATTGATCATCCCATTTCAGATGATGATTTAACCCTGTATATCCTCAATGGCCTGGGTAGTGATTTTTGCGAAATCGCAGCGCTCATCCGTGCACGGGAACGACCCCTCACGTTCGAGGAGCTTTATGATCTTCTTGTTGGACATGATGCCTATCTCCGTCGTCTTGAAACCACCACTCAGCCTATAGTCGCGTCGGCCAACTACTCCCGTCGACGCTCTGCGTTCTCCTTTGGCAACCAACTCCCCCCAGGACACTTCAAAACTTGGTCTGGCCGACTTGGTGGCTCTTCACGTCCAGCCTCTTACCTAGGCTCTTATATTATCTCTAGAGGTCCACCTCATAACAAACGGCCCAATGGGCAGCGCAAATACAACCCCAAGTGCCAACTTTGTGATGCACTGGGCCACACTACAAAACATTACCCTCGTCTGCCTATTGCTGAGCCCACTGCCAATTATGTCGCCACTTCCCTTGCCAAGGGAAAAAAAAATGGCTTCTTGATTCCAAAGCTTCACACAACATCACTAGTGATTTGGCCAATTTATCTATTTATTCTGAATATGACGGTACTGATGAAGTTGTCATCGGTGATGGTTCAGGTTTGCCTGTCTCACAAATGGTTCACTTGTTCTCAAATCACCCACGCACACTTTTCATTTAAATGACACTCTTTGTGTTCTTAATAGCCGCAAAAATCTCATCTCTGTCCATCACTTTACCTTACATAACAATGTTTTGGTTGAATTTCATCCTTTGTTTTTCCTTGTTAAGGACCAGCTTACGGGTGCGATTTTACTCAAAGATGCGTGTGAAAATGGTGTTTACACTCTCCCGACATCACTGGTGCAAGCTTCTTTCGCAATGGTTGCAAATGTGCATGAACGGACATCAATCGATGGGTGGCACAAATGTCTTGGACATTCGTCTCATAAAATTGTTCATCACATTGTTAAAAATTTTTCACTTTCCATAATAAAAGCAGACTACGATTCTCATCTTTGTACCTCTTGCTCCATCAATAAAGCTCATAAACAACCATTTCAGACAAATAGCTTTCAAAGCCATGCACCACTTGATTTAATTTACACTGATGTTTGGAGTCCCTCCACTACAATTGGCATTGATGGCTCATGGTATTATTTCATTTTGGTTGATCATTTTACCAAATATATCTGGTTTTATCCAATGAAAACAAAATTCAGGGTTAGCACGATATTTCCTTAATTTCCACATCTTGTTGAAAATCGATTTCAATCCAAAATTAAAAGTATCTACTCGGATAATGGTGGTGAATTTGTTGTTTTACAATAATATTTTTCCCTACATGGAATAAGTCATTACACCACCGCTCCTCACACACCCCAACAAAATGGTGTCTCTGAACGTTGTCATCGTCATTTGGTTGAAACGGGCCTTACTCTTTTACATGATGCATCTTTACCTCTCTCATATTGGCCTCATGCTTTTTTAACGACCGCCTATCTCATCAACAGACAGCCAACACCCTTCCTCCATAACAAATCACCCTTTGAAGCATTATTTCTTCAGCCCCCCAACTATCTCAAACTCAGAAAATTTGGGTGCTTATGTTTCCCTCTCACCAGGCCCTATAACACCCATAAGTTGCAGCCCAAGGCAACCCCTTGTCTATTTGTGGGCTATTCCCTCACCCAGAATGCATACAAATGCCTTGACCCTACCACCCAAAAACTCTATATCTCTCGGCATGTTCTGTTTGATGAACATCAAACCCATTCTCATCTCCATTCAGTCGCAACATCGGTTCCAGCTCTGTCCTCCTCATTTACGCCGGTCGTGCCACCCATCCCTCTGTCGTCTCTGCCGGAAGCCTCGCCCACACCACTGCGAGACAACACCAATTTCGCATCATCTCCAGGTAACTGCTCCGACTCCTCTTCTTCTAATTTTCAAGATCTGCAATTCCTAACTTCAAGCCTTAATCCCTCTCAATCCTCTGCAAATTTTCCCTCTCACTTGCTTCCACACACCATGCCTGCTTTTGAACCCACGCTCGTCCGAGATTCCCCTCAACTTGCTCCACCTATTCCTCCTCACCGAATCCACACAATGACCACTCGGTCCATGAATAACATTCATAAACCCAAACAATTCAATTCTGTGACTACCCATTCACTCCTACCAACCATTGAACCCACTTGTGTGGGCCAAGCACTCCGTGATCCTCACTGGAGCCAAGCTATGTCCGACGAACTCACCGCCCTCATGTGTTATGGTATATAGGACCTTGTCTCCCCACCTCCTAATTGTTCTCCTGTTGGGTGCAAATGGGTATAGCGTGTGAAACAAAAATCAGATGGGTCTGTTGATCGCTTTAAAGCGAGGCTTGCTACTAAAGGTTTTAGTCAAGGCGAAGGGTTAGACTACAAAGAAACTTTCAGCTTGGTTGTGAAACCAGCTACCATTAGAACCATCTTGACATGTGGCTGTCATGCAGGGGTGGTCCTTACGCCAATTAGATGTCAATAATGCATTCTTGCATGGTACATTGACTGAGACAGTGCATATGATCTAACCACCGGGCTTCAAAGATGTCACCAAGCCCCATCATTTGTGCCGGTTACGCAAAACTATCTATGGCCTCAAACAAGCCCCACAAGCTTAGTATTCAGCTCTTAAATTGGCAATTATGGGTCTTGGGTTTCAGAATTCAAAAGCTGACTCCTCTCTTTTCATATATAGTCAGAATTCTGTTATATGCTATTTCTTAGTCTATGTGGATGATTTGGTTCTCACTGGTAATAACCCCTGCTTTGTGTCTGAGATTGTTGCTTAACTTGGCCATCAGTTTTCTTTAAAGGATATGGGCCCGCTTCATTTTTTCTTGGGTATGGAGGTTATTTCCACCCAATTTGAAATTTTTTTGTCTCAACATAAGTACATTCGCGACCTCTTGTCCAAAACTCATATGACTGGTGCTAAAGATGTCTCCATCCCATTGTCCACTAGTACCCCTCTCAAATTGGTTGATGGTACTTCATCCACTAATAATACAGATTTTAGAAGTGTCATTGGTGCCTTTCAATATTTGTCACTCACCCGCTCGGATATATCGTTTTCAGTAAATAAACTTTCACAGTTTATGCACAAACCTATAGTGACCCATTGGACAACTGCCAAATGACTTCTTCATTATTTAGAGCACACTATCTTTCATGTCATTCACATCCTCACAAAATCTAGCTTTGACCTCTTTACATACTCTGATGCGGACTGGGCGGGCAACTATGATGATCGGACCTCCACATCCACCTATATCAGCTTTCTTGGTGTTAATCCTATCTCTTGGAGTTCCAAAAAGCAACGGGTAGTAGCCTGTTCTTCCACTGAAGCTGAATATCGCGCCCTTTCCAATGCAACCTCTGAGACATCATTGCTTCTCTCCTTATTCATAGAACTTGGTCTTCCCTTATCTAGACCACCCAAACTGGTCTGTGATAATTTGGGTGCGACCCATCTTAGTTTTAATCCTGTCCAACACTCTCGCATGAAACATATTCAGATTGACCTTCATTTTGTTCGCGATATGGTTTAACGTGGAATTCTCAGTGTTCATCATGTTAACACACATGACCAGCTAGCTAATCTTTTAACAAAAGCTCTTTCTCACCAACGAACAGAAATTCTCCGAGATAAGATTGGCTTAGCCGATGGTAGCTCCATCTTGCGGGGGTGTATAACGGAAGCATCCTTAAATCAAGACAATTCCTCAAATCAAGCAACTGCAAATCAAGATAATTTCTTAAATCAAGTAACTGCAGATTCCTAGCCTCAATTCAAGGATGTAACTCTGTAACTGATAGCCTTAATTCTAGAATACTTACTTAGTATAGCTTGTGTAAAACATGTATTTATTCTATTCAAACTCTTGTAATCAGTGTGTGTAATATTTCTTTTGAAACAGAGCAGAAATATAGTGTGTGCAATTTTTCAAACCTCAACACTGGGTACGGTTGCTAAAATATATTTCATTGTCTGAATATATATATATATATAGCTTTGAATATCTTCTCTTGCAACCTTATATAACATATAGAAACATATAAAATATGTCTGTTGCATGTTCTGGCTTATTTTGGAAGTTTAATGATTTGTATGTTTGGTGAGAAGCAACACAAAATATTAATTATGTGATTAACATTATTGATAATATGAGCTTATATTGAAATGATCGTGCCCACCAAAAACCTTCAACAAACAAACATTTTCATATAATATAGTTGTTGGGAAACAATGTGTTGCAAACAATCCCCCCCCCCCCCCCCTCTCAAAACAAAGTCTTATCCCAAAACTTTGGGATCATTACATGAATCCTTTACATTTTGTTTTTATTTAAGACTATTATTTTAATTAAATTATATATTATCATTTTTATTTAACTATTTCAACTAAATTTAATTTTGGCCGTCATCGTCTCCTAACATGACTCTCAATATTAACAATGTAGTTTTTTTTTTTTTTTTACTTTTGTCTTCATTATTCTTTGTTGTACATGATCATACAATCTTAATTGTTTTTTTTTTTTTTTTTTTTTATCTCCTATAGGTGCTCCTATATGTTAGTCTTAAAGGTTTTTAACTAAGGGTATCTCAGTAGTTTTAATTATACCAAAGTATTGTTCATGTGGACTAATATTTTTTTCAAATGACAATAATAGGTCATCTAGGTTAAAGAAGATTGTTGATCAAGAAATGACAAAGCCCATCAAGTTAAATGATTCCACTAAAGAACATGCTTCAATGCAATAATCAATTCAAGTGGAATGCTCTCATGATGAATCAAACAAATGGACATACTCAAACTCAAGGATTCAAGACAAGTTAAGAAAAAACTTTTTACTTTCAAATTTTAATATTAGATTGATTATTTGTCGTAAATTCTTACTATTTAAAATGATCAATTAAGAATTAACCTCAAATGAATTTTCAAAACAAAACAACTGTCATACTTTAAGTTTTGAAAGATTAAAAGGTTTTGATAAAAGTACACTGAGAAAAATAAGTATACACTGTCCAAACTAGTCGACAGGTCATGGAATCAGTTGATTGATTCTTAAAGCTTATTTTTCATTAATCAAATCAGTCGACCAGTTATAAAAACCAGTCGACTGAGTGACATTTTTCATGAAATAGTCTGAACCTACTGTCCAATGCAGTCAGGCCTAATAGATGAATCAATTGACTATTTTTCAAAGACTAAAACAGTGTACATTAGAACCAGTCGACTAATCTAAAAGACTAGTCGACTGATTGTTCTTAAACGATTGAACCTTAAATCTTCTGGACAATTTAGTTGACCAGATCTCAATCTAGTCGACCGGTTGATGATTCAGTCGACTAAATTAATCGATCTGACACTTTAAAATTCAAATTTTAAACAGACAAAAAAAAGGAAAGAACGACTCTTTTTCAAAAGTAACGACCATATTATTTTGGGGGCTATGAATAGAGATTCTTTAAAGTATTCTATATTCTTTACAAGTTTACATTTCTACATATTTATTCTTAACTTTAGATCTAACTATTGAAAACCTAGATCTAAAAATTTTACTCATCTTAAATACTCTGAGCTTACACCAGATTTATCTATATAGAATGAACATTTATTGTACTAATTTACTCTTGAAGAGAGTGCTTGTTGATAAATAAACTTTATATCATCTCATTGTGGTGAGAGTTGTGGGTAGGTGCTACCCAAATGAGGCAAAGTGAGATATTTTGTTGGGAAAAAAGTGAAAAACTCTTGTTGTAAATGGTTTGACCTTCACTTGCAAGGGGATCAAGATAGTAGAAAAACTCAAGTGAGAATGTTTGAGTTGAGGGCATATCAAGTTTTCAAACCTCATAAAAATTGTTGTGTTTGCTTTCTCTTTCTCCCTCTATTCTTTTACATATTTGTGGATTATTATTATTATTTTTGATAACTCGATATCCGGCCCTTTAAACCGATTAATCCAAGGGACCAATCCCACCGTCCACTAGCGGAGGTCCTGATTAAAGCCGAGACAGTGTTCTGTATGGACTGGTTCCAAGAGAAAGTGACATTCACTAAGTTTCGACCTGGCAACCTTAGGGGTAAAGCCCTTTAGTTGCTGTTTATCGCCCACTTGGCCATCCCCTTTCGGATTCATACTTGTGCATTATTAGCATAGATTTTTAAAATTTACAAAAGTTGTTAATATTTGCTAAATAACTTTATTCACCTCCATCTAGGATAATTATCTGAGCAACACTATCATCTCACTGAATGTATTTATTTTTAAATTTAATTTTTCTTTGTCTTACTCTACATTCAGCGCAACATCTTCATTTTGACTACACTTATTTTATGAACATATTCTTAACTGTCCTAATATTTTGTTGCATACAATATCGCATGTCTAATAGTTATTCTATCAAATTATCTTTAAGTTTTAAATATATACGCTTGATTGCACAATATGCCAGACACATTCTTTCACATAATTAAAGTTACTTTAATTGTAAGAGTAACATTATGTGCAATTTTTTTTCTCTCTTGATGAATAAGGAACTAAGAATTTTTTTTTGATAACTTGATATCTGATTTTTTGGGTCGACTAAATCGAGAGTAACATTATATGCAATTATTTTTTTTTTCTTGATGAATAAGGAACTAAGAATTTTATTTTGATAACTCGATATCCGATTTTTTGGGCCGACTAAATCAGGAGACCAATCTTAGCGGGAGATCCGATTAAAATTGGGACAACACCGCATATGGACTGGTTTTAAGAAAAAGTGACATCCACTAAATTTGAACTTGATAACCTTAAAAAACAAAAAGTTTAATTATTATCTACCATCCACTTATCTACCCCGTTGGGGTTGAATAAGGAACTTAGATAACAAAAGATGGTTAATAAATGATTTTAGAATTGAAAATAAGAAAGCCATTAAGTTGGTGTTTGCTTCAACAATTAGAAAGGTGGTTGCTTTAACAATTAACATACACAAATCTTCCAGCTGTGTCCGCAGCCAAAAGTGTCTGTGCCTGTGGTTTTGTTTTTCATAGGTGCTCAGCCTCTTCTCCCCCTTATGGCGAGTGGTAATCACAATACAAGTGTCTCAAGGAGTTGCCAATTTGTAAAAAATTTATGATATATAAATATATTAGTGTTGTTCACGTGCTGGCATCTGATCTATAATGCTCAATAAATAATTATAAACATCATGTATTATAATAAAAATGATATACTTATCGGCATTAAAATTAAATAATAATTAATTTTATAATTAATAAAAAATATCGTAAATAAAATTAATAAATCACAAAAAAAAAATAAATAAAAGATAAAAATATAAAATAAATGTGAATGATTAGAAGAATAAAAACATCATTATTTCATGACAACTAACCTTTATATATTATATATAATTGATTTTTGATATGCTTGTACTTGTTTGATTGGAGACTTTCCTGAACCATCAGCATGTCAGAAGTATATGCTCATTATGTTTATGAACAATCACTTCAACAAGCAATAGTTTTTTGATTTAATTAGTTTTCAATCCTTGATTTTATTATTAATTAATCCAGTTAGTTATTTGTTGGTTGTAAAAGGACATTTTCTTTTTATTTTTTTATTGTAAAATAAATTACGGATTACGTCTCATTTTTTTATATTTTTTAATAACTAATTTATTTATTTTTATTTATTATCCTTTTACGTTAGTTTAGATGAATTTTTCATTGATTTGTTTTTTTAGTTTGATACTATTTTTGGTTAGTTTTTGATTTTTTATTTGAATATGAATACATTCTTTATCTATTTTCGTTATCATTGAAAGCCAATTAACTCTTTTTTTTAATCTATTACTTTTCTCTACTGTGAATTTTCTTATTTATTTGGATCTTATCACCATTTTTTTCCTTATCTTCTTTTTTCTTTTTTATTGTTATCTCAGCTTTAGTTTATATTAAAAGTTGTTTATCAGATTTTCATTCCCAATTAGAATTATTTTGTATTTTATTTATAATCAGGTATGTGATTATTTATATATATATATTTTGATTTTTCTTCATATTAGTTTTTTTATTAATCATACGCATTACATTAATGATTTTTTCATACTTGTACTATTTATATAGTATTTTGTTCATTTTTTATTTTTTTCAGTTTATATAAATTATTCGTTAGTTATTATTAAAATTTTGTTTTGTATTATACATTTTTTGATATGTTTTTATAGTGAATATATCACCATCTTTGTTCATTAAATATTTTATAAATTTTTACATGTCAGTGTTTTGTTTATTGATCTTTCACTTTTTTTTTTTAAATGTTCTGTAAAATTTTACATGTCAGTATTTTGTTTATTATAAAATATATATATATATATATTATTTTATTTTATCTTTTTTTATTAGTATATAATTTCATAGTTTTATACTGTATAAATTTATATTTCACATATTTTACCATAAATATATATATATATATATATGTTTATGCTTTATTTTATTATAATTTTATTGCATAATTTCATAGTTTTATATTGTATAAAAATTCTTTCTTTTATCTTTTTTGTTTATCCTTTTTTTCATTTTCAAAATTTTGATTATATTCGAAATTATAGAAATTTAGAAACTTTAGTTTTAGCGCCGAAAATGAAAGGTTAGTGGATTAGATCGTAGTTTTCTTTTGAGTAATAAAAATCTTTTTCTTCTTCTGCAACTGTTGAAGGTTATTTTTGTTTTTTGATAATTTATTTTGAGAACTACATTGTCTATAAAAGTTAACTGAACTTCTTAAGTTATAAGAGTTAGAATTAAACTTTTTATAATTAAAATCTTAAAAAATGACTTATAACCGAATAACCCGAATTTTTTTACAAGAAAAAAAAATTTAAGTAAAAAAATCTTAATTATGATTTAAATTTAAGTATTTATATAAAATCTATATAAATGTCACAAAATATTTAAATTTGAGTGGGATGAACCCCATCTCTTATGTGAACGGTGACCCCACGCGGGTTGAAGGAGCGTGGCTCCGATAGGTTGCTTTCTTGCACCGGTTTCTTCTAGGCTCCTATGGGCCAATGAAGCTCAATAACAACTCGGAAGCCGACAACCCACCCAGGTGAACAACCTCACATTTATAGAAAGACAGCTCTTCCCCTTTCATCTCCACCATTGGATGACCTATGATCAATCTTTTCTTTGCCACGTGTTAGCCCTTTCACGTCGAAACGTGGTAGCTACTCTCTATTGTTGGCATATATTATTTTGTAACAACTGCTCCATTCTTGCTTTCAGCTTTCAACTTTCAACAAGACCCTTTCTTTGTGCATTGCTCCAAAAAATTTTACTGTTTCACCCTTCAAATTTTCCTTCCTCCCTCTGTCTCTCTCTGCCTTACACCCTAACTATTAGGAGCTGTTTAGTAATTCTTCAAGTTACATCATACCTGTTAAGTTATTTAATTTTTTAAAAAATTAACTTTAATTTAGTCTCACTTCACTAAAATTTTAAGTATTTTTTTTTTTCAAAATCATACCCATTAAGTTATTTAATTTTTAGGAAAATTAACTTCATTTTAGTCTCACTTTACTTAAATTTTAAATATTTTTTTTAAAAAATATGAATCATTGTATTACTAAAAGTTACTTAACAAAGAGCAAAATCTTTGAGACAAATTCATCTGTATTTTCCCCTAAATTTCTCTTAAAAAGTAGATTAAGTGGAATACCATGTTATATTTACGGGTTAAAAGGCAAGTCCAAGCCACAAAAATAGTCTGCTGAGAGCTTTTTCCTTTTTTTTTTTTTTTTGGAAAGCTTTTGTGAACTGTTGTTTGGGGGGCCACTACCTTCTGTTTGAACCTGATGAAAGAGGCCTATATAATAAGTAGGTCTGTGTAAAGAAAGATCTGAGAGGAAGTAAAAGAAAGTTTAGAAGAGCAGCCTTTGGAATCTTTTTCTCTCTGTTTGTTGGAAGAAGGAAGGAATCCATTTCTTGGAGGGAAGTTTCTTGCAAATTCTTGGACTCCTCATTTCAACCTTTATTGCTATATAATTTCACCATCTAGACATATATTCACATGCACATAGATATTAGTTTTTGAGGTTCTCTCTTCTGTCATCCATTCTCTTCTCACTTTCAAACCTTGTTTCCATTGAAAGAAAAAAGTCTCTTTGGATCGATCTGAAAGCAAACATTGAAGCTTTTGCTTTCATATTCTTCTAAAGCTATTTTCTTAGAACCATTTGAATTAAGGAGATTTTTTAGAAGCACAAGATGGGAGTTGGAGGAAGTTTGGAGTACATTTCCGGGTTGATGAGCAGTGGCCATAACCATAAACACAAGAAGAAGCAGTTACAGACTGTGGAGCTCAAAGTCAGGATGGACTGTGATGGCTGTGAGCTTAAAGTCAAGAAAGCTTTGTCTTCATTGAGTGGTACTTATTAGTCCTTTTCCAACTATATATATAGTTCTGTCCTATATATATAAATGATCATATAAAAGAGTCATGCATTTGTGTTGTGCAGGAGTGAAATCTGTTGAGATAAACAGGAAGCAACAGAAGGTGACCGTAAGTGGGTATGTGGATTCAAACAAGGTGTTGAAGAAGGCCAAGTCGACAGGTAAAAAGGCAGAGATTTGGCCCTATGTTCCTTACAACCTAGTGGCTCAGCCTTACACAGCACAATCTTATGACAAGAAGGCACCTCCTGGCTATGTCAGAAAGATTGAGAACCCAACAAGTGGCAATATTGTAACAAGATATGAGGACCCCTACATCAACATGTTCAGTGATGACAACCCAAATGCCTGCTCTATCATGTAGCTCATGAAAATAATGCTGCATGCATGCAAGCATGCTCTGTTTTCTATATCTCATCTCATTAGTTTCCCCACCTAATCTAGCCTCTCTCTCTCTCTCTCTGTGAGTAAGCTAGTCCCCCCCTCTCTCTGCTTCCCCCCCCCCCCCCCCCCCCCCCCCTCTTTCATTACTCATCTTCAAAGGGACTTGATCAGGGTATTTTGGAAGTCTCTAGTTTTGCTGAGTGGTTTTGGTGGACAGAGAACTGTAACAATGGTTTTAGCTGATTGATGAAAATATAATGGGTTTTTTTTTTTTTTTAAACACCTACTAATAGTTACTTGCATGATGTTAGAGCAACTCCTAAGAGTTGATGCAGTTGCATAGCCATCTACTCTGACTACTAAGAGAACACCCATCCTGATGGTAACCAAATGAATGTAAATATGGATATTATGAGAGAGAGGATCCAAAAGTTAGTGAAAAAAGAGAGAAAAAGATAGATAGTGGGAAGAGATAGTAAAGTAAGAAAAAAATATATTAACATATCAAATGAATACTTTTTTTGAATCTTGGAATAATATATAATATTGAGAGTATTTGGTGTATACATAAATACTATAATAACATTCAAACGAATTTTTTGATCCAAAAATAAATCTTAGAGTTGCTCTTTTAGTTTTACCTAACCTAAAATATGATGCATGGTTGAGGTATTGTGCCTGTGCTGGCTTCGGCTTGTGCACAGCTGTACCTTCCCCATTAAAACAAAAAAACAAGCTTTCATAGATTTCAATAACGTTAGGTGATATGAAAAAAAATTCATAATTATAAAAATTACTTTTAAACATGTGACGTGAATAATATCTAATTTAAAATAAATATTACATGTTATAATTTAATTTACATGATCAGTTTTTATACACATTTAGGGAAGGGGATATGACATTTATGTTTGGGTAATTTTGTACACACTTTTGAAAAAGTCATCTCAAAAAAGTGTATCTGCCCATTTGGATTTTACCACAAAAGTATGTTTGGGAAGCCACCCCAAACACCCACTTAGTATCACACTCAGAGTGTAACAATAATTATAGTTTCTTTAGCAAACGGTCTACATAATGAGATGGTACATAAAGGTACCCACTAAACAAGATTTTCTTCTTCTTCTTCGTCTCATAATTAAGATTAAGATGCCATGCAAGCACTTGCCACTGTCGTACAATGATTCTTGGCACTTACATCTAACGAGTTTTTGCCAATAAAGGTCTTTCAAGGGGATTTATACATAATCATCTACAATTTGACAATTAATATTCAAGTTGACTATAGTTGAGACATTAAGTGGACACCCACCACAAAAGATGCAGAAAATGCTGAGAATTTCCTCATGTTTTAGGATGTCTTCCAAGAAACTTCATAATATATTCATTTGGTCATCCAAAATCACATACTTACCATTCAAAGAAGTATTGCCATTGGAGAGAGAGAGAGAGAGAAATATAATGAAATTAAAAAATGGTCAATATACTTAAGCTAGGTGTTCAGTTAGGTATGATACATGCGGTTTGTAAGCTCAGAATCTGGATTAGCTTCACTAGCATTTATTGTTTCCTGAATAATTAGATTATTTTATCAAATCACATAACATACTAATTAGAGGGTAGAAGTAGGCTGAATGCTGGCAAAAGCATTTTACAAAACTCAAATATAATTGAATCCATTTGGTTTCTAGAAACTGTTAAAGAGTAAAGAAAAGAGAACGGAAGCATTATTCTGTTTGGCTGTCCGCCAAGTGAAAGGTAAAAAGGAAAACCAAGGCCAAGTGGGAAAGAGTATTCTGTTGGGCCCTCCATTTTCCACTAAAAAGAGAGATTGATTCTCTCTGGTTAATGAGGGAAGTCAAGTGAAGTCTCTCAAAAGTCATAACCTAACCTTGGAATCAAATTCCGCCAGCAGAAGAATGGAGGTTTATGTACAAGGGAAATGGGCTGTCTCTCTTCATTTCCCCCCACTTAAATATACAAGAGAGGAAAATCATCTTTCCTATTCTATCATTTTTATTGCCCTTAATCTTTCAAAAAAACGTGCCCAAGATAAATATCAGCACACTCAATATGGTGATTCACGTGCAGTGCCTAGAATTTTAAGGAATCACAAATAACCTCAACTACACTTTGTAGATCTGTAACTAATAAAATTAAGTCCAGGAAAAGAAAAAAAGCAGTCTCCATCATTATGCAATCCAACACTAAAGCCACCCTGCAGTTTCTTAACTCTTTTTTTAAGAATAAATCATCTTGAAAAGAAGATAATTACAAACCAGTTGTTATGGAGCAATAACACAATGTACTTCATAATTAATTGTTTCTCGGATATATTACCAACTCTTCAAACATGGTGCACAAAGTGAACAGTGAGTGAATAAAATTCCACTTTTCCAAGGTCATATTAAGCTTTGAGATCACAATCACCCTTCTAGAAGATTGGGATTTAGGAAAAACCATAACGGAATTAATGGATGCTGATCAGTCCTCAAATCAACTGAGTCTTTTGGATTTGATGATTGTGAAACCTGTATCTGGCTTCTAGGGCAAATGTTATGGTTTTCTTTTGAAATGGCAGATTGCAAAGTGCACATACATGGTACAACTACCTCTAGCAGATAAAAGTTTGCATCGCTAGTAATAAGCCTCAAAGAGCTCCAAAGAGGGAGACTGAAAGAAGACAAGTGACAGAAAATCAAGGATCTTGTTACAAAAAAAAAAAAAAAAACAAATTTAAACAGTATCCAATATCACATATATAAGAGGTACTAAGTTCTTGTATGCTGTGTGCAAAACACAGATGCCAAATTAGTTTTAATTGAGCAGGGTATCAATTACCCTGATGAAGTGTGGAAGAATTCTCAGTTCCAAATCCAAGCTGAATTGGCGTGGCATGACACTTCTTCCTTCTGATAAAGGTGGCTGCTGTCACCCATGAGATTCCAGTTTCCTTTTTGATCTAAGTTAAAAAAGATCTGTACTTTTTTTTTTTTTGTTGCTCGAAACCTTTCAGAACAAAACCCATTTCTTGTGAATTCTATGTCAAAGTACAGAAAGCATATCAGTACAAGGCTATAGTGGTAATCAATTATGTTTTCTGTATAACAAAAAGCAGTTTAACTATTGTAATGTGGTGTCTAACAATCCATGCCTTGCGTGTGATTTTGAAACCAGCAACTGTTGGTATTCTTGCTAAGTTCAATGAAAGCGAAATGTGCAGCAAAATATATAACAAATCATGGGTAGTTTGCATGAAGATGTGTGCATGTGAGTGTGTAGGTCATTATAACATAAGAGATCTCTAAGGTGGGACCATCTTATCATCACTCTCTCCTGCATTCATTCGCAGCATGTGCACAGTGCTGCCTTTATATCTAGCTATTGTGGCTTCCAAATTAAAGTGATGTCCTCTTGATCCTCAGAATCAAAGCATGGGGATTTCAGCACTAACAATATATGCAACATATTTGGTGGTGCAACAAAAGATGCAACCGACAAAGGAGGTTGTCAGACATTTATAGTCATCAAGGCTTTATTCTAGAGATTGAATTTCAAGACCAACTCTTGTCCGAAGAAAATGTTAATTACCCTCACAGGAATATAATAATATCAGATTATCTGAATACACATAATCACTCCAATCTATTACCACAGAAAATAATAAAAACCGTCACAATTATTTCTGGAAACAAAACTGACTTCCTTTGAGGTTTTGAAATTTCACTAACACCCCTAAGTTTTTCAGGCAACACCTTTCTTTGAAATTGGTCACTTCATGTGTTTGAAATGCTCATTTTACTACCCATTTAAATGTTGTCTCATCGGAATTAAGCAATTTTTTTAGTACCATCAGCTTAAATCATAAAGTCAATGCTTCATCAAAATCCAAGGGGTAACCCCAACGGGATAGCTCAGTGGTAGAAAGGGTGGAGGTAAGTGCCTTAAAAGCACCAATCTCTAGTTTGACTCCCACTAAGAGAAAAAAAACCCCTTTGGAGCCACCAACCGCAAGACATAAGTCTTGTTTCCGAAGGATTGTGAGGGCCAGAGAGTCTTCTCACAGACGAAATTGGAACAATGTTGGGTGAGTGGGGTTCTCTTTGTACCAAAAAATAAAATAAAATTCCAAGGGGTGATTAGTGGCATTTTTAAAAAAATTTAGGTCCTCAGTGGGTGGTGTCTGACACCAATTTGAAGTCCATATCAATCTTAGGTACATCTATCTCATTGCAAGATACTGACCTTTCATTTGCAAGCTCAATGTACAAAAAGAAAGGTGATTTGAATAATCAGCTTCCCTTTTCGAGTTCTATCCAACAATATGAAAACTAATTTTCACGAAAAGTGGTCGAGAACTCACTTGAACACATTGCTGTCGATCTCTTATATATATCATAGCATGTGAATCAGACCCCCTTCACTTCCTATTTCCCTTGTATATATCGACAAAATTTATATCATAGACTAGAGTTGCATTTGCAGGTATGTTGCAGTCGCCTGGGAAAAAAATATGACTGGTGTCAGTATTCAGATAATTGTTACACTACAATTAACTGTATTGTGTTTCCTGACGCACAGGAATCAAACAGAAACTTTAAAATTTTTACAAGCATTCTATCCAAAGAGTGCACCACATGTTACAATCAGACTGTTTAATTTAGGACTACTGAATTTAATAAGATCCATAAATTATTCTGGTTTTGCGAGTGTGAGGGTACTTAAGTTTCTTGTTGCCAAAATCTGATTTGTGGAAAATTATGGGAAAAAAATTATGAAAAGGTATGATCTCTCAATCTAGTAGAAGGCCATATTTATTAGATTGAAGTATTATATAAGTGGTCATATTATGAAACTCTGGGGTGAATGATTAATTAATGACTAAGACTCAGAAACAACAATTTTCGATAATCAATTTGATTTTTGCTAGGGAGGTCCATTACAGAAGCCATCTACTTACTAAGAAGATTAATGGAAAGGTGTAGACAGAAAAAAAAGAAATGGGTAGGTAGTAAATTTTGAAGGTCAAGAAATACCAGAGAGAGTAGTTTCGCTGTCTAGGGTTAATTACTCATAAGGAAGAAGAAATTGGAGATGATGTGTCTCATAGAATTGAAGTAGGATGGGTTAAGTAGAGGATACAATATGTTCACAAATGAGTGTTGCTAAAATGAGGATATTGAGATGGATGTGTGGCAAGAAAAGAAATGATGAAATTAGGGATGATTATATTCGTGAGACGGTAGAGGTAGCTTTTTTTTTTTTTTGTGATCAGTAAAAATAACTTGTATTACTCACAACGGCCCAAGTAGGACCCTAAAAAGTACAAAAAAGGACCAGCTACAACAGTTAAAGCCTTAGATCCCCTAAGAAGTCAATGAAACTATTTACATACAAAGGATAATCATTTTTGATCTGAAAA
Source organism: Nyssa sinensis (assembly GCA_008638375.1). Taxonomy (NCBI): domain Eukaryota; kingdom Viridiplantae; phylum Streptophyta; class Magnoliopsida; order Cornales; family Nyssaceae; genus Nyssa; species Nyssa sinensis. The sequence continues at coordinate 13,489,737 of CM018043.1, read as the reverse complement.
ACAAAAAGATTTTAAGAATGTGTTCTTCAATTTCCAAGGGGGTAATTCCTCCCCATCAAAAATTCTACTATTCCTCTCCCGCCAATTGCACCACATGAGGCACGTGGGGGACATCTTCCAAACACGTAGAAGTTGCTTTTATTTGGAGATAAAATGAAAGAAAATCTCATAAGATGATTTGGTCGTGTACAATGAAGATTTATAATTAACTGCTCTAGCAAAAAAAAGAGTGACATGATACATATTGAAGGCAAGGATAAGGGAAAGGGAAGATCAAAATTAATGTTATTTGAAATAATAAATAAACATATGATAACTTGTGGTGTAACCAAATTTATGTCCTTAGAAAGAGTGGACTAACAAAACATAATTCATGTAACTGACCCCAAATAGTATCAGGTCCATAAATTTTTTCATACAGATTAGTTGAGAGAATAAAGAAAGACACGATAACTTGTGGTATAGAGTACTGTTTTGTGGTATAAGCAAATATATGGCCTTAGAAAGAGTGGAATAATAAAACAGAATTCAGATAGCTGATCCCAAATATTTGGGAAAAAGGCTTAATTGAGTTGAGTATTATATACGTGAATAAATACCAACTTCATAAAATTTTTCATACAAGTTGAACCAGGTCTTAGGTAATATGTTGTCTAGATTGAGCCAAGTACTAGTTTAGTGATGCTCATTGTGGCCCCATTTTGAGTAATCTCAGTCATGCTGTTAGCATTTTAAGCTTACATGAATATTTCACGTTTAGGACTTCAGCCAATGTTGCGGCTCTGCCTAGATTTTGGAAGGACCAGGGAAACAAAAGTAAAATGCTTGAAAATTGCTTCTTATCAATAGCATGCTTTAAAATGGCTTCTTATCAATAGTTTCTTTTGAGAAATTTTCTTTCCTTTCCCTGTTGCTTTCGAGATCCAAACAAAGAGTCAAGAAATTAAGATTTCTGTTTCATTGCTGCCGCACCTGAGAAGCAGCCAGCAGGTTCAGGCCCATATGCTAACTCTGGAGGAATTTGAAGCCTACGTTTTCCACCTGTGCAAGAATGCCAAAATGAAATCCCATGGGATAACTAGAAGCAACATACAAAATAAGCAACTATAGAAGCCTATTTATTATGTTCAGAATCCTACCAACTAACATTGGGGGTACTCCTTCACCTCCTAAGATTCCTTGATCCAATCCTTTAATCACCTGGACACAAAAAGTTATATAATAATATCAATAAGACCAGCTGAGGATAAAATATAGGGCATGGTATGCAACCTTAATTTATATGTTTTCTGCTGTCCTCTGTCTAAATCTTCCTTGCGGAGAGAAGCAGAAGTGCATAAGGGATAAAATGTAAAATGTTAGCACAAAAAAAGTCACCCAAGCTTTAGGTTTAAACAGAGATAAGGTTCTAATTTCTAAGAAACTTACCCTCCTCCCCCCAATCACAAAAAAAAAAAAAAAAAAAAAAATTAAGATAGTCAAGTTTTCTCACTATTTATCTTTACCAATACATTCATTTTATTAGGCCTCCAAGACATATGAGAATTAAATCATTTAAATTTGTTTAGCATCACATTTGAAGGCATATCCATCCTTGCCACCTTTTTGCAATGACTCCATGAAGGATGGATGTTCTACAAGCCTAAAACTGATTCGAACAAGCAACAAATAAGTTCAAATGCTAAAAAAGGGTAAACTCAATTCAAAATGTATTTTATCTCCAAATGCCTCACTATAACGCCAAAAAGTCACAGAGATCTCTTTGTTGACTCAATTAAATCTTGTCACAACCATTTGAGGTTGACAACACAAAACTTGATTTGTTGTTTGACTCATTTTCACAATCCATAACAATTTTGGTCTTGCCTTTATCTCATGACTCTCAATGTAAAGCATGTCATTCTCACTTGTACAGTTATTAGTTTCGTCGCATAAATACAAGTCATTTAATCTATTTTCTAACATTTTTATCTGCCATTAGTACTACTTCCAATGTCCCATGAGTGTCTTAATTTCTAATTTTATCCTTTTTTCTTGCCACACATCCATCTCAACATCTATATTTTAGCCATACATAATATGAAAATGTTGTTTCGAAATTGCTAACATTCTATTTTACAAAGCATGATCCTCTTTGTGGCTGTTTTATAACTATCCTTTTAGCTTTACAGGTATTATCCCATTGCACAATACCCCAATGGTGTTGTGAAGCATGCAAGCCATGCGAACAATGAAAAAAAAGGCGAATTAGGAATGTCATATGGGACTTAATTGGGACCTCAAGCAATCAAATTTTCAGTTAAATATTATTTTGTAATAATTTTAGGATTAATATACTGTTAATATAGTTTTATCTATGTTTTATTAGGTTTTAGGAGTGGAGGGTATCTTCTAATTTTAAAATTTGCTGGACATGGTTTGTAATAGTGATCCATGAGTCTTATATTAGTTCATGTTATTGGGTCTACAATGTTCTATCTAGCCATAAGTTTTTAAGTTCCCTATTTTTGAGTCATGATCCTAGTGGTAGGAGGAAAATTCTAGCAGCAAATAAATATTTATATAACTTTTTATTTAATAAAGTTTGAGAATTTGAGATAACCTTTTAAAGCTTCATGTGATGTATGATAAACTAATTTGCTTAGTGTTGTAGTTGATTCAAGAATTGTACCCTTAGATACACACTTTAATCCTTAAAGTTTTCTATAGATGCTTTCCTTCATCAATGCCAAGAGAGTGGTGGATGTGGATAACAAAAAGTTGAAGTTTAAGGCTCTGCAATTAAAATCAACAGCTGCAACCATAGCCTATGCTATCTCTATTCTCCTCCTATTTAAGTTGGTAATACAGGCCAAAAAGTTGATGTTGAAAAAAGAGCTAAGATTGTCGCAGTACCTGAAGAAAGCAGAAAAGGAACACAATCATCAGGATGTTAAGCTGAAGAAGGGAAAGAGAAGGATGAGATTATAGCTAAATTTTGCACGAGGATGTCCAAGATTTGCAAGCTATTCTTATTTTAGACAGGTAATGATTTGCAAGCCATTCTAGCCATTGGTTTCATGTTTTTTTCTAAGATAGTATGGAATAATGGAAAAAAAGGACTTCTTAGTATTATCCTCATTTTTTCCAAAAGAGAGTTCATACAAATAAACTTCGGAATTCCAAATATTCAATTCTTTGCAATTTCAACAATCTATAACTTCTAAACCCTAGCCAATTACAATCATTTTCCATCTGCAAAGTTTTCAACCTTCTCAACCCAAATTTTTTTCATAAACTTAGCCTACCAGAAAATCAACATGAAGCATAATTCCAATCTCCTAAAGTTTTCCTACATCAAGAGGCCTCTTTGCAAAGTTAACTAAAATGCATGAAGATTACACCAAAGTCTCATGCCTTACAGAAACACCCTTAAGCACAATCATTCATTTTGGAATATATTTAAGCAATACATGTTGGTATGAGCAATAAGAAAATCTCATTGATATGGAACGGTAAAACATAGAAGAAACTGCCAACATTTATTCCTATCTAAATCCAGCGCAAATTATTTCACGCATTTGATGAAACAGACAATGTGTATAATGTCACATCGAGAACAAATACATATTCATGTTTAATCCTTTTATGTGCCGTAATCTGTTTTGATTGGTCAAAAGAGCTGCGAACTGGTAATATCAATGTTCAGTTGACAAGATGAAAGGGAGATTATGCCAATAGTTGAGTATTGCACCAATAGCTGAGTAGGGAAAACAATTTTTACCTTGCCAACACCAATCCGCATAGTGAGAGGTCGTGCACGTTTATAGCTGCTGTCAAAAACTGTCCCATCAGCAAACCTTGCAGTGTAGTGAACCTGAAACAACAAACAAAATAAATCTGTTCAGCGAAAAAAGAATAAATCTCACAAATTGTACATGCTATCTAATTAATATAAGATAACCTCACTATTATGCTAACAACAAAATATGCTAGAAGCTATCTATCAATATATATATATATATATGTATATATGTATATATGTATGTATGTAATATGCTAGAAGCCTTAAAATAATTGAGACAAACTGAAAGAAAGAAAAGAAAAGAGAATACTCTACTACTCTGTTTAGAGCAGTACTACCATACAAAATGGTGAGTGGAAATAAGAAAACTCCCAAAAATTTAAAACAAGTTTGGGATGCCATATCAAGGACACAATTAAAAATTTGAAGGAAACTTTGTGCATGGACAACTAGAGCCAGACTTGTGGAAAAAAACAAGGCGACTAGAGCCAGGGATACATTTGTTTTCATCTTCTAGTTTAAAGGTGGTCTCTGGGATTTTGGATTTCCAATTTTGTACACATCTGAGGAGTTTTCTAGAAACACCTAATAAGCTTTCAAAAAAAGACAGAAAATGTCTTAACCATAACAACTTCAAAATAGCTTGTAATTATATAGGAAATAACAAATCTCTTTCCATCTGCACTTCTAGAAATATAATTCTTATGAAGCATATCCATCATTCTTCTGCATTTCCAAGTCAACGTGTTGTACTTTCTTTTATTTGAATATTAACTTTTCAAATCTGGGTTTTGTTTTTGAGACTGTCTTGGAACATATGCACAAAAACATTGTAGCAATCTGGAACAAGATCAATCAACAAAAAAGAAGCAAGAGATATGAAGAAGACAAAGCCATAATTATTTTGTGCTTTGGAGTAAGTTAAATAGTTTGTATATAAAGAAATCGCTCACTAACGGTTTGTATTTGAAGCAGTGGTTGTACACCCTCAAGATGAAGGAAGGTATGACTATTAACAAGTACCTTAATGAATTCAATAAAATTATTATGGACTTGAAAAATATTGATGTCAAGGTTGATGAAGAAGACAAAGCCCTAATTATTTTGTGTTATATAGCCGAATTCTTTCGAGACCTTTGTTAATTATATGTTGTACGGAAGGAATACCATCTCTTTAATCGATGTTAAGGTATCATTGAACTCAAAAGAGTTGAGAAGTAAATTGAACGAGAAAGGAATGAGTAGGCTGAGGGTTTGTTTTTGAAAGCGGCTTAGGTAATGGTAAAGGCAAAGGTAGAGGTACATCTAGAGGTCAATCATAGTCCAATTCTAACAAGAATAATGTTGCCTGTTACTATTATCACAAGTTTGGGTACTATGAAACTGAGTGTCCTAGGCTCAAAGAATAAAGGAAGAATAAGAAGACTAATTCTTCTGATGTCATTGGTGTTGCATAAGAAACTTATGAAGGTTCAGATAATCACTCTAAGGATGAGTAGATTCTTGATTCGGGTTGCTCCATTCATACGTCCCCTAATCGGGATTGGTTCACTACCTATGAGACAATTAATGGCAGTTCAATTTTAATGAGTAACAACATGATCTGTAAGATTGTTAGGATGGGTATAATTCGAATTCGGTTGCATGGCGGAATTATAAGGATGTTGAAGGATGTATGATATATACCAAACTCGAAGAAGAATTTTATTTTTTTGGACAGTTTGAATTCTAATGGTTGCAAGTTCTCTGCTGAAGGAGGATTTACGAAGGTTTGCAAGGGATCTTTACAAAGTTAATGACCTTATATTCTTCAAAGAAGTATAATTGTTGGTTCTGATGGTGTTTCAACTTCATCATTAAGTTATTCAGACTTAGATACTATTTGTTTGTGGCATATGTGCTTGGGTCATATGACTGAAAATGTATGACAGTTTTGAGCAAACAGGGTTTGTGTTATGGACATACTACTAGAAAGCTTAACTTTTGTGAGCATTGTGTATTCGAAAAATAGAAAAGGGAGAATTTCAGTATTGCAATACATAACACCAACGATATTGTTGACTACATCCATTGGAATTTTTGGGGTCATGCAACTGCTCCATCCCAAGGTGGATCTTAGTATTTTTTTTTGACTTACACTGATAATTATTCGAGGAAGATTTGGGTGTATTTTCTAAAGCATAAGAATGAGATATTTGCAACTTTCAAGCAGTGGAAAGTATTGATTGAGAAGCAAATAGGCAAGAAGGTCTAGCGGCTTAGAATAGACAACAACATGGAATTCTGTGGTAATGAATTTGATTAGTTCTGCAAGAAGTGATTGTAAGACACCACATAGTTAGACATACTCCCCAACACAATGGAGTTGTAGAATGGATGGGCAAAACTATTTTGGAGAAAGCTCCTTAAATGCTCTCTAATGCTGAGTTGTCTAAGGTATTTTAGGCTGAAACAATCAATAAAACTTGCTATTTGGTGATTGCTCTCTATCAATTACAATTGAGAGTAAAACTCCTGACAAGTAAAACTTGATGATCAGTTCACACGGTTTCAGCCTAGTTGTGTTTTTTTTAGGGTTTTAGAGCACTCTTCATTGTATTTTTTGGAGAAGTGCAAGAGAGCAGCAGGAATTGTTCTTGGAAATTTGGGTGAGGGTTTGGCACCCGATTTTGTATTCTTCATCTTTATTAGTGGAATCTCTTTATTGTGCCTTGCTTCTGGATGTAAGCATCTTATCGAACGACATAAAAGTTGGTATTCTTGTTTGCTACGTTGTTTTGTTTATGCACTTTTCTATTTCATATATCGCTTCGGTTGCACAAAACAGTCATCGTGTTAGTAGATGTCTATACAAGCTCGCACTAACTATATGGTTGAATATGAAGTAAATCATTAAGATAAACATATACTAGCAGTACTGACCAAAAACAAGCAGATACTAGCAGTAACCTTTACAAGGCACATGATTTTTAGTGTTGAAACAAATAATATAATTCACATCTATACAATTTATATCAAAAAACTATATTGTGTTGGTGTTAACTAAGCATTTCACATAAAAATAAATATTTGAGCAAGAGAATGTACATTTTTTTTTTTGGAAAGAAAAGAAACTTGAGGGGCACCACATATATATTTAACAAACATTTTACTTGAGATCATAAAGCCAAAATTCTATTTAAATCCTCAAGTTTTAATTGACTTTTCATCCAATCTTGCATAACAGAAGACCCAAAAGAACACAAAACAAGTATTTTATATCAGTTAATAAAGAAGTAAATATATGTCCCAAAAATATTTAATAAAGAGAATCATGTAAATTTTGTGTACATTGTGACCTTTATATTTTGAAAGTTTTCACTCTCTTCAAATTGTAAAAGCACTTCTTAGCCCAATAACATTGATTTTTATGATACTATATTTCAAATGAAGTATTATAGTGTTTCGAATTTTGATTAATTTTGAGTTGAGACTAATTTGTATGTAAGAAATCACCCACAAATGATGTTTACATATGGTTTTTTTTTTTTAATTTTAAATTATAATCAAATCAACTATTTAACAATGAAAATTAACTATTAAGATAAATTTTTATTTTTATTATTTTCAAAAATATGCACTATGAATTGGAGCTGATTTGAATTTATTAATTATTAGTACATAATTTCTATTAAATGATATAGTTCTTTGGTCATCAACTTAGAGAAAGTGTGAGGAAAAATCTAGTACTTTTTATGTTGGCAATTCTTTTCCAAAAGTTGTAATTCTTTAAACTAGCAGTCAAGTTGAGTTACGTGGATATTGTTGGTCTTAAAATGGAAACTCAAGAAGCCTTGCAAGTATGTACAAGTCTAAAGAAGTGTGCAATCCGAGGTAATGTTTTCGTTTATATCATGCATTACACTTTAGGCACATGACTTTAAAGTTGTGTTGGTTTAGAATTGGATTTAAAGCTTATAATGACCTTAGGCGAAGTTTGGTTTTTACTATAGGCTACATTTTACCAATGAGAATTGACAAAATATAATTCTAAACTTAGGCGAAGTTTTTAGTTTGACAAATTGTAATGGGATTATTGCCTATACTTTTCTTTGTTACATTTTGTCAAGATTTTCCTAAGGGAGAGATTGTGAGGGGAAAACTTTCAATTTTTATGTTGCCAATTCTTTTCCAAAAGTTGTAATTCATTAGACTAGTAATTGTTGAGTCGAGTCGTGTGAATTTTTCTAAGCTTAAAATAAAGACTCAAGAAGCTTCACAAATATGTATAATTTTGAAAAAGTGTGCAATCAAAGAAGATGTTGCCATGCATATCATGCATTACACTTTAGGCACATGACTTTAGGGTTGTGTCTAGTGGCGGATCCAGAAATTTTAGTTAGGGGGGGAAAATTGCAAGTATAAAAATTTAGGAAAGTTCATATGGATATATAAAAAAATTTGAGGTGGCCAAGTCTTATTTTGTTACAAAATTCTAACAAAATTAAAGGTGAAAAATACAATATCCAAATTTTGGAGGAGGCTAAGTCCTATTTTGTTAGAAAAATTAACAAAATTATTAGTGAAAAAATATAATATATAAATTTTTGGAGGGGCCAAGTCCTATTTTAATAAAAATTTCTACCAAAATTAGGGGTAAAACATATAATATCAATTTTTTTTGGGGGGGTGGCCATGGCCCCCCTTGCATCCGCCCTTGGTTGTGTCATAGTTTAGGATTGAATTTAAAGCTTATAATGACCTTAGGTGAAGTTTGGCTTTGACTATATACTACATTTTACATATGAGACTTAATATAATATAATTCTAAACTTATTTTTTTGGTTTATGACACGAAGTGGTAAGACAGAAGATTGTTTGTTTGACCGCGTGGGAGTCCCGTCCGAACTATAGCGTTAAACTTGTGTCATAAAATTTTCCAGTAGTTGAACCGTCTGAAAGGTCCTATAGTTCCGTTTGAACGATTGGAGCTTTCCAAATGCATGCCATTTAAATGCGATTTCTAATTGGCTACGTGAGACCTTTTCCTTGATGGATTAGGATTATTTCGTTTTCATTATAAATAGGACATTTCCGTGTCTCACATAAGGAACCCTAGTTGCATGAAGAAAAAAATTAATTGAGAGGTATTTTGCTTCCATTTTTCTAAATAGTCATAGTGTTGATTGCAAAGTTAACCTGGTACCTTGCGTTTTGACATCTAGATACCAAAGTGTCAGCCATTACACTATAAAGGCATATATTGGGCTAGGTACATCTACTGCACAGTGCAAATGTGGTGGATTCGTGAATAGTGGGTAGTGTTCTGACTGTGAAAGACTCATCTAGGAATTCAACAGGTGACGAGAAGAAATTCTGCAAATAAACTAGCAGTAATTCACAAGGACGTGGAGTGTTAGTTATTTAAAGATTGTCTTTGTTGACTTGTGTTTGTTTTATTTTGTTGTTTAGTAGATTCTTTTACAGCTGGTGGGGTTTTTTTTTTGTTTTGCCGCATGTGGTTTTCCCACATAAAATCTCTCTGTCTTTCTCATATTTATTTATCTATTTTGTTGTTATATGGGTGACTTGACAGTATGAGTGAATTCATAATCTTAATAATCTGTTAAGAGGATTTCTAGGATAGTGATTCAACTTAGGGCACTAAATAACTATATTTTATGTGTTTCTTATTAATTAAATTTAGAGTTTAATTAATTAAAATTTTGTTGAAAAAATGAGTTTTTGATTATTATAATTAGCTATCTTTGAGTTAATACTAAAGTGGGTCCTACACATTAAGTTTAGTGGGTTCACATGGGAATGTGTTCTCCTCCATGAGGAGATTAAGATTATATATTAGGTTGCTCAAAACCATTAACGAGTGAATGAGAAATTGCCTCCAAACATCACCACTTGGAAATGGTAACAAAGCTTGAAGCTTGTGCAAAAAGCTTGTGTCCTACATAGGATGGGTACAAGGTTTTTAAAGAGTATATATACACTTACCTTGGAGGAGGGTTTGGGCCCCAAGGGGTACCCAAGTTTTATGGAAGGGGGAGGACCTAACACATGCTTAGTTCACCACACGCGTGCGCCGCTGCAGCCACTGCCGCCCTGCCCCGCACTGAACCGGGTCAGGTCGGGTTTGGGCTTGGGCTTGGCCCGTCGTATATATATCTTTTTGGGAAAAATTAATTTAAATAATTTTTCATTAAAAGCTGTCGTTTTGTTATTGGTAAATATAAATCAAAACGCTGCCGTTTAGTTACCAGATTAATTAAAACAAAAAACGTCACCGTTCTACAAGTAGGTTTTTTGGTTTTGGTTTAAATCCAAAATGACGTCGTTTTACGATTGCGTTGATTTGAATTTTGACTGAACAATCATTTTCTTCATGGGTGCAACTGAACCTTCATGACTATACCAAACAGCGATGAAGAGGTCTATAAATATACACATATTCACACATTTGAATTTCATAAAGATTTCTGCATTCTGTGTTTGAGTTTGAGAGAGAGTAAATGTTTGGTTCGACAGACTCACAAATTGAAGTGTTGTTTTTGTGAGATTCAGATCATTGTATCCTGGGAGGCAAACGTTCAAGATCATGAGCACCATAGCGAGGACGAAATTTGTCTTAAGGACATAATGTCAAACACTATCCTTGATCTAATTCAGATTTTTGTAAGTGTTTGTTTCTGTAAGTGTTTCCAATTTCCGATTATGGTTTGTTTCCAAAAATAGTTTTCTACTTTACTTTATGTACTTTTCTTGTTTTCATAAGCTAAGTTTTTGTTTTATTTCTTTTCTGTTTTGATTCTTGTTCTTCAAAGAACAGAGATATATATATATATATATATGTAATAGATTCTGTTTCAAACTATTTTATATATATATATTTATATATATACTGGGATTTACAAATTTGATATAAATCTTTCCGTACTTTTGATAGATAATTCTATCACTAGTTTTCATATCAGTCGAAATTTAGATAAAGGGAGATTGTATAATTCAAGCAAAGTAATTCCCCTAATTTCTTGGGATGCAAATTAAGGTAAATTTTAGTATTATAATATGAAATAACATAACATGATTAGGAGTTGACTATAGGAAGATGTTTTATAAATATCTAGCATAAAGTTTGTATCTCAATTGACTTGACCAAGAGAAAAAAATGTAGACATATAGCCCTTTTGTTTTCTAATATACTACAAATATTTTGAAAGGATAAAGTTTTTGCTTTGGAAGGAGTAGAACAATAAATGCCAAGAATTGAAGATTGAGGGAAGCCAGGCTTGCGAGGCCATCACGACTGCGGGAAAAAAAAATAAAATAAAATGCAGACTGAAGCAATCATTGCTGTTAAAATGCCTAGCAGACCGAAGTGATCAATCTGCTGGTAGCCAATAAACCAAATGCAATCATTTTAAAAAATTTTCATATACTAATGCATAAAAATTCAAATTCATTCGCAGCCTAAAAAACAAGTGTAAATAAGAAATGTTAAGATTGTGATCCTGTGTGTGTATTAGTTTTGATACTCACATTAATAAGTTCACCAAGAGGAGCCACCTCACCGGACCCAACATCAACATCGCAGTAACCAAGACCGGAACGAGCAAAATTGAACTCACAGGAAGGTTCAGCTACAGTGGCATAGTACTCGATTCTGGTGGCATTGGCATCCAATGGAGATGAAGCCACCATAGAAGCAGCCAAAAGACCAACACCCAGATCGAATAAACGTCTCGTACTATTGGGAGGAATCGAGTGCAAAGAGGAGAAGAAACGAGAAGAGGAAGCATTGACTTTGACAGTAATGGAAGGTTTGGGATTGAATGCCTGAAGGGTGTGGGGAATTGGAGTGACAAAGGATAGTGTAGAGACCGCCATGTCTCTGTTTCTGTGTTTCTCTCGCTATCTAAAGCTTGTGGGCTGTATGGTACTATGGTGTATAAAGGATATCAAGCCTCGCGCAAGTATTCATTCTCTTCCAGAAGTGGGAACCCACTTTTCCTGTCTTTTCTTTTAAAAGAACAATTAAAAATAAGTCCTTTTTTATTAAAAAATTATATAAAAATAAAATCATTTTTTTTTGTTGACATAATTAAAATTGAGTAAAGAGCAGATTAATATTTTTTTTAAAAAAATTTGTCATTAAAATTGTAAAGCCATACAAAAAAAAAGGAATATATCAATTTTATCCTATCGATATTTTATGTGACAAAAATGCTATTTTAAATATAAAAAAATTACTAGTGACTTTGCGTAAAAAAAATAAAATTAGTCGGACTTTTGTTGGAATATTGCATTTACCTTTTACAAAAAAAATTGACAAAAACATTCAGAGGTATTCAATCAATATTATTCTTTATAATCTTGAGAAGGAAACACATTTCCCTTTGAAAAATCCTAATTTGATTTCTATTGGAAGACTCAGTTAATAATCTACCGTCATTCGCTAAATTCGCTGTTGTCGTCTCTGACTTACAAGAAAGTGGGAATCAACTATGAAAGAATGGACGACCTAAACTTTGATCAATGAAATAAGATTGAAAGATGTTCAAATCAAGCTAGTTTAATTTTAATGTTTTTTTTTTTTCAAAAAGAAATAAAAACAAGTGAGTTTGTCCGATGGATTTTAAAGGTTTCCTCTCTTCTTGTCGAGAGTCGAAATGAACATGAGTAATAAGTCGGCTAATCATTTTAAACTGGCTTTTGCAAGTGCAGTAATGCCCCACACCTCCGTCACCCAGAGATGGATGCACTGGTCTGGCCTGTCTACTGGATGGGTCAAATTAAACACTGACGGTAACGTCAAGGGATGTCCGGACCAAGCTGCTTTCGGAGGAGTCCTTCAGCCTGGCTCCTAGGCTTCTATGGAGTCATCGGCTGCACAACTAGCTTGATGGCTGAAATATGGAGCATCCACGAAGGGCTCAGACTGATGGTCTCGCGAGGTGTTGAGAAACTCGAAGTGGAGATCGACTGTGCCACTGTGATAATGCTGCTGAAATAGGGTCCCCAGAGATCCCAATATGATGTTTTAGTGGAGGATTGCAAGTGGAATTCTTCCAGGATAGAGCAATGTAGAATCTCACATTTCTATAAAGAGAGGAACCAGGGGACGGACTATATGGCGAACAAGGGTAAGGCCAAAGGGAAACCGAGGTAATCCTAGAGAGGCCTTCGATGGAGATGGCTCCGATTTTGAAGGTGGACTTAATGTCTGTGTGTTTTGCAAGAGGAGGCAAGGTCCCCTAGTTGGTTTTCTTTCAGTTCTTTTCTGTTTGTTTTTTTTTCTTCTTCTTTTTTTCTACCAAAAAGAAAACAGAATCAAAATGAACAAAAGTAGAGAAGATGGTTTGGGAGTGGGAAACAAGTACAGCAGGACGATAGCACCATGCTATCGCCGCTATGATATATTATTTTTATGAATTTATGTGAGTTTTATTATAATGCTCACATTATAGTAAGAGTAGTATGATGCTATAGTAACAATAGTATGATGTTACTGTTTCACTAAGACTTTTCTTTCCTTGGAGTGGTTATCAAAATGCTAGGATAAATTAGCATCATAACTAGTTAGGTGTTGGTGCTTTTTATGATCATTTAATTTTTTTTATTTCCCATATTCTATTCTATGTGTAAGTTTTGTATGTAATTGTAAGTTATTGGACGTTGATTTTTTGTTACCCTTTGTTATTATATTGCCCAATTCTATTAATATTAATCTTATTAAAGTTAGTTTCATTACGAGATCGATTTGTGTTTGAGTTCACCAATATATATTAGTAACGTTGCGTGCATTATGGCCGTGGCCAAACTTAAGGTGAGAAACATGTGAGTGTGACAAACATAGAGAGGAGTGTTGGCTGGAGGCTCTTTTGATCAAATGATAAAAGTTGATCATGCTATTAGAAAGGCTTTGGAGCTTGCTGCAAACTGAGGCCTTGATAATTAGGTAGCAGAGAAGAGTAATCAATTGTTGCAAGGTTCGGATTGCTGCTCCTACCACCATTGAGTTTCTCGTTGCACTTTTGTTATATGGCCTTGCTTTTCATTCTTACCATTTTAGTTATATCCATGGGGCTGTCCATGGAGTGACCGAGTATGCCCCTTTCCATTGGGCTTGATTGCTTTATAGGGATGATTTTTCTTCTTTGATTCATCAGATTTCCTTTAACTCAGGATTATAGGCTTCTCACCATTTGACTTGTGAGTGCTCTTTCATTGCTGGTTACCTTATCGTCTCTGACTTGCAAGAAAGTGGGTGTCACCTTAAACTCAAGCTACATAAAATGCAGGGGTGGCTCAACTATAAAGTCAACAAAGTAATCGCTTTAAGTTCCACTTAAAGATAAGTTTTCAAATTTTATATATTATAGTATAATTAAATTAGAAGTTTAAGATTAATAAAAGTCTAACTCCACAAAAGATTCAGATTTTATGGATTTATAGTATAATCAAATTAGAAGTCTAAGTTTAATAAAAATCGAACAGTATTAAAAGGCCCCAGAAAGACTCCAAAAAATAAAACTTAATTCTATTAATAAAGTTTTATTTGTATTTTACTCTAATATTTTATTACTATCTATTTAGATAAAACAAAATTATGTAAAAACTTTATTATTATAGTTTCATTTAATATATACCTCACTCTTGTTGAAAATAATTAAATTTTTATATAACAAAAGTAAACATAATATATATATATATATAAAATAAACCAAAAATTTATATTAATATTTAAAAATGTCTCATTTAGAGTTGTTCCTTTTATCGCTTTAGGCCTCCAATTGTCTAGAGCCGGCCCTGATAAAATGAAACTTGCTAATCCAAATGTTGATAACAGCAGTTGATAAAAATATTTTGAATTTGGTGCAATACTCACAATATTAGGGAGCAATTCTCTATAACATAAGACGCAACTTCCACGATGTAGGTGCAACGTTTATAACTGTGCATCAAGTTGAATACAATGATTTTCTACTGAACTTAGTGCAACCCTCACAATATTAGGGAACAACTCACTAAAATGTAAGGTGCAACCCTCACAACGTTAGAAAGCAACTCACTAAAATGTAAAGCCCTTGTTGACCTATGGGTTAAACCAAGCCCAAATAAGTTGTAGCCCATCGAAAGGTAACGTGCTTACCACACGCAATAATTCGCGCATGCCTTTGCACGCCTTCGTACGCAACGCAGATTTGTCAAAGACAAATCAATTTTTATTGATTTATTTTTAGATCGCCTGATCAACTGTCCAGATTAAGACATGATAGGATGGGTGCATTGAATATGCGTTTTATGAATAGGTGTGTCCAATGAGTATTTCAGAAAATAGGTGTGTCCAATGAGTATTTCAGAAAATGTTGTATCTTTTTAAAAGACACATTGAATAGAATGGTTGTGACTCTTTCTTAAAGACATATCCTTTAGAAAGGTTGTTCTTTTATAGAAAGACACCCCTATATCTATAAATACAGCAGTAATACGAATTGAAAATATGATCAAATTCTCTCTCTCATAATAGAAATTATAATCAAAGGATTTTGCAGGAAGTCCTTTAACTTTGCTGGTTGTAGTTTTTAAACCGAATGCTTTGCTGTATCCTAGAGACGACTTTGCCAGTAGCCTATCAGTAGACTCTACCAAGTGGGGGATTCAAATTATTATTATCAATTAGAATAATTTATGGTTGGCTTGATTTTTTAAAGAAAGTGTCTTTAGATATGCCTCAAAGCCTATAGATTTATTTATACTATCCCAACAATTTTAGAACGTAATTTTGTAGCAATGGAAACTGAGAAGAGCCTGACTTCATTCAAGTTGATGAATCAAGATTTTGTCAAACTTGATCAGTCTGATGCGAACAATTTCAGTCGCTAGAGAGACAAGATGTATTACATTTTGGATCAAATATTGCACTTGTCCCAGAACCTTCTGACAAAGACTCTAAAGCAATTAAGGAATAAAGGTTGAAGCGTGCTGAAGATGAACTGCTTTGTCATGGACACATCATGAATGCTCTATTTGATCGCCAATATAATTTTTACAAAGAAAAGAAGACTGTTGTAGAAATCTGGAATGCATTAGAATTTAAATACAAGGTTCAAGAGAATTTAAATACAAGGTTCAAGAGGAAGGTACAAATAAATTCCTTATTGCAGAATATTTTGATTTTCGTATGGTTGACAACAAACTTGTGCTAGACTAGATTCATGAACTGCAAAGTATTGTCAATAAAATTAGTGTTTTGAACATTAGTATTCCTGAATCCTTCCAAGTTTGGGCTATCATTGCAAAGCTTCTGTTGTCTTGGAAAGATTACAGAAAAAAGCTTCTACATAAGGTAGAAGATTTCTCCCTTGAACAGATTCAAAAGCATATTCGAATTGAAGAAGAATCTCGTAATAGAGAGAAGAATAGAGAAACTCAAATGAAAAATAATGTTCATAATGTTGAATCTGAATTTGGTTCTAGCAACAACCGTCCCAATAATAAAATGAAAAGGAACAACAAGAAGAATAACAAGTGTTATAATTGTGGTAAGAAGGGACATCATGCCAAAGAATGTTGTTCTAAAAAGCAAAACAATTCTGCTAATATGGTGGAAGAACCATTGGTGGCAATGATAATTGAAGTGATTATGAAAGATACTTCTTCTGGATGGTGGTTCAATCCTGGAGCAACCATTCATGTGTGTAAGGACAGGTCACTGTTCAAAACATATGGAAAACTTGATGGTCAAGAGGTACAGATTGGAAACCATGATCGTGCCAAGGTTGAAGGAAAAGACAGTGTTGAATTGAACTTCATTTTTGGAAAGACTTTAACTCTTCTGAATGTTCTTCATGTTCCTGATATGAGAAAGAATTTAGTTTCTATTGATCTCATCTATAAGAAGGATTTCGGGTTGTTTTTGAATTCGATAAGTTAATCTTGACTAAGAATGCGATGTTTGTGGGAAAGGGGTATAATTGTAATGGGATGTTTAAGTTAAGTATTAATAATAATAATAATAATAATAATAATAATAATAATAATAATAATAATAATAATAATACAACTTCTTCTTATGTTGTTAAGTCTTTTTCATGGCATATTAGATTAGTTCATATAAATTTTCGATCTATCAAAATCATGAACAAATTTGGTTTGATTAATTACCATGATTCGAATTATGATAAATGTGAAGTTTGTGCTAAATCCAAAATGGCTAAGAAATCTTTTCCTAGTGTGAAAAGAAATATTGAACTTTTAGATTTAATACATTCTGACATTTGTGAATTAAATGAAGTTTTAACTTGTGGAGGAAAAAGATATTTTTTCACTTTATTGATGTTTTTTTTTAGATATACTTATGTTTATCTTATGAAATCAAAAGATGAAGTTTTTAGTAAATTTCAAATTTTCAAAAATGAAGTTGAAAATTAGTTGAACAAGAAAATTAAAATCTTAATAAGTGACAGAGGGATGGAATACTTTCTCCATGAGTTTGATAATTTTTATGAATTGCATGGTATTATACATGAAAAATCTCTACCTTACACACCATAACAAAACGGTTTAGCCTAAAGAAAAAACTGAACTCTTGTAGAAATGGTAAATTGTATGATAGTGCATGCTCAGTTACCTAAAAATTTGTGAAGTGAAGCTTTATATATTGCTTGTCATTTGCATAACAGAATAATTTTTAGGAAAAAAAATCTATGTCCTTATGAATTATAGAAGGGAAGAAAGCCTAATTTGTCATATCGTAAAGTGTGAAGGTGTTTGGCATATTATAGGATACCAGATCCTAAGAGGACAAAGTTGAGTCCTAAAGCAAATAAAAACATTTTTGTTGGATATGCCCAATATAGCAAAGCCTATAGACTTCGTGATCTTGACTCTAATACAATTATAGAATCTCGTGATGTGGAATTTTTTGAATATAAATTTTATACAGATTCTAAGAGTGTAGGAACTGAAAATTCTGAGTCCAATCCTACTCATGGATTAGAACTGTAGAATACTATCAAAAGGCATGTGGTTCTTAGTGAAGAGCCTAGAAGAAGTCAAAGATCAAGAAAAGAAAATGACTTAGGTCTATATTTTATCTCTTCTCAATCTATTATATTTTTAGTAGAGGAGATAGAGAAAAGGTGACAAGATTAATGCCTATGACATTCAATATTGAGGTTGATCCTAAAACTTTTATAGAGGCCATTAGTTTTAGAGATGTTGCATTTTGGAAAAAAGCCATCAATGATGAGATGGATTCACTCATGTCTAATGGCACTTGGACATTAGTTAATTTATCACCAAGTTCTAAATCTATTGGGTAAAAATGGATTTTTAGAAGAAAATATAATACTGATAATTCAATACAAACTTTCAAGACAAGATTGGTAGTCAAGGATTTTAAACAAAATGAGAGTATAGATTATTTTGACACATATGCACCTGTGGCCAGAATTACTTCTATAAGAATTCTCATGGCAATGACATCCATCTATCACCTACATACATATACATCAAATGGATGTTAAAACTGCATTCTTGAATGGTGATATAAATGAGGAATTGTGTATGGATCAACCAGAATGGTTTGTTCTACCTAGAAATAAAAGTAAAGTATGTAAATTGAACAAATCTTTGTATGGTTTAAAGCAAGCACCCAAACAATGGCATCAAAAATTGAGTTATACATCTTATCTGGTGGTTTCACTCATAATAGTGCTGATAAATGCATATACTCTAATTTTACCAAAGATTATGGTGTGATTGTATATTTGTATGTTGATAACTAGTTTATCCTAGGAAAAAACATGTTGGGTATACTTGAAACTAAGAGGTATTTGACTTCTAATTTTAAGATGAAAGATCTTGGTAAAGTTGATACTATCTTGGGAATTAAAGTAAGAAAGCATAATAGGGGTTATGTTTTGTGTCAAGAGCCTTACATTGAGAATATGTTTATGAAACTCAAACATTTTGGTTACAAAGAATTTAATACACCATTTGAATCAAGTATTAAATTAACCGAGAATTCTAGTCGAGCCATTTCACAACTTGAGTATGCTAGTGCAATTGGAAGTTTAATGTATCTTATGCATTGTAAAAGATTAGATATAGCTTTTGCTGTGTGTAAATTGAATAGTTTTACAAGTAATCCAAGTGGAGAACATTGGAAGGCAGTTGGTAGAATGTTTGGTTATCTCAAGAAAACCATTGGACAAGGCCTATTTTATAATGAATTCCTGGCTGTACTTGAGGGGTATACTGATGCTAGTTGGATTACTAATAAGGGAGATAATAAATATACTTTTGGACGAGTCTTTCTTTTTGGTGGGGGTGTTATTTCATGGGCATCTAAGAAACAAACTTGTATATCCCATTTGACAATAGAATCTGAATTCATAGCATTAGCAGTAATAGGCAAAGAAGCTGAATGGATTAGAAACTTACTATTAGATATTAAGTTATGACCTAATCCAATGCCACTAATCTCTATTCATTGTGACAATGAGGCTGCCCTATCACGAGCCTATAGTAGTACTTACAATGAGAAGTCTAGACACATAAGTTTAAGACATGATTTTGTAAAATAATTGATACAAGATAAGGTAATAACAATCATATATGAGAAGTCAAGTAAGAACTTGGCTGATCCTTTTACCAAAGGTCTATCTAGAGACATGGTAAGGTTGACAACAAATGAGATGGGGCTCAAACCTTTCCAATTGATCACCAAAAATGGTAACCCAACCTAAACCAAGAAAGCCTCTAGTAAAATGTTTAATGGGTAAAAACAAGTTGTTAATAAGTGATCTAGTAACACATATTCGACATATGAGCTCTTTTCAAATAAGAAAGAGAATTAGTGTCGTTCATTATGTAAAAGAGGGTTGAATTACATTCTTAATGAAGTTTAAAATGATGAGTAATGGAGGCATACAAGGAACTTCACCTATATGGACGTAGAAGTTGTGCTGCTTTTCATGGGAGTTTAGGTTTGCTTTTTGGATCATTTATGAAATCAGGAGTTAGCACATGGCCATTTAAATGCTAAAGCAAATTTGAAATCCTTATAAGCAGAATATTGTTATGCATATGGTATATCCGATTTTTTCTTTACAAGAGTACTTGGTTTAAAGTTTTGGCTACCAAAGACTCTGTTAAAATTTTGATGTATTTGTACTAATTGAAGGTTTAAGTTGAAAAACACACTCTTGTATTCATAATAATATATATATTTTTTTCTGATTGAGAGATTCTTTTCTTATTATACTATCAAAGTGGGGGATTGTTGAGTCAAGCTCTTATATTTGATAGCATAATAATTTTTAACTTTATCCCACATCGATTTTTGTACTATTCATTTTGTATGTTTATATATGGAAACTTATTTTTTATATTTAATTAGGTTCCATAAAGTCCTTGTAGACCCATGGGTTGAACTAAGCCCAAATGAGCTGTAACCCATAGAAACGCAACGTGCACCACGCGCAATAATTCGAGCACGCCTTTGCACGCACGCAATGCAGAATCATCAAAGACAAATCAATTTTATTATCGGATGAGTGCATTGAATATGTGTTTCATGAATAGGTGTGTCCAATGGGTATTTCAGAAAAGTTGTGTCTTTTCCAAAAGACACATTGAATAGAATGATTGTGACTCTTTCTTAAAGACATATCTTTTAGAAAGGTCGTGTCTTTTTATGAATAGGTTGTATTTTTTTTATGGAAAGACACCTCTATATCTATAAATACAACAATACAACGAATTGAAAATATGATAAACTCTCTCTCTCTCTCTCTCTCTCTCTCTCTCTCTCTCTTTCAGAATAGAAATTATAATCAAAGGATTTCACTGAAAGTCCTTCAACTTTGCTGGTTGCAGTTCTTCAAACCGAAAGCTTTGTTATATCTTGAGGATGACTTTGTCAGTAATCCATTCACAAACTTTATCGAGTGGGGGCAAATTACATTCTAAGGAAAATTTCTTTAGATACGCTTCAAAACCTACAAATTTATTCATATTGTCCCAACACATTCTAGTGGGGTTTCCTTAGCAAATTTAGCATGGCATTGTTTGAGAGGGAAACTTCTAAAGGTCCCTTAGAGCCAAATCGATTGGTCACCTCCATGATCACACAGGTTGTTTTTATTCTCTGTTTTTATTTAGGGAGAAACTTCCCATGAGAGATAAAATTCAAAGGTGGAATCATGATTCTTCTTCCTTATGCCTGCTATGTTCTGATGGAGAGGAAGATGTAGCCCATTTATTCTTTAGTTGCTCATTTTCAGCTTGTATATGGAAACAAATCGAGTAGTACTATCTTATTCAACTCCCCCTTCTTTTGCTTGGAGTGATGTTATCACTACAAGAATGTGAAGTTTTAGCGACGCACATTATTAGTGACGCACGGGTGTGCGTTGCTAATAATGTGTATTCGCAACACACAAGAGACACGTCGCTAAAGGTGATATAAAAATCATTTCCCGCATAAAAAAAATGGAGCACGTAGTTTAGCGACGAAAAAATGAGTTATTAGTGACGCATATGTGCGTCATTGAAAGTTAAAGAGTATTAGCGATACACACTGTGTGTCGCTAATAGTATGTTAAGTAAAATAACATCGTTTGTTATACATTTAGCGACGTGCAAAAGACTATTAGCGATGCCCGTGTGTGCGTCGCTAATAGCTCTGCAATATATTGCCCAACCCTAAGCCCATCTCATTCCATCAGAAGCAGCGCTCTATCTCTCTCTCTTGCTCTTATACATTCAGGCATTTCATTGATGGCGGCGGCACGTTCCGGCGACGGTGACAATGACCTTGATTGATGGTGAGTCCTTTTCTCTCTCCATCTCTCTCTCACTTCCCGATCTATATGATATGGAGGTATTCAAAGTGATATATATTCAAACATGTTTTTCTTTTTTTACTTGATTCTTCAAATTGTAGATCAAATGATGCCTCTTCCTCTTTCTAATTTGATCTCAAAGTTTGATTTTAGGGGGATTTGACAGATCCCCATGTTGTAATTGTTGAGAGCGAGTTTAGAAAAGCCTTGTACCCAACCTTTTAGTCAATATTGTAAGAAGGAAAGAAGGATTTTTTCAAGGCTCATGGTGTTGTTCTTTGGTGGTGTATTCTAACATTTCTAGAGTTTGTAATGGATTATATCTTCTTTTCTCATCAATGTCCATCAATTGTGCATAACTTAACATTATCCTGCATGATTCAAAAACTTCAATTCTTTAGTCACTAATTAACTTTCAAGCTTGATAGGAAATTGGTTGGCTAATATGTACTAAATTTACTGGACTTGTCATTTCATCAGGTTTCTGGTAGGGAATGCAATGGCATGAAAATAATTAGAATTCATTTGTATTTGGAACAGGCCAAAGATTTTACATTACTAGTCTGGCTGCCAAACATCCTTCTTTGGTATTAGGTATGGAAAAATAAATGCAGTGAAATTTATTTTTAGTCAATTTTCTGCCATTTTATTTGCAATGTGAGTCTCAGTTCAGAAATATAAGTACAGAAGTCTTGCATTATTATAATTTGTTTCTAGGAATGTGATGGCCAAGAAAATAGTTTGGTATATCTATTTTGTTTGGTTTGGCATCACTGATTGTACATATTTGCAAAATGTTTCAAATTAATAGAGGTTGTGATCCTTCAAAGTTCAAAAGAATATATATATATATATATATTTATGCTAATGACCAAACATTGTCTGATGTGGTGTAATACAGTTTATTTTTTGTTATTATAACAAATTCTTCGATCACTAGGCTTACATCGGGGTCAACATTAAGTTCTTATTTTTTTTTGCTTTACTAATAGATGAGCTCACTATGCACGTACAAGATGAAGTTGCATAGTATATGATTTTTTTTTAATGACATTGTTTTAACTTTTAATTGATGAAATTAAAAGAAGGATAAATGCTAAATTACAGGTTTTAGAATCAAGAGGGTTCAAGAAAAATATGAAATATATTAAGTGTGGCTTTAGTAAAATTAGGAGTACAAACGAAGATATAGTGAAGATTGAAAATCAAGAGATAATAAAAAGTAAAATGTTATGTTACATAGGTTCAATTATTCATCATGAAAGAGAAATTGGATACTTATAAAATTAAAACAACTTAGATTAAGTGGATAAGTGTGTCTAGCATATTGTGTGATTGATGTATATCTTTAAAATTGAAATGTAAGTTTTATAAAACAGTTATTTGACTAGCGATACTGTATGAAATCTAATGTTGAGTAGTTAAGAAGCAACGTTTTAATAAAGTGAGTGTGGTCAAAATGAGGATGTCGAGATAGATGCGTAGTAAGACAAGAAAATATAAAATTAAAAATAATACATTTGTGAGATGATAGGACCAGCACCTATAAGAGATAAAATGAAATAAAATTGATTAAAGGTTAAAGGTTGTATGACCATGTATAACGAAGACGGGTAACTACACCAATAAGGAAAAGTAACATTCTTTACATCAAGGGTCATGTTTGTTGAAATCTTGATATGCATTGTTGGTTTATTCTCTAACAACTTGAGCATTGGAGCAATTAGTTGCTTAACATAATATTATAAATTTAGTAATGAAAGGTCTTGGGTTCAACTATTAAGCCTCTTTTTGTATTTATGCCTCATTTGATTTGTTGGTACAAAGTTTCACTTTGTTCTACTCTCTGTTTGCCCCTTGTTGTGCTAGTCCAAGGTCGCACATGAAGAAAAGTGTTGAGAGCTTAATATTTTTCTAACAGTTTAAACTTTTGGAACATTAGTTGCTTAATAATGCTAGGAGGCGGGGGGAAATCAAAATTAATTTTGGTAGAAATAGTTTAAAAAATATAAAATAATTATAGTTTAACTAAATGAATGAATGACCTTATGTAGAGTAGAATTGCGAGATACGATTTATATAACCAACTCCAAATAGTTAGATGATAAGAGTTGAGTTGAGTTGAGCCCCATTATAATACTGGTGAGATAATATTCTTTCTTTTCCTCGGGCAAGTCCTTGAGTGGGAGCCTGTGGAAGGCCACAATTTGTTCTATTTTAGTTAGGTGTATTTGTTTAGAGCTTTTCTATGGTATACTCTTATTTTTTTGTGGTTAAATTTTGATTTGAGTTTTTTCAGAATGCATTTCTAGACACACATACACAAACCCCATCACAAAAGTTATTTATGTATGCCCCTTCAATTTTACTTTAAACCATTCTTATTTGTTAAGTTATTTGAAGTTGAGACTTGTAAATCTTTTATTAGTCTTAACTTTTTGGAGAAGGGTAGTGTTTGTAACTAAATGATCATGTAACTCAATGTATAATTGCATTCATGTAAGCCTAGCCCTATTCGGGAGTCATTTTCATCACATGTGAATCTTGTCGCAAAATTTATTCGCGATTGGGCTCGTGTGTATGAAAATCAATTCTTGAATTGTCTAAAGAGGACAGTTCAAGAATGCATAAATCTGCATTGCAATCAATAGTTTCTCATGCTTGAATATTCCACTATGACAAAATTTCAGCACGGTCTCCTATTGTTCTGTGGGTATATATTTAGGCGTGCTAACGTCTATCTCGTATACTTGGAGAACCGTGGGGAAATGCTACCGAAATTTTTTTCGAGTCGAATCAAGCATTTGATTTGCTGTTGATTACAATGTAGATTGTGCATTCATGAATGAGATAGGACCACCTTACCCTTTAGAGAGAAGTTGGAGGTGATAGGATTCATGTTTCATATTTATAATGAGTATCATTTTTAACTTGTATTAGGTAGACGAAAATGGATAAGAGTTGGATGGACTTGAGGGGCAGGCATTTGCCAGGGTATATGAAGGGGATCAAAGATTTTATTGAGTTTGCTCGTGCATCTGCAGATGGGAGAAATATGATAAGATGTCCATGTAGGAGGTGCAATAATAGGGATTATATGCACATAGATGAGGCCAAAGAGCAACTACTCCAACACGGGATGGATAAGTGGTATACGTGTTGAGAATTTCATAAGGAACACCTGTGACGTATAAGTGGTATTTGAGGATGAAGAAGAAGACGACGATAATGGCTTTGGTGATAATGTTGGGGTTGGTTACGAAGGCTTGCCACAAATGTTGGTAGACTTGCAAGGGGCTAAAACTGGGGCGAGTAGTCACAAGGAGTGACACGGGACAATCGGAAGCGTTTGAGTCCTTGTTGAGGGAAGCAAGGCAGCCATTATATCCGGGTTGTGATAAGTTTTTGAAACTGGACTTTCTCGTAAAACTCCTTCATATTAAGACCATCAACCAATAGAGTAACAAATCATTTAATATGGTCATTGAATTGATTAAAGCAGCGCTTCCTACTAGGGAGACCCTTCCGAAATCATATTACGAGGCGAAAGAATATTAAGAGATTTGGGCCTTGGGTATATTCCTATACATGTTTGCAAAAATGATTGCATGTTATTTTGGAAGGAGACTGAACAATGTAAGGAGTGTATGATGTGCCACGAACCCAGGTACAAGCTGAATGAAGGAAAGAGCAAGACAATTCCGCACAAGGTGTTGAAATATTTTCCCTTAAAACCTAGACTACAAAGGTTGTACATGTCTCAGAAGATGACAGAAGATATGCGGTGGCATAAGGAGAAGCGTGTTACTGAGGAAAATATATGTAGGCATCCAACAGATTCTCAAACTTGGGCTGAGTTTGTTACAAATCACGAATGGTTTACAAATGAGGCGCGTAACGTACGACTTGGGCTGGCTAGTGACGTTTTCAATCTGTTCGGTGACATGAGTAATGCCTACAGCATGTGGCCGGTGTTGCTTGTGCCGTATAACTTGCCACCGTGGAAATGTATGAAAGAACCATTTATCTTCATGTTGTTGCTTATTCTAGGGCCGAAGTCTCCTACTAATGAAATTGATGTGTACTTGCATCCTTTAGTAGATGAGTTAAAGGAATTGTGGGACGTGGGAGTAGAGGCATACGGCGTCTCTAAGAATGAGACATTTCAATTGCATGCAGCGTTACTTGTCTGCGTGGAGCACTAAGGGGTATCTGGCATGTCCAGTTTGCAATAAGGATGCATGTTCCCTACATTTGTCCAATGGAAAGAAGATATGCTACATGTGCCATGGTCGTTTTCTACCACCATCACATGCCTGGCGAAATCGACAAAAGCATCTGTTTGATGGAAAAATGGAGCGCAGATTGTCACCTCCATTGTTGTTTGGAAAAGACGTGTTGGCACAATTGGCACTTATCCAACCAGTGAGGTTTGGGAAGATACCAGGTACTAAGAAGAGGAATTGTACTAATGTGGAGTTAAATTGGATGAAGAAGAGCATATTTTTTGATTTGCCGTACTGGGAGACCCTTAAGTTGAGGCACAATTTGAATGTTATGCACATCAATAAGAACATCTGTGATTATGTGCTATGAACTTTAATGAACATTGAAGGGAAGATGAAGGATACTGTTAAAGCTTGGTTGGACCTGTATGAGTTGGGAATACGGAAAGAGGTGCACCTAATATATAGCGGTGATAAATATATCGTGTCTCCTGCACAGTATACGTTATCATCCGTAGAGCGAATGGGGATTTGCGAGTGGTTTAAATCGATGAAGTTTCCAGATGGATACGCATCGAATATATCTCGGTGTGTAAATGTTATAGATGAAAAAATATCCGATTGAAGAGTCATGATTGTCATGTCCTTTTACAACGACTTCTTCCGGTTGCACTACGTGGATATCTTACCGATGACATATCAATTACATTGATTGAGCTAAGTTACTTCTTTAGAGAATTATGTGTGAGACGTTGAATTTGGAAGTACTGGAAAAGCTCGAAAGGGATGTTGTCGTGATCTTCTGTAAGTTGAAAAAGATTTTCCCTCTAGCTTTCTTTGATGTAATGGTCCACCTAGTTGTGCATTTGCCTCATGAGGCAAAAATTGGCGGACCTGTCCAATACCGTTGGATGTATCCAATAGAAAGGTACATTTAATTTTATGAATTGTGTTATCTATCCATCCTAACTATTTTAATGTATAACTGATTAATAATTAAAACAGATATTTGCACACATTGAAGCAATATGTGCGTAACAAAGCACGACCAGAAGGGTCAATTGCAAAAGGCTTACGTTGATGCTGAATGTCTCACCTTCTGCTTCTATGCATCTTGAAGATATTGAGACAAGGTTTAATTATCAAGAGCGAAATTCTAATAGTGGTCCACGGCAGTAACGAACTGGCCTTGCTGTCTTTCATCAGAATGTGCGGCCAATAGGTGCCCATATATATGAATGGTGTCATCTTCAAGAGTTGGAAAAAGCCCACTACACCGTGCTCAACAACTGCAATGAGACATTGCCATATTTTAAGTAAGTTTATCAAAATCATTGCTATACTACGTTAGTACACAAATTTAAGTTACATATAACATATCTCATCTTATGCAGTGAGCATACGATCGAGCTTCAGAGAGAACATGTATCAAGTTCTGATGTAGAGCAAAGACAACATTGTTTCCAAAGTGATATCGGCCTAACTACCACGAAACCCCATCACACACCTCACAAATGCTAAAATAGACTTGCACGAACTTACGGCACTCGGTTCGGATCACTGGTTTGAAACTTATGCAAGTTTCTACTCTAAAAGGCCTATTTTCGGGTTTTGACGGACCAAAAAACCGGATATTCGGCCTAACTACCACGAAACCCCATCACACACCTCACAAATGATAAAATAGACTTGCACGAACTTACGACACTTGGTTCGGATCACCGGTTTGAAACTTATGCAAGTTTCTGCTCCAAAAAGGCCCTATTTTCGGGTTTTGACGGACCAAAAAAATCGGATATCGGCCTAACTACCACGAAACCCCATCACACACCTAACAAATGATAAAATAGACTTGCACGAACTTACGATACTCGATTTGGATCAACAGTTTGAAACTTATGCAAGTTTTTGCTCTGAATATGCGACTTTTGGAGTTTTCACAGACCAAAATACCGGATATCCGCCTAACTATCGCGATACCCCATCACACACCTCACAAATGACAAAATAGACTACCAAAAACTTAGGACAATTAGTTCAGATTAGTGGTTTGCAACTTATGCTACTTTATGCCGTTCTTACTATTTATGCATGAAAAAAAAAACAATATATTCACTTTCATATATATATATATATATTTAATAAGTGTTCTAATATATATCATTTGATCTTTATTTCATATTGATCGGGATTATTGTGCCAGGGGTCTTTAGGTCTTCCATCGGGATTGACTATTTTTATTTGTTTTTTTTTCATCGACATCTGTAGTTACATTTCTTGAGACAATTTTTTTATTTTTGTATTTATTCTTAAATTGTACTATTGCAAATGTAACTAATTAATTAGTATAATATATATATATATATATATATATATGAATGTATTTTTCTTTTTCAATATATATTCATTTCAGAATGTTTGGATTTTACTGTATATCAGGATGATTGAGACAAGTTTAAACAGGAATAAAACAACAAATAAAACAAATAATGTAGGGAAAAAAATTAAACTTTTAGTGATGCACAAATGTGTCGCTAAAAACTAAGAAATCAATTTATAGCGACGCTTCAAATTCGTCGCTAAAGATTGGCTACAAACTATTAGTGACGCACAACAAGCGTTGCTAAAGGTGGGATAAATATACCATTTGCGACGCACGAGTGAGCGTTGCTAAAAGATACCATCTGCGATGCACAATTTGTGCATCGCTAAAAGAAACCATTAGCAACGCAAATAAAACGTCGCTAATAGTAGCTTTTAGCGACGCACATTGCGTCCGTGTATAGTATTTGCGACGCACTATCAAAATTATTTGCGACGCATAGTGAGCGTCGCTAATAGTTACTTTTAGCGACACCAAGGGATTTGTGCATCGCTAATACTATTAGCGACGCTGACTATTTGCGACGTTTTTATCGACACCCGTTTGTGCGTTGCAAAATGGCTTTAGCGATGCATTTGTCCACTATTAGCGACGCACGCGTGTGTCGCTAATAGTGCCTTTTCCTGTAGTGTATCCAATGGGCTACTCAGGAATTTAAAGGGAAAACATTTGTGAAAAAGCTTCAAAGATTAGGATTGGTTGCTCATGTTTACTTCATTTGGCAAGCTAAGAATGGAAAGTTGAGGGAAGGCAAAGATACCACTTTAGAAGTGATAAAGTCTATTGTTAGAACTAACCAGATGAAGGCTTTTTTTTTTTTTGTGAAAGAAGACGTAGAATTCCTATAGTAACTGGGAAGTTGGTTTGCATTAATTGGGCCCAGATCAATCAAGGTGTGTGTAAGCTCACCCTGGACGCTGAGTTAAAAAAAAAAATTTAAAAATTAGTTTGCATTAATTGGCTTTTAGCTAGATCAATTTTTGGCTCTATGTACTTGTGTTTTGGTGTACGTCCTTGGGGCTGTCCAAGGACTTTTGCTCCTTAGTTTAAGTGTTTTGGATGGGTAGTTGGGTGGGTGGATGTGAGCTATTGTGTTTTCTGTGATGTGTTGTTACCATTGTTTTGGGCGTCGGCCCTGTTTAATAAATTCTCCAATTACCCAAAAAAGATATTCAATTTTTCTCTGCCCAATCTTCTTTTTTTTTTTTATAAAAATTGAAATAAGAGATTTTGGCATTACTTCCACTTGAATATTTTATTTTGTCTCAAAATTATTCTATCCAAATGAGCTTTCAGTCAATGACCCAAAAAGAAAAAGAAAAATTACTGTACCATTTAAAATAAAAATAAAAATTACTGTCCAGTAACTAAGCACAAACTAAGGTTGAGATACAATGCATTCATGATGTCTCTAAGATGATGGTCACAATTACAAACAGAGTTCCAATAACACATTTGACATTACTCAGAAATTGTCAACATTCTCCACGTTTAAATTATCAGCAATCACCAAGTCATCCCATTCCCATAAGCCACTCTCTTGAATTCCTGATGTCCACAGCCTGTCGTCACCCCAATTAACCTGCAGACATGGCATTTTAATTTTTGCTTATACCCATACTACAGGCTTAACTAATATTGCTTAGCATGACAGCAAAATAAAAACCATGCATTTTGTACGTAAACTACAATCACCATGACTAATAGATGTAACTAAGATATATATAAAGCCTAACTAACGGCTGACCTCAAAAGGAGGGTTGTCATATAAAGAGTCTTCAGTATGTTCTATTGGCGGATTCACTGCTGGTGAGTGCTCCTCATTTGCATGATCGCCATGACTTTTGTTGCTTTTGTTGTTGCTATCGCTATTGCTGCTGGTGCTGTTGCTGTTGCTGTTGCTGCACTCTCCGCTAGGTTGGCCGGTTGATTTCAGGTCCTTTAATGGATGAGTTTGGTTCAGGTTTAACCACTTTGAACCAGTTATCATCTGATCAGTTTTGGGTTCAGAGATTTCCAACCCAAGTTGCACCTGACGTGACAGTACTCCATCCAAGTTCAACCCTTTGCCAGCCCTAGTTGTGGTAGTAGCGATAATTAATGTAGGTGGAGAGATATGCCGAGAAATACATTAAAATGAAATTAATATTTCAATTGTGTTATAATCATGGGGTTAATGGTTTAATAGCCAGCCTTGTTAAACATAGATAATGGTAAGGGACTTGGGTTTAAATTCAATGTGGAGCAAAATGAAACAAATAAAATATACCTTTGAATCTCTAGATCAGGTTCAATGAAGCTGAAGCTCTGGCTCTGCTTGCGGTTTGAGTTGAATTGAACCATTGGTACAACACCATATTCTCTGTTCAGATTGTTCTGCTTAAAAATATAAAAAATCTCAACTAATTACTTGATTATTTTGATAATCACAGGAACTTGGAGAAGAATTCAATATCAATATTTAATATAAAAGATAAATCCACTACTGAAATACTACCAGATGCTGCCCAACAACTCCAAATGGGGCACTGGATCCAAGCATATCCTGTAATTTAAGGTTTAAATTAAGCACGAATTAATATCGAAAAACCAGGTAAAACTTAGAAAATTTTAACTGATAAACTACCCCTTGATGGCCTAATGCAAGTGTTGGATGATCTGGTTGAACTCCGAAAGGTGCGCGATGTCCCCTATTTCTTCCCTGTAGTCAAGAAACTTACAGTTTAGAAAGTAGAAATTATGCATGCATTCAGTATGGCATATCTACGAAAGTTAGATAAGAATTCAATATGTGGTTTAGTTAGAAAAAAAACATTCCCTAAGAAAGATATATAATACCCCTGATGGCCAAATGTACGTGGTGAATCAAGACAAAAAGGTATATATACATTGTGTCCCATATACATTTCCTTGTGGATGTGTAAAGCTGTTACCTAGTCTTTTGAAACAGGTGTTACAATTTTTCAGATGTGTAAAACTTAAAAGTGTAATGCTACATACTGTGTGCTGTAATTCATATCAAATGATGTTTTAATTATTGAATGACTTATGAACTTGAAATAAAGTAGTTGATATAAATAAAAATTCAATTATGAGATTATTCAATGATTAAAATATTTTTTTTTATATAAACGTAAGCTTATAATAACATATTCCTGAATTCTGTATTCATTCAACTGTTATAACATTCTTTCTTATACAAGTCAAACTTATAGTAGCATTTGAACTTAAAAATCAAAGATTGTCACTTGTCGACAGAATTGATACCTGAATTGTGTTATAAGTTGACAAGACATTGGTTTTTGGAGTTGATGACGGATTTCTTGACTGGTTTGTAGTGGCCGAAAAACCTGTGATCTGGAAATTAGAGATACGATTGGTGGATGTTCCCGGTGCTTGGTCACCGATTGGCATTCTTTTTGCTTGATCCAATAGGTCTTGAAATATGGTCTCACGAACCTTGGCACTGTTATAGAATTATGGAAGTTAATCCCCTTTATAATCACTCGGCTTCCTTTACAATTAAGCATGCATACAGTGACGTCTAGTCAAAGTACTTTTTAAATAGAGTTTAAACTTACAACTACTCTACCAAGGTGTGCTTTATAAAAAAGAATTTTGACAGTCAAAAAGTGCTTCCAGACACTACCCCATACGTAGCACCAAACAGGCCCTTAGAGCTACGATTGGATGACTCTGTACTGAAAGCTGGCTGTGTTTGGTTATTTATTCAAAAACAAATTTTTTGAATTCTTTTCTCAAAATCTTGTTTGTTTACTGAACAAAAAAACAAAATTCAAAACTTAATCTTAAATTCAAACAATAGTTCAAATTCTAATAAATTAAATCTAAACAATGGTTCAAATTCTAAGAAATTAATTATCAAATTAAATTTTATTTGATTTGACAATGATATTAATATATATTATATTTATCAAATATTATATTATAATTTATATTATACATATAAAATATTATTTTATAATTTGCCAAACTTATGATATATAACTTTGATTTTAAAAAATATTATATAATTTAATAATTAATATATGTTATATTAATTAATCGAATTTGTTAAATCTTGTTATTTTTATTAAATTTGAATAAAATTAAATTTTTTATATCATATTTAATTAAATGTATTAAATTCCGATCACATTTTTTAAGAATATTAAAAATTGTGAAAATGTAATTCAGATATAATTTGTTTCAAAATATTAATTTTTTAAAAATTGTGAAAATTTATTTGGATATGATAATCTAAATTATAAAATAGCAAAACAGTTTAAAATTAATAGTTTGTCAATAACGTATCCCACGTTTTAAAATTAAAAATTTATTTTTTAAAATCTAAACAAATAAAGGGGGGCAGTTTTTATTTTTAAAAAATATTATAATAACATAATAAAAAATATAAATTTCATATATTTTAAAAGTAAATACTCACTCCAAGCGAATAGGACATTGATCTTAAATCCGTCAACGGTCATATTCGTTTGAAAAACAGTTGATCTTCCTAAATAAAGATCATGTAAGCCATGCCTTTTATTGGATGACCGTTTTCTATAAAAAAAAATAATAATAATAATAATCAAGGCTTACTAGTATATAATAATAATTTTGAAAAAAAAAAAGAATTTGAATGGCTTGTCAATGGATCAATGTTGGATGTTTACCTGATAGTAATTTAGATAAAATTTTTTGAAAAATATTTTTAAAAATTCTGTAATTAATTTTTTAAAAATTATAAAAATGTATTTCGATATGATAATCTAAATTTTTTTTTTAAAAAAAAATTAATTTCAAACACATATCTTGTAATTTGAAATTAAAAATCTTATTTTAAAGACATAACCAAATTAAAAATTATACTTTTTTTTTTTTTTTTTATCTTTTTTCAAATTAATCAATCCAAACAATGGTTCAAATTCCAAAAAATTACTTAAAAACACTTCTCAAAATATTTCTTAAAACTCTAACTCTCAAAAACTATCTAAACAATAGGTTCAAATTCCAAGAAATTACTTAAAAACACTTTCTCAAAAAATTTTCT
The DNA here is from genome assembly GCA_008638375.1 of Nyssa sinensis. NCBI lineage: Eukaryota > Viridiplantae > Streptophyta > Magnoliopsida > Cornales > Nyssaceae > Nyssa > Nyssa sinensis. Next base: position 13,456,445 of record CM018043.1, on the reverse strand, counting down.
TAAAACTCTAACTCTCAAAAACTATCCAAACATACTAGATTTTGTTATAAGAGATCGATATGTATCTTACCAAGAATTTATAAAAAGAAAAAAAATGGACGTCAAAAAGTACAATTATTTTCTTTAAGTTAAAAGAAAGGAAAATATATAGCAAAGCATATATATATATATATATATATATATGATGATGATGATGATGATGATGATGATGATAACAGATGATCACAAACCTGTAAGGACTAATCCAAGGATCAAGTTGCATCAAAAAACCCCCAGCAGCAGGGTTTGATTCCCTCACATCGAAGTTGTATGACAATGGCACACTGTCACGGTGTCCCATCTCCCTCTGATGCATCTGATCAAGATTCACGTCATGTTCATACCCAAAAAATAAAATTAAGTTAAAAAGATGTATATAAAATTGTTTTATGCATATATAGTGGTATGTATTTTTAAACATGTAATGTTTAGGTCATAGTAAAATAATTTTACTGTTACATTAACTCGCTAATTCTCATACTCGCAACAATCTTACTGTTACATTAACTCGCTAAGTCTCGCACTCATAACAGTTCCACACAACTATATAAATGGTGATACAAAAAGAGTGAAAAGAAAAAGTAACGTATAACATTTTTGTTTATATATATATATATATATATATTTTTTTTTGTACCTGAACACTAGGCTGCCTGTACAAGGAAGAAGGGCCACCAAGCAGTGCATTCTAGTTTGAAAAAAAATAATAATAATCAAGGAAAAGTTTGTTAAGACAATTGAGCAAGTTTTATGAATGGATAAGAGTAGAAATAGGTGTGAGACCCACTCTTCTAGCCATGACTCTTTGGTAAGACTGTTTGAGGTTTCTGTCGCACCACAAAAGTTGATGTAGAGATGGCTCTTGTTCTGGGTGTGGCTCGTAGTCCCTAAACAGCCCAACCAGAAAGCTAATTATAGAATTAATTAATCATAATGCATGTGACAAAAAAACATTACAGTAGAGGTTGTGCAAGGAGCCTTGTAATGGTAAACATAACCTGAGCTCAGCCTCCAAAATTTGTAATTCTAGTGTGCTCTTTTTGATTTGTAGCTCGAGATTCTACATCACAAATCACAACCAAATTTCGTTATTGATCAAGCTTTTTCATAATTACAACATTATGTATATGTGAACACTTCATGTGATATTTACTTACTTCAATTCTGAATATAGGTAGATTCCAGGACCCCGTTGGAATAGAGAAGTGCCCAAATGCATCATAAGAGAGTAGGATTTAATTAGAAAACAATAATTGCACATCGCGAGGGAGAGCTACTAACAAAATATATTTACCAAAAAAACAAAATATATATACATTATATATTTACCTAAAAAACACTATATATATATATATATAAATAATTAATATGTATTAAAATATTATATAAATAAATTTAATATATATTGTATTTAATACTATAAATTAATATATATATATATATATAATAGTTGTATACAGTTGACTCTTTTATAATTAATATTCAATAAGTTAATAATTTCTAATAATTAATAAATTATTAAGAAACATACTTAATTCTATGATAAATAATTAATAACTCTATTGTTTAATAATCAATATTTTTTTAAAAAAAATCTTATAATATTAATTATTAAAGAGATAAAGTAGTTATATATATATATATACACACACACACACACTTGTATATATATTCTATTTTTGGTATATGTCTTGATAATTATATTTATTAATTTTACATAATTGAAATAAAAGTATAATAAGTAGAAAAATTACAACACATCAAGCGTAAGAAATAAAACTAATTTAGTTCAAAAGGACATTATGATTTATTTTTTTAAATTTAAGTTTACAATTATATGTAATTTTTTATTTATAAAAGACTGAAATACAATTAAAAAGTTTTGTATAAAGTATACTTTTTATACCGAAATTACATCCGCGTAAGCTAGAAATAATTTTTTATTTAATAAAAATATTAAAAAAAATAATAGCTAGTAATTCAAATATTTAATAAACTTTTATCTTTTATGATTATTAATTATAAAAGGTCAACTACGTATATAAATACCTAACCATTTTAGGAGTTAGGGTGTTTGCTATAGAAATTTCATAATCCGAGTTTGGCTTAGAGTGCATGTTTTGTTAGGCCCCACAATATCAAAAGTGGGGTCCATCACTCACATGGTTGGTGGGTTTTACCATGTGAGAAAAATAAATCTCTTTATTTTATTTTAAAATAGAAAGAATTCATATTGTTTTAAATTAAGGACCACATAAATCTTATAATAATAATAATTAGGATCATGTTTAAAATTATAAGTTATATTTTTATATATTACAAGTAAAATGAGGGCAATAAATAAATAAAAAAAATTGAATTGGGCGGAACCTTTCCTATGATGTAAAATTTTATGTATTAGAAGTAAAACCATGGAAATTTACAAAAAAAAAAATGAAAAACTAAATAGGACAGAACCTTTCCTAATAAATTTTCCTTTTTTTTTAAAGCTTTATCCTTAGGTCAATACCCGCTTTTTAATCATTTTCATATAATAAACAGCAAACAAAAAATGTAAAAATATATGAAAAGTGATATATAGATGAAAATAAATTAATATATTTTTGTTAGTTGAATCGTGTTAGCCACTCTGTATCTCTAAAATAAATCAAACTTTAGCGGACTTTGAAATAAGTCAACCTTAGATGTAATATTAATGACTAATAAAATCAGATCCAATTTCATGTCAATATTTTACAAGTATACAGCAGATATCATAATACTACCATAGAAGCACGAAACCGATAAGTATATTTAGAACAAAAGTAATGCTAAATATACTGAACTTTCTAATATTACTTTCACATTTTTAAATACAAGGTGGTGGACTTACTCATGCTCATCATCTTGGATTTAAGAGTAAAAAAATGGGGTACGATAATTCAATATGCTTTTATTTTTCTTTTAAAAAAATAACGTAAAAATTGTTAGTGAAAAAAGATTTGATGAGACTCTTAATCATAATCTGTTTCATATGTAATGTTAATATATTTTTTTATTTTTTATTTTTAATTATAATTAAATAGTCACATAATATTTAATAATTATATATATATATATATATGTTAGATTAAGAATGTGATAGATACTAAGGAGAGAGAGAGAGAGAGAGAGAGAGAGAGAGAGAGAGACGAACTGTTTATCAAGGTATTGCAACTTGCTGGTTTCACCCTTAATGTGATCGAACTGCCGAAGCTTGTCCTGCTTTTCCTGCATGCAAACGGTATAAATGTGTGAACACACACATACACATACACACATCCTTCCAATTAATTAAGAAAAAACAGAAGAGCAAATGTAGGAAGGAAAATAAAGGCATTGTTTTTGTTTTAAGAGATTTTATCAACTTCACTCTTTATGAACCAATCCAATTAGTATTTTAAAGCAAACATCAAATCTCCAGAAAATTGTAACAAAGTACCTCAACATTCCTAATGTGACTGTTTAGCAGCGCAAGTCCATTCCAAGCCGTCCCAATTGGGAAAGACAGAAAAAAAAAAAAAAAAAAAAAACTTAAGTGACGAATGAAGAGTATGAATTATTTGAACTTAATTAATAGAAGAAATGATCACGAGGGTAATATATCATACATATATCTCTTGTCTGGAGACAGATTGACATAGCGGTGAAGTACATTTTCGATCCTACAAATATCAAAATATTTCAAAACATATGTTAAATCATTAACTACTCTAAAAACTTTTGAAAACAGAATGCCATAGTTCAACTGACAATATATTTAGATGAGTACAATTTTCCACTAGCTTAAAGAATGAGACCTGCTTTGGCTGCAAAACTTGCTGATGCGACCAGAGGGTGAGAAGGCAACGAATGCTACATCTACATCGCAACACACAGAGATTTCATGAGCCTTTTTCATCAAGCTACTCCGACGCTTAGAGAAGGTCACTTGACATTTTGTAATGTTCTCTATCTTCTTCATCTCTACCTTACGACCCATTACTGTATGTTTTGGAGAGAGAAGCTCAAGTGATTCCAAAACCTAATTCTCTGATGGGAAGAAGATTAGGGTAGAGTTCCTTTTTTTTTTTAAAAAAAAGAAATGTTGTGCAACTTTGCAACAAGCACGGGCCATGTTTAAGCCATGGAGGTTCTGCGTAGTAAATGTGGGTGATTTTTTCTGTTGTGTAGGAATTATATACTCTGTGACTGGTATAGAGTGAACTCATTGCAATACTTGGGTGGGGTCACAAACAAAATGTAAAGAGTCACTTTTGGCTGGTGATTAAGTCATTTTAAAAGAAGTTTAGAGGTATTTCAGTAATTCAAATTGTAAGGACTTTGTGTATGAACGTTTTGATAATGGTGATCATATAGTGGACCTGGCAGATAAGGATTATCATTGTCTGTATCTTATGTAGATAATCAGGACACACATTAAAAGTTTAGTGGAGAAAACCTAACGAGGTAGATATGCTCTGTCGATAGCTTTGGTCAAAAGATCCTCGAATTAATTTTGGGCTTAATTGCACCAGATTAACACAAACTTTTTTTCCTCTGAATTTTGTTACAATTATTAGTTTTCAAATTTTACCCTTGTTTTTTTTTTTCTTTAAATGTTTTATAGTTGTAAATTTGAGATGAAATGTTTTTCAGTGGTCAACTCTCTTAAAATTATTAATTATTAAATTTTATTAATAATTTTTTTTCCTCTTAACTATGTGATTTTTAACATAAAAAATGATATGCATATAAATTAATGAGGGTAATGAACTTCATTTACAGAAACATGTGTACTTTTTTATGAGTGATGCCTACCAATTACAATGTTTTTTGTTTCTCAAAAAAATATTAATTTTTAAATTTTTTTAAAATGACCTTTTAATTATGTTAATTATAATTTCAAAATTACTTTGAATTTTGAATTGAGACCAACTTCATATAAATTTGGACTTCAAGGTTTTTCCAATGATACGTAGAATGTCCCATTCCAACTTCATATGAGTGATATCACTACAAAAATACTAACTTTTTGCAACGCACGGTATACGTCACCAAAAGTCACTATTAGCGATGTACACCATGGGTGTCGCTAAAAGCAACGAAAAAAAACCTTTCCCACCCGAAAAAAAGGGCGCCAATCAATTAGCGACGGACCAACAAATATTAGCGACGCACACATGCATCGGCCAAAGTTAGCGACGCTCAGTGTGCGTCGCTAATATTTGTTTAATTGCAACGACGTCGTGTTGATGAACTATTTGCGATGTTCATGGGCTTTTTAGTGACGCTCAGTGTGCGTCGCTAAAAAGCTCACCATATATGCGCCCGACCTTTCGTTTTCTTCTTCCCCTCTCGATTAGTTCGACCCCTCATATTCCTCTTCTCCTCTCGATCTGTCGGCGGCGCGGCGGTGTCTTCTTCTCGACTCTCACTCCTTTCGACGGCAGTGGTGGATGGCACATTCTCGACGGCGACGGCGGTGGTAGTTCAGACATAAACCATATCCACGGTGACGGCGACGGAGAAAAAATCATCAAGTTCTCGTTAGGTTTTCAAAGACCCCAGCTACATTCACGGATCAGACCAACATCGTCTTCTAAGGTTAGTAATTCTTGCAATCCAAATATGAGATAAATGAGAACAATTAGTAATTTGGACAGAACAAATTGTTTAAAACTCAAAATGTGGGAAGGAAAATTGTTTCCCATTTTGTGAATCATGTCATCAGAAAAAAAAATTATGATTAAAGTAGACTCTAGTACAATTTGTTTCTAAGGTTATTTCATTTTATGTTTGATGACTAAATCTATTGATTGTGTTGCTCAAATCTTAATATTTTGTATTATTTGTTGAAGATGTCCTTCTTGAGCAATCTGTTGGTTTGTTGTTGTTTTGGATATGAATTTCTGTTATTTTGGTTGCTGATATACTATGCTCACTGTATAAACTATGTTGGCTGCTAACTGATTATACTATGCTTACTATTTAAACTAATTAGCCTATCATTGTAGGAAAGTGTGAGAAAATTTTAATTTTTTTTATTGATATTTTTCATAATTTTTCTAATTTAATTTATTACATAATTATGACATAACAATTTAACTTTGATTGGTCCATTGGTTACACCAGTAACCCATGAGCTCATTTTTTCAATTTAATGAATTGTTGTATAAGTGTACACATGACCCTTCATCTCACTGTTAAAACATATCAAAAAGCCCATACTAGATATTTTAATACTTTTTTTTCAACTCTTAGATTTCAATTCATGTATCAACTTATTATTGAATAAGAAATGCTCGTATAAGTTGCGAGTGTTGAATACTAAGGATCTAATTGATATATATATATATATATAGATATATATATATATATTATACAGACAACGTGTATATTACACGTTAGAACATAATTACACATAAAGTTAACATGTGTTATACATATAACAATTAAATATTAAATATAAATACACATGACTGATACTAACATTCTTCTTCATTAAATACATCGAATCTTATTTAAATACACACGACGGGTCCATTGACTTGATGAATGAGTCGGTTCACTTTAGAATTTCTCAGTTCGTGGATGGATTCAACAGTCAGCACACATCCTAGTATTAACAAGTGCTGTCGTCGTAGAGCGTCATTTTCATCACATGTGAATCTTGGAACTAGTTTTGTAAGTTAGCAATTGCATTCATGTAAGCCTAGCCCCGTTCGGGAGTCATTTTCATCACATGTGAACCTTGTCGCGAAATTTATTCATGATCGGGCTCGTGTGTATGAAAATCAATTCTTGAATTGTCCAGAGTAGGAAAATTTGGGAATGCATAAATTTGCATTGCAATCAATAGCGCATGCTTAAATAGTCCACCATGAGAAAATTTCAATACGATCTCTTATTGTTCTCTGGGTATATATTTAGGCATGGTAACGTCTATCTCGTATACTTGGAGAACCGTAGGGAGATGCTGCTGAAATTTTGTCATAGTGGAATCAAGCATTTGAGTTGCTGCTAATTGCAATGTAGATTGTGCATTCACGAACCGTGGGAAAGTGATTTTGATGATGATACATTATTAGAGTATTGTACTGAGAATTAAGAAATTTTAAGAACAGATGATGATACAGACTCAGATGAATAATTGTAATAGGTGTTACATGTGTTAGGATCAAGTGTAATGGATTTTCAATTTTATGATGTAATGAATATTTAATTTTATGATGTAATGGTATTCATTTTTTACTTTGTAATGGATTTTCATTTTTTATGATGTAATAGAATTTTATTTTTAAAATTTCTTTGTAGATATGGCAGGACCAAGTTCACGCAGACGCACAGTTTCAATGGACTCATCAACCCCTTCCTCTTCATCTGCAGGGTCGACCGATCCTACCGTTGATAGTGTGCATACACTACAAGAAAAGGTAGTATGTGCGTCGCTAATAGTGAGAAAATGCGTCACTAATGATATTTTGCGACGCACACTGAGCGTCGCTAAAGTCGCATCAAATATTGGCGTCGCTAATAGTATTAGCGACGTACACACCCCTGTGCGTCGCTAAAAGAAACTATTAGCGATGCACAAATGGTGTCGCTAATAATTGGGAATGGGCGTCGCAAATATTCTAAATAGATTCAAAGAGCGTTGCTAAAAGATATTATTAGCGACGCACTCTGTGTGTCGCTAATAGTACCTTTTAGCGACACACACTTTGATTCGTCGCTAAAAGATATTATTAGCGACGCATACTTGGTCGTTGCTAATAGTATCTTTTAGCGACGCTCAAAGTATGCGTCGCTGAAAGGTACTATTAGCGACACACAGAATGCGTCGCTAATAGTGAGTTAGCATTGTTCTTTCTTTATTTTTAGCGACGCCTTTCTGTGCGTCGCTAAAGGTTTTTTTTTTTGCCTGTTTTTCAACCATGTTTGCTTTGTTTTCTTTGTTGTGTTATTCCTGTTTAAACCTGTATCAATCATCTTGATATATAATAAAATTCAAACATTCTGAAATGAATATATTAAAAAAGAAAAATACATTCATATATATATATATATATATTATACTAATTGCATACATTTGTAAAATATAATTTAACAATAAATAGAAACATAAAAAATTGTCTCAAAACATTTAACTACAAACGTCCATGAAAAGAAAAAAAAAATAATAATAATAAATCCCAATGCAAAACATAAAGACGGCGGCGCAATAATCCCGATCAATCTGAAATAAAGATCAAATGGTATATATTAGAACAATTATTAAATATATATGAAATACAGAATGTGAATAGTTTAATTTTTTTTTCTGCATGCATAAATAATTAGAACGACATAAAGTAGCATAAATTATAAACCACTGATCGGAACTGAATTTCTGTAAGTTCGTGCAAGTCTATTTTGTCATTTTTGAGGTGTTTGATGGGGTTTCGGGATAGTTAGGCCGATATCCGGTATTTTGGTCCTTCAAAACTCCAAAATGGGCCTTTTTGGAGCAAAAACTTGCATAAGTTTCAAACCGAGCATCCGAACCGAGTGTCGTAAGTTCGTGCAAGTCAATTTTATCATTTGTGAGGTTTATGATGGGGTTTTGGGCTCGTTTGGTTGATATCTGGTATTTTGGTCTGTCAAAACCCCAAAATGGGCCTTTTTGGAGCTGAAACTTGCATAAGTTTCAAATCGGGCATCCGAACCGAGTGCCGTAAGTTCGTGCAAGTCTATTTTATCATTTGGGAGCTGTGTGATGGGGTTTCGGGGTGGTTAGGCCAATATCCAAAGTTTTGGTCTGTCAAAACTCCAAAATGGGCCTTTCTAGAGTTGAAACTTGCATAAGTTTCAAACCGGGCATCTGAACCGAGTGCCGTAAGTTCGTGAAAGTCTATTTTATCATTTGGGAGCTGTGTGATGGGGTTTCGGGGTAGTTAGGCCTGATATCCGGGGTTTTGGTCTCTCAAAACTCCAAAATGGACCATTTTGGACTTGAAACTTACATCCTTATATAATGAAATAAGTTCGTGCAAGTCTATTTTCATATGTGAAGTGTCATGCGGTTTGTAGGCCGTTAGGCTGAAATATTTTAAGGGGTTTTACGTAACATTTTCTATAAATAATAAATGTACCAAAGTAAATAATTTTAAAAACTTACCAAGGCTGATCAGAGCTTCGCTGCCGGCTGAGTATTGTCTTCATAAGAGTCTCTATCTAGGCCTACTGTTCCTTGAGCTCTGTCATCTCAACCCTCATCTCTGCATTCAGTCTCTCAGCTGCCTCAGCTCTCTAGGTGGCTGCCTCAGCTCTCTAGGGTGGCTGCGTAAAACCTAGCATTGCTCTCGACCGTAGAGGACAATGCCATCGGCTCCATCCCACTCCCTAAGCCACGCACATATCCGTGCCTCTTGCCCAGAACGGTCTCTCGTATCTAGTCATCAGTCGGCGGTTGCTCACCGTCAGGGGTTGGCCGAACACGCATCTCGACCATTTCGTCCTAAAAAAACATAAATATTTGTTATTACTTTTAAACATTTTATATTAATATTAAATTCGTAATAGTGGTATATAAATCTTTTCTAACTTACATAAAGTCGCTGAGCTTCAGGCCCAGTCCAATCTTTCTCGGGATTGTAGTGCATCTTGTGCCACAACTCAATGGGGCTGGGTGGTGCATCGGTCTCCTGGTCTCGCTGCAACAAATAAATAGTAGCTTGTGAAGATTGATTTCATGAATACATTATACAATGAGAAATTGATACATTTATTAACTTACCATCTCATGCCTATACCTAACAAAAGAACGTGATCCACCATAGTGGGTCACCTTTTGCTTGCTTCCTGCTCTCACTATTTTTCTTACTAAGTTCCTACACTTGGCCAAAACAAAGAAGGTTAGTATAAATGACAATGATTTATCATACAACAACAGTAATTTTGATAATTTTTACCTGGAATGCGTCACTAGCGAACCGGTTGCATAGTAACATCCAATCCTCCACCGCCACCCCTCTGTAGGGTCGGTCGCGAGGCTTTCTACCGGCTGACACCTCCGCCTCGTAGTGTATGTGGAGCCTATGTCGGTAGTCCCTAAAACGGGTTCCTAAGTAACGGTCGATTGCTTTCACGACATGAGGCAGGTGGAGATCGATGTCAAATTTCTCCTGTAAAAGCATGTCATTGTCAAAACATTATGGCATAACATATGTTAAAATTTAGTTGAACACAATAATAAAAGACATACCTGGATTTGCACATGAATATCCCTCCTCTCCGCATCAGTGACCTGACTCCAGTCACTAACATGGAGTGGGGCGCGTAGCCGGCAAATGATGCCGACCTCCGTAATGAACTGCTGGGCCCACCCAGCAACGGGCTTCAGCAAGTTCGGAGGTATCTCAATTCGAAGGGGCGCACCCCCCACTGCCTCCATCTGAACCTGCAAGCTCCGATTCTTCGACCTACCACGCCCTTGTCTAGGGGTGATGGCCGAAACTTAGAAGAAACAAAATAGAAACAATTAGTACCATATTTATATAATCATTAAAAAAATTGTTTCTATTTAATCATAAAATTTAAAATCCTTATCGAAGTAAAAATGATTACTCATTACATCATAAAATTGAATATCCATTACATTATAAAAGCCGAAAACCATTACACTTGATACTAACATATGTAACACCTATTACAATTATTCATTTGAGTCTGTATCATCATCTGAACTTGAATTTTCTTCATTCTCGGTACAATACTCTAATAATGTGTCATCATCAAAATCACTTTCCTCGTTATCATCATCATTAATGAACGTTGCATCCCTCGGATCTAATTGTGTGGTATTGGTGACGTCGGAAGCTACGACATGAACTGGTTCTACATCAGTTTTATTCAACCGATACGAACTAACATCTCCCTGATCATGCCAGACAACACCATCGTGGGCAGTTTGAGACTCTTCTTGTAGTGCCTCCTCAATCCTCTCCAACTCTTCATCTCCCTCGCCAACTTCTAGGACATCATAAACATTTCTAGTTTTTATTTTTTGGACAACATGCCAATCACCTCTTATTTTTGCGTCCTTCAAATAGAAAACTCGTTTTGCAACCGATGCCAAAACATATGGATCATCTTTAAATGCCGTACGTGACGTATTAACACTTATGAAGTGCTTATCAATCTGCATTCCAGTCTTCTTATTACTTACATCCCACCAATTACATTTAAAAATATACACAGAATGACCATAGCAATAATGTAACTGTATGATGTCCTGTAAAACACCATAGTGCTCTACAGTTTGTCCCTCGTCACCATTTCCTTCAACAAGGACCCCGCTATTCTGTGTTCGCCGACTGACCTCACGTTCCCTCGTGTGAAATCGAACACCATCAACAATTAAATCGGTGTAGCGGGATATCCTTTGATCAGGACCACATGCCAAGGAATATAATTGATCGTACGCCTCAGGAGATTGTTGGTGGCGTAATAGCTTCATCTATTAATTCAGTACAAGTACAAAATTAATTGAATACAAATGCATTAACTAATACAATTACAATTAATTGAAACCTATTCTTACACGTTCTCCGAACCACTTTGGAAACAAATTTTGTTGTCTTTGCTCCAGATCAGAACTTGATACATGTTCGCTCTGAAGCTCGAGCGTATGCTCACTGCATAAGATGAGATATGTTATATGTAACTTACATTTGTATACTAACGTAGTATTGCAATAATTTCGATAAACTTACTTAAAATATGGCAATGTCTCCTTGCAGTTGTTGAGCACGGTGTAGTGGGCTCTTTCCAAGTTTTGAGGATGACACCATTCATATATACGGGCACCTATTGGCTGCACATTCTGACTAAACACCGCAAGGCCAATTCAGTTGTTTCCCTGGACATCTATCAAAATTTCGCTCTTGACAATTAAATCTTGTCTCAATATCTTCAAGATGCATAGAGCAGAAGGTGAGACATTTAGCATCAATGTAAGCCTCAGCAATTGACCCTTCCGGTCGTTCTTTGTTACGCACATATTGCTTCAATGTGTGCAAATATCTGTTTTGATAATTAATCAGTTATAAATTAAAATAGTTAGGATGGATAGATAACACAATTCACAAAATTAAATGTACCTTTCTATTGGATACATCCAACGGTATTGGACAGGTCCGCCAATTTTTGCCTCATGAGACAAATGCACCGCTAAGTGGACCATTATATTGAAGAAAGCTGGAGGGAAAATCTGTTCTAACTTGCAGAGGATCACGACAACATCATTTTCGAGCTTGTCAAGTACTTCCACATTTAACGTCTTCGCACATAATTCTCTAAAGAAGCAACCCAACTCAGTTAATGTAGTCGATATGTCATTGGTGAGATACCCACGTAGTGCAACCGGAAGAAGTCATTGTAAAAGGACATGGCAGTCATGGCTCTTCAATCCGGATATTTTTCCATCTATAACATTTACACACCGAGATATATTCGATGCATATCCATCTGGGAACTTCACCGATTTAAACCACTCGCAAATCCTCATTCTCTTTGCGGATGATAACTTATACTGTGCAGGAGGCACGATATATTTATCACTACTAGGTATTAGGTGCAGCTCTTTCCTTATTCCCAGCTCCTGTAAGTCCAACCGGGCTTTAACAGTATCCTCTGTCTTCCCTTCAATGTTCATTACAGTTCCCAGCACATTATCACATATGTTCTTCTCAATGTGCATCACATCCAAATTGTGCCTCAACTTAAGGGTCTCCCAGTATGGCAAATCAAAAAATATGCTCTTCTTCGTCCAATTTAAGTCCACATCAGTACGCTTCCTCTTCTTACTACCCGGTATTTTTCCAAACCTACCGGTTGGATGACTGCCAATTGCACCAGCACGTCTTTGCCAGACAATAATGGAGGTGACAATTTGCGCTCAATTTGTCCATCAAACAAATGCTTATGCCAATTTCGCCAGCCATGTGATGGCGGTAGAAAACGACGATGGCACATGTAGCATATTTTCCTCTCATTTGAAAAATGTAGGGAACATGCATCCTTATTGCAAACCGGACATGCCAGATACCCCTTAGTGCTCCACCCAGACAAGTTCCCGTATGATGAAAAGTCATTTATGGTCCACAGTAACGCGGCATGCAATTGAAATGTCTCATTTTTAGAGACGTCGTATGCCTCCACTCTCACCTCCCACAATTCCTTCAACTCGTCCACTAAAGGACGCAAGTACCCATCAATTTCATTACCAGGAAACTTCGGCCCTAGAATAAGCAACGACATGTAGATAAATGGTTCTTTCATACATTTCCAGGGTGGAAAGTTATACGGCACAAGCAACACCGGCCACATGCTGTAGGCATTACTCATGTCACCGAACGGGTTGAAACCGTCGCTAGTCAGCCCAAGTCGTACATTACGCGGCTCATTGCAAACCATTGGTGATTTGTATCAAACTCAGGCCAAGTTTGTGAATCTGCCGGATGCCTACATACATTTTCCTCAGCAACACGCTTCTCCTTATGCCATCCCATATCTTCTGCCGTCTTCTAAGACATGTACAACCTTTGTAGCCTCAATTTTAAGGAAAAATATCTCAGCACCTTGTGTGGAATTGTCTTGCTCTTTCCTTCATTCAGCTTGTACCTGGGTTCGTGGCACACCGTACACTCCTTACATTGTTCAGTCTCCTTCCAAAATAACATGCAATTATTTTTGCAAGCATGTATGGGAATATACTCGAGGCCCAAATCTCTTAATATTCTTTTCGCCTCGTAATATGATTTCGGAACGGTCTCCCCAGTAGGAAGCGCTGCTTTAATCAATTCAATGGCCATATTAACTGATTTGTTATTCCAACGGTTGATGGTCTTAAGATGAAGGAGTTTCACGAGAAAGTCCAGTTTCGAAAACTTATCACAACCCGGGTATAATGGCTGCCTTGCTTCCCTCAACAACGACTCAAATGCGGTCGATGGTCCCGTGTCACTCCTGTGACTACTCGCCCTAGTTGTTGCCCCCTGCAAGTCTACCAGCATTTGTGGCAAGCCTTCGTAACCAACCCTAACATTATCACCAAAGTCATCATCGTCGTCTTCTTTTTCATCATCAAATACCATTTGTACGTCACGGCGTTCTTCGTGAAATTCCCAACACGTACACCTCTTGTCCATCCCGTGTTCGAGGAGGTGCTCTTTGGCCTCATCTATGTGCATATAATCCCTATTATTGCACCTCCTACATGGACATCTTATCCTATTTCTCCCATCTGCAGATGCACGAGCAAACTCAATAAAATCTTTGATCCCCTTCACATACCCTGGCAAATGCCTGCCCCTCAAGTCCATCCAACTCTTATCCATTTTCGTCTACCTAATACAAGTCAAAAATGATACTCGTTATAAATATGAAACATGAATCCTATCACCTCCAACTTCTCTCTAAAGGGTAAAATGGTCCTATCCCATTCGTGAATACACAATCTACATTGCAATCAGCAGCAAATCAAATGCTTGATTCCAATCGGACAAAATTTCGGCAGCATCTCCCCACGGTTCTCCAAGTATACGAGATAGATGTTAACACGCCTAAATATATACCCAGAGAACAATAGGAGACCGTACTGAAATTTTATCATAGTGAACTATTCAAGCATATGCGCTATTGATCGCAATGCAGATTTATGCATTCTCGAACTGTCCTCTCTAGACAATTCAAGAATCGATTTTCATACACACGAGCCCAATCGCGAATAAATTTCGCGACAAGATTCACATGTGATGAAAATGACTCCCGAACGGGGCTAGGCTTACATGAATGCAATTAAAAAATTCATTAGTGTAAGGGCAAACTCTGATTGTCAGACAGAGTTTCGCTTTAAAAAATATTAACAATAGCATTGAAAATGGCAATACAAAACATATTGATCTTGTTTGATAACAAGTAAAAGCACCTAGCTTTCAATTTTTATCTATTAATTAAGGTCATTCATCGAGAATTATTTGCTTGGCACCTGACAATAACAACTTAACCAACAAAAGCAAATCAATTGCTACCTAAAACCACTAACTGACTTAATAGGTTAGGTGTATCTAGTTGATCTCTCAATATATAGGACTCAAGAACTCTTTTTAATTCTTGAATGGATAAAATCCTTGATGCTAGTTCATGACTTAGTTCATGAAGTGATCAAAGCAGAACCGAAACAAACACCATACATGTGCATTTAGCATTTTTAATAGCTATTCACATACTAGTGTTTGTACATTGTGCAAACTTAACGACAAAATTGATCAATGCAACTTACAGACTCACAGTTTAATCATAATAGAGTCATTTAAATTGGAGCAAAACATATATTCATGTCATGAAACTAACATAAGATTTTATAAATATTTAATATTATTAAATTAGAAGCGAAGTACAGCGAAGTATAGCGGTTCTCAATGGGATGGGTTAATGATTATATCACAATTAGCATTTTTTTAGGTTGTAAGTAAAATAATTTGTATAGATCACCAAAGTTACACAAGCATAGACAAGGTGACAGCTACAGCCATCAACATGGAACAAGAGCCAAGCAGGCCAATAAAAAAAGGGATAAAATCAGAAAAGATAAAAGGACAGGCAAGGCTTTAAACTGAAGGTATTGATCTGCTTTAAATTTTGGAGAGGCTCTTTTAAGTATTTTTTTTAAATAGGTAATTCTCCCACACACACACATTGCTTTACTTCAAAATATTTCTCATATTCTCAAGAAAAAATTCAAATATATCCCTTTAATTTATACTTTTGCCTCCTCTAGATTTGTATTTTTTTTTTCACTTTATCCTTATTTTAATTTTGTTTGATGCTCTTAATGAAAATTGTATCAAAATTTTTTTTCTTGGATTTTTTAATATAGTTTAAAATTTATCTCCTCTCAAATAAATTCCTAATTCCGTCCCCGACTTCTTGGTGATTGCCTTGCCATCAAGACCATAGTCATTGTAATTTCTATTTTTAGTGTTAATCCTATGGTTTCCAACACTTGGTGTTGTTGATATTTTTCAACATGCATGTCTTGTAAGTTTTCAAATCTTGTCCATGAGTTTGTTTGTATTTACTTAATGTATATGCTTTATTTCTTTATTTATTAGTTGGTTTCCTTCAAGTCACATGAACCTTTATAAATCATTTGAATGCAATAATTTGTCTCTACTTAAAGCGAATACCCTAAATTTTATGTATTCATAATATGACTAAATTAAAAGTTTCAGGTTAATAACAACCTAATTCTATAAAAGTCTCAAATTTTATGTATTTATATTATAATTAAATTAGAAATCTAATAATAATAAAAATCTAATTGTATAAAAAAGGGTCCTATAAAAAATTTATGGAAAAATTATTAATAGAATTTTATTTTTATTATACTCTAATATTTTCTAACAATCTAAAATATTACATTAATATTATAAAAAAATTATTTAAATTTATTATCTTATCATTTTAGATATTCAATTATATAGAGTCAATCATAGTCACCTCTATGGCTAAAGGTATGCATTATATCACTTTTTTGCACCCTAAAGCAAATTTCTTTATATACTGTACATATTGAATTCCAATAATGGAAAAGGCAGAGAGTTTTTTCCAATGCAATAATTGAAGAGGGCCCTCTGTTGACATAAAAAAAAAAATTTTAAAAGTTATACAATGTAATCTCATTAGATATTTATATGTATTGGAAATTTTATAAATATTTATATACTCAGTAGTTCTTACTCGTCGTAATATTAGCCTTGTATACACTTTTCAATGTAGATCTGCACCCAATGTCAAGCCTCATTAGAACTACTGAACCAACAATATATTTTATCAATATCAACCATATGCTTGACTTCTTGTACTGAATTATACAATGAGTGAAGGAACTTGAAAACAACTTTCAATATCAGAATTACCCAAAAAAATTTCAATATCGGAAAAGCAATTATAAAAACAAATTTTAAGTGCAAAACTCCAACTGCTCATTTCAAGAGTTCAACCCAGCTTAAGATTACCTATTTTTCTTAAATAGCAATGGTGTTACCGCCATATCACAAACACAATCATTATCTTTACTCATCCAAGTAAAAAAAGAAAAACATGTTTGAATATATATCAGTTTGAATACCGCCATATCATATAGATCGGGGAGTGAGAGAGAGTTGGAGAGAGAGTTGGAGAGAGAGAAGGACTCACCGTCAATCGAAGTTGTTGTCACCGTCGTCGGAATGTGCCGCCGCCGTCAATGAAATGCCTGAAAGAGAAAGAGAAAGAGCAAGAGAGAGAGAGAGCGCCGCTTCTGATCGAATGAGATGGGCGTAGGGCTTGGGCGTTATATTGCAGAGCTATTAGCGACGCACAGATGGCGTTGCTAATAGTCTTTTGCACGTCGCCAAATGTATGACAAACGATGTCGTTTTACTTACCATACTATTAGCGACGCACCATATGTGTCGCTAATACTCTTTAACTTTCAGCGACGCACATGTGCATCGCAAATAACTGATTTTTCCGTCGCTAAACTATGCGCCCCATTTTTTTAATGCAGGAAATGATTTTTACATCACCTTTAACGACGTGTCTCTTGTGCGTCGCTAAAACCTTACATTCTTGTAGTGATAGTTCCCATTTTCATTAATGATTATATAAATATGATACTAATGTTTTTTATTTTATTTCTTCTAAAGCTTCGGCCATCGCCTCTAGACCTCTAGACGAGGGCGCAGTAGGGCGAAAAAACCATAGTTTGCAAGTTTAGATGGAGGCAGAAGGGGGCACGCGACTTCGGATTGAGATACTTCCAGGCTTGTGAAGCCCGTTAGTGGGTGGGCATAACAGTTCACCACTGAGGTCGGCATCATTTGCCAGCTACGCGCCCCACTCCATATTAGTGACTAGAGTCGGGTCATTGACGATAAGTGACGAGATATTCATGCGCATATCCTGGTATGCCTTTTATTATTGTATTCAACTAAATTTTAACATATCTAATAAAGTAATGTTTTGAAAATGAAATGCTTTACAAGCAAAGTTTGACATCGATCTCTACTTGCCTTATGTCGTGAAGGCAGTGGACCATTACTTGGGAGTCCGTTTTAGGGACTATCGACATAGGCTCCACATGCACTATGAGGCGGAGGTGGCAGCCGGTAGAGAGCCTCGTGATAGACCTTACAAGGGGGTGATGGTGGAGGATTGGATATTACTATGCGACCAATTCGCTAGTGATGCATTCCAGGTAAAATTTGTCAAAATTAATTTTATTGTATGATAAATCATTGTCATTAATACTAACCTTCTTTGTTTTGGCCAGGTGTAGGAACTTAGCAAGAAAAATAGTGAGAGCAGAAGCAAGCAAAAGGTGACCCACTGTGGTGGATTACGATCTTTTGTTAGGTATAGGCATAAGATGGTAAGTTAATACATGTATCCAGTTCTTATTGTATAATCTTTTCATGAAATTAATCTTCACAAGCTACTGTTTATTTGCTGCAGCGAGACCAGGAGACCGATGCACCATTTAGCCCTATTGAGTTGTGGCACAGGACGCACTACAATCCCGAGAAGGGTTGGACTGGACTTGAAGTTCAGCGGCTTTATGTAAGTTATTTATATATATATATACATATATATATATATATACCAGTATTACTAATTTAATATTAATCTAAGCTCAGTGGCTTTAGTGTGTCGCTAAAGTGCCATTTCTTGTAGTGTATATCGTTGTTTTGAAGTTTGGGCATTTACGTTATAAAAAATAGTCGTACGTGTCTAAACAGAAAGAGGGTTACATCCGAACAAAGCCATTCTATTTGTGTGTTTTCGAAGGGAAAAAGTGATTTTATGCTTCTTTTCTTATTTCACAAAAATCGGCTATTGCTTAATACATGTTTTGTGATATAGAAAATTAATTTTTGATAAGAAACCTATTCCAGCTTAATTTAGGACTTCACATATTATAAATATAATTTATTAAGAAAAATCCTAGATAGAGAGAAAATCTAAAGGATTGAGAGAAGGGTGAGAATAGTTTTTAGAGTCGTCATATACATCATGTTTGTAGTACTCTCGTTATGGTTTGCATTCTAATATTCTTTTTGAGAATTCTCTAACATTCTATGAATTTTATTCATACCATATGTTGACTGTTTAAGTGTTTTGCATTTAATACATCTTTGGAATCATTATTAGAAGCCAAAAGATTGCTTCTTTGATTTTTTTTGGTCTTAAGTTGCACAAGAGATCTCTTACATTGGTGAGTGACCAACAAACCAAAAAAGGTATGCTTCTATATTACAACACAAGTTGTGTGAATATGCGGGCAGTCAAATTATGGTTAGAACGAAGTAATTGATGTGAAGAAATCACTGGTGAAGACACAATTGGTAGTACGAAAGATCATAAGAAAAATGATTGTAAATGTTGACTAACAGTGGAAGACTACGACGGGACTGTAGTAAAGTTAGCTTGTTGAGGTGTGGTGTATCTTTGTACTGAATTAGATTCATATTAAATTTCTTATAGATTGTAAGTTTTATTCCACATAAGTGTTTCTCACATAAGATCTTATATCTCATGTGATTGATTGTTTTATGATTGAATATTAATTTAAAATTAGATTCAAAATTAATATCATTCAAGATTGCTAATACATAACATAATAATATTACTATAATTAAGTAGATTTTCTTCTCAGGCGATCTAGTTTCTCCTTAAGTTTATTTTCCTAACATACCTATTTATCAATGTTTTAAAACTTGAACCGGACCGGCCGGTTGAACCGGTTGAACCGTCGATCGGTCCACAAAACGGTTCGGTTTAACTCATAAACCCGTTTTAAGTTCAAAACCATTCTAAAAATAGAAAATCGATAAAACCGGACGGTCCGACCGTTGAACTAATTGACCCGGTACTGGGTGAACCGGTTCAACTAGTTCTTGGCTGCAGTTTTTTTTTTTTTTTGGTATATTCAAAATCTCAAATTTCATGCAATTTTTTGGCTGAGTTGAGTTGGTCTTTGGCTGAATTTATTTTGGATTGTATTTAAAATTTTAAACCCTTGAAGTTTGAAACTCTAGTATTTTATATTTGTATCATGTGATATTTTATTTTATTTTATGCATGATTATTAGTGTTTGTAATTTTTTTTTTCTTGTAGTTGAAGACTAAATTATTGGATTATGTTTGGATTAATTGGATGTTAAAATGATTTTTGTTATGGTCCTTGCGATTATGGAAGAATGGCAATGAAGTTTTAACTTCCAACATTGTAATAAGGTATGTTTACTATACTTTTTTCATTTTTTTCTTGAAGTGTTATATATTAAGAAAATTCATATTTTGTAAATTTTTTTTATATAATTTTTAGTAATTTTTGTATAATTTTTTAAATTTAAAATATCAATAATATGTATTATTAAATTTATTAATTACATAATTATGACATCACGATTTGATTCCGGTTGATCCGACGGTTGAACCGATAACCTGTAATCCAGACATTTTTTCGATTCGATGAACGAACTGGGTCTGAAAACATTGTTATTTAAGGGTTGGGAGTTTTGGCCCCACCGAAATTCCATAACACAGTTTGCTAGACTTTGTTGAGTTTATATGTTTTGTTGGGTCCCACAATGTCATACTTTGTGTGTTTTTTTTTTTTTCCAAAACAAAAAAATGAATTTTTTACATACACCAGATTTACCATCTTTTTAATCATTTTTGATATAATAAACAAACAAAAATGTTAAAATATTTGAAAATACTGATACAGTTGAGATTTAAAAATTATTAATTATTGAGTTTTCTCTTTCTTTTATTAATTAATAAGTGTTTTTTTGCATGTAAATAATTTTCGTTACAAAAGTAATACCTTCTATCTTAATTTTTAACAACATTTTGATTTTCATAAAAAAAAATATATATTGCTCAACTTAAGACAAAAATGAATTCCTAATGGCCTTTTCAAGTAAAGAATTTTAATTTCTTAGTATCAATTTCTTTTTTTCATTTGCAATATTTTTTATTATAATTATGTTGAATTAATAAATATAATTATCAAGATATGTCATAATTGAATACATATGCAACTATTTTATCTCCTTAAGAGATAATAGTATAAAGAATAGTTTTTGAAAAATGTATTAAATATTAAGTAATATAATTATTAAGTATTTATCATAGAACTAAGTTAGTTATTTAAATATTTATTAATTATTAAAAATTATTAACTTATTAAATATTAATTATAAGAGGGTCAACTGTAAATAAATATAGAAATAAATTAATATTTTTGTTGTTAGTTAAATTATGTTAGACACTGGCGGATTTTGGAGATGGACACCGCTCCTTCCCTGTATAGCCAGTGGTGTTAGTGATTCATTTTTGAATTAAATCAAACTTTAAAGGGCTTATAGATGTTTCACAATGAAGTTAAGTGAACTCGCAGAAAATTACTCCAAAATGAAGATGCAATATTAATGACTTATAAAATCAGATCTAATTTACATGAAACATAACAATACTACCATAGATGCATGAGACAAACAAGAATACTTGGAAAGAAGTAATGCTAAACATCTTCGATTTTCTATCCGGGTATAAAGGTGGTAGACCTGCTAATAAATACATGTAAAATTATGAGATAAGAAAATATATTATGTTTAATATTTTTTTTTTAAAAAAATAACTTAAATACTGTTGGTGGAAAAGAAATTTAGTGGGCCTTGTCGTTCATATGACAATCCTTTAAATTTAAATATTGACGTGAAACTCACATAATTTTCACATATAAGTAAAAGAATTAATACTTAGCTCTAAACTAAGTAGGAACGACTTTTTTCTATCTCGAAACCACAATTTGTTGTATTACAATGCACATGTACTTTTTTGTTTTATTTATTTTTATTTTTTAATTAAAATTAAAGAATCGAGTGATATTTATATAATTATATACATGATAAATTAAAATTATGATACATTTAAAAGTAAGAAGAGTTACTCCACTCAGCATGAAACCAACTACTGTCCAAAGTAAAATTTGAATTGTTGTCGTACAGTTTAACATTCAGAGTAAACTTGTGCAAGAGAAAGCGTTAGAAAATAAGAAGTAAAGAGGAAGAATTACATGGGAGACGAGACTTCAATAAAAGAAGGAATAAGAAAGAAAGAAATAGATGATCTTTACTATAACTTGGGCTATGCTTGACAATGTATGCAGAGTTACTTAAAAAAAAAAAAATTCACTTAGAGTTATTTTTTATATAATAAAGTGGAGAGTGGGAATCAAATTCATACTAATTGCATGAAAAATTGACACTTACATCATGTTAATAGGACATCAATCCTAAAACATATGCAAAGTTAAAAGCTCAATTTCGTTGCTAAAAAAGTTCATAATTGGCTATAAAATAAGAATAATATTGTATGTCTCAAATTTTAGTACTAAAATTTACATTTCAAATGATGTGATAATAAATTATTAATAAAATATTTATAATATATCTAAAATATCACTAATAATTAATGTCATATCATTTAGGATGTAAAATTTAATACCAAAATTTGGAACAAAGGATATTACTGATAAAATAGAGACAAAAGGAACAAGTGAGAGAGAAGAACTACTTATTAAGGTGTTGCAACTTGTTGGTTTTACCCTTAATGTGGTCGAGCACCCGAAGCTTGTCCTGTTTTCTTGCATACAAACGATATATATGTGTGTATGTATACACAGACACAGACACACATTCTTCCAATTAATTAAGTAAAAAAAGGAGGAAATGTAGGAATGAAAATGAAGGCATTGTTTTGTGAGAACTTTTCAACTTCACTTATTATGAACCAAAGCTAATTAGTATTTTAAAGCTAACAACAAATCTCCAAAAAAAGTCTAGCAGACTATAATAAATTACCTGAACATGCCAAATGTGACGTGTATTTAGCAATTCTATTCATCAGCCCAACTCCATTCCAAAAAGTTCCAGTTGGGAAGAAAATAAAAAGAAAAACATTAGTGATGAATGAAGAGTACAAATTATTTGAACTTAATTAATAGAAGAAACGATCATGAGGGTAATATATATATCATAGCTATATCTCTTTTCTGCAAACAGATATATGTAGTGGCGAAACACGTTTTCGAATGCTACATCTACATTGTAACAAACAGCGATTTCGTGAGCCTTTTTCATCAGGCTACTCCGACGCCTGTAGAAGGTCACTTGACATTTTTTAATGTTCTCTATCTTTTTCATCTCTACTTTACCACCATGGTTCCGTAAGCTTATATATATTTTTTATTTGTGACGTGTGATACAGTTTCAGTGTAGTTAAATCATTATAAGATACTTTGGCATCTCAAAACTTTAATATACGTCATTTTTGAAACTTAAGTTTCTAAAATATTATATCTTGCATAAGTTGCAAATTTGAAAACGAAATTTGATGTCATAAGTTTTTACAAATCTATTTTCTCATTTGTGATGCAGTTTATGTGTAGTTAGATCGTTGTCAGAAAATTTTGCCTCTGAATATCCCAATATGGACCATTTTGAAACTTAGGTTTCTATAAAAGACTATTTTTTTCTCTTCATAAAATACAAGTCAAGCATCAAAACTCGGTGTCGTAAATTTTTACAAATTATTTTTCTCATTTGTGAGGTGTGTGATGCAATTTTGATGTAGTTAGACTGTTATCTAGCATTTTGAACTTTCAAAATCTCAATGTGGACCGTTTTTAATGTTAAATGGGTTAATTGAAAAATACAAAAAGAGTGTATCCAAAATTTTTGGATGTCTAAAATTCAAATATAACATCAGACTAGACAAATTGGGACATGAAGGTAGTCTCATCTAAATATGTAAAATGATAATAATGATTCTAGAGTTAAATCAAGTAATTAAATGACTGATGAAGATATAAAAAAGACGTTTCCAAGGTTTTGAGATGTCCTAAATTCAAATATGATATCAAATTAAACAAATTGAGACATGCGATAAGTGTCACATAAATGTGTAGAATTACAATAATACCTCTAGAAATCTCTTAAACAACAATTGCTAAGAGATTGTATACTTGGTTCTTGAAACAATTAGAAGCCAGTCTTCCTTCCATCGATGTCTTCATTGTAATAGACAAATATCTCAACCTCCAAAAAGTATACAGTGGCAGTGTAATTGGCAAGGGCGGAACTAAAAAAAAATTAGGGTGAGCCTAGAAAAGTTTTAAAAAAGATTTTGGAAAAAATCTTAGAGTGGGCCAAAATTTTGTGATAAAAATAAGAAAAATGATGAGTAAAAATTAAGTCAGACACAAATTTTGAGAGTTGAACTATAATTTTAAGTTAAAATGTGAGAAATAATAAATAAAAATTAAGTTGAATCTAATTAAATTATAAATTTATTTTTCTAAAATTTGAAGGGAGTTAGAATCCGACCAAGCTTCCCAAGTAATTCTGCCCTCGGTAACTGACGATTGGAAGACGATTGGTGAAGATCAGATGGACTTGAGGACACTAGGTGGAAGCGCATCGTTAACACTCTAAAAATAAATTAATCTTACTTCTTAACACAATAAACACAGTAGCTAGACGAGTAAGGGTCGAACCCACAGAGAGTGCCCACAATTTGATTTTTTTTTTTATTTATTTTGACCAATTCTAAACTAAAATTCAATTAATAACAAAACAATAAGTGAGAGGATTGAAATTTTGATCAAACTAATTACGATTGAAAACTAAATTAATAACAAAAATCAATAAATTAAAACTTCAGTTCTTCGGTTCAATCTTACCCTTGTAGTTAATGGAATAATCAATCAATTATAACATTATTCTACTCTTCAATGAATCTAATAATCCTAGGTAACAACAAGTTCTGCTACCCGAAATTTTTCTTAATTCCTCACTAATGAAACAAGCTCTCCATTAGATTCTAACCATTAGACAATTTAGAACAAGTTCTCTAAATTTAATATAATGACAGCATTAATATCTAGAAAATTAGATTATTCTAAGCAACAATCATACAAGCTCGGATTGTTTAACTTAGGTCATGAGAATCATAGCAATAAACAAAAACTTGTCCACAATCATCTATCACTATTTGTCACAATTGATTAGGAACCATATCAATTACGTAATATACTTCCTGAATCTAGTAATTGATAATAATCTGATTAATTTAACAGGCCTGATTAAATCAATCAAACTAAATATCAATAAAACAATTTAAACAGATTACCATGAACAGATTAAGAGAATGAAGAAATAATGTTACTAAATTGATTCAACCATTAAACTACAATGAGGGTTCGAAATTCCCGAGAACTGAAATGAAAATCTAGCCAGACATGATTGAATAAGAAAATAAAACTAATAATTTAATTTCTAACTCTGTGCATCACTATTTCCTTGCGCGCCACAAGCTTCTTCTCTCCCTATGCACTGCTTCAGCGCCGCACGAACCTCCCTCAAAAAAACCGCCGCAATGCTCCTTTTTATATCAGCCCCTATTCACCGCTTCAAGCCTTTCTCTTTTTTTCCTTTAACTTTCCTCCCGGACCCCACCTCGTCAGCGCCTTAGACCCAAACCATCACCCGAGCCCACTATCCAGCACCTGGGCTTTCTTTCTCTTTTCTTCTTTTAATTTCAGCAAGCTGGGCCCCACACATCTATTCCTTCTTTGTTTATTTTTTTCTCTTTGACTTTTCTTCAGCTTTTTCCCTATTTCAGTTGTGCAGCCCACCTTTGCATTTTTCCTTTTTCTATTTTCTTCCTTTAGCCACACAGCAGTTGCACTTTAATTGAGCTGAATCTTGCGAGCTGTTTTTCTATTTGAAAACGTTTGAATCTTGGCTTAGATTCTTCATGAAAGTTGTAGCCCTGGATTTGTAAATAATTTTAGAATTTTAAATAACCTGATTTGGAATTCAGAAACTAAAGTTATGGCCCCTTAAAGTTGGCTGGTCGGACAAGATTTCACTACGCAGAACAGCTTTCTAGACCTGTCTTCGAAACAATGTTTGGAGGCCCAAACGAACTCGGATTTTTGTAAAACAGACCTTTCTGAAAAGCCCAAGATGTCCTTTAAAAACTTCATGAAGACCACTTCCTCATTCTAGAACTCTAACACCATCCAAATCCCATGTGAAGCTCCATAGGTCAAATCTGTCCAAAAACTAAAAGTTGCACAAAATTATTTTTTTACCATCAATGCTTCTATAATTCAATAAATGAATTAATTAGTTCACTAAAATAGAAAATATGTTACAAAACTAAATATAAAGGAATTAAATATTGAATATTATGCTCTTATCACTAGAGATTACATCGGAGTCATCAGTGGAAGGAGGGTTGGGATTGAGAAGGCTCGAATAGAGTCATCGACGAGGTTGAGGTTGCAATCAATGGCTTCACAGCCTTTCTCAAGGAATAGCCTGCAGTCAATCTCATTTGCTATCCATCCTAATGCGGGTCCCATAATCATAAATATATAACAAGTCATATATACATATTACAATATACATACTCATAACAACAGACAAATTTAAGCAATTATACCCATATGCATATAACCTCTGGATCAATTCAGTCTTTTACAAATCTGTATCACCATTGAAATGAATTCAATACTATTTCTATACAAATATTTGCTGCATTTAAAATAGAGATTAAATTTTATACGGATAATTCGTAAACACCAATTTTTACAGCATCCAATAAAAACAAAACACCTTAGAATTCAGAATTATTTTGTGAAGAAAATCAGAATATCGAAATATAGATGGGGAACAGATAGAAGAGAGGAAATTGTATATTTCTTGATACATATTAAAAAGACCCAAAGGTCCTATTTATACACAAAAATAATCAATCTACACATAAATGGTGGCAGACAAATCTCTTGATTTCAGCCCGTGTCTCTGGCGCTCTTCTTTCCCTGAGATCTCGCCGTGTTGACCTTGCTATCCATGAACGATAGTGTGAGTCTTGGTCTTAATTTGTCTTCTCCCTAATATCTTGTTGTTTCCGTAACACTCCCCCTTAAGTTGGAATGCATATTAATGACACTCAACTTGCCAATGAGATATTTGAATTGGGTTGCCCCAAGGGCCTTGGTGAAGAGATATGCAGGTTGTTGGCTCGTGGGCAAGTAATGTGTCTAGATGACCCCTCTCTGAAGCTTTTCTCGAATAAGGTGACAATTAATTTCTATATGTTTTATTCTCTTATGGAATACTGGATTTGATGCTATATGGATAGCTACTTTGTTGTCACAGTATACCTTAACTAGTTGTGGATGTGCTTCATTAAGATATACCAGTAGCTACTTTAGCCAAGTGATTTCACAGCAAGTCGAGGCCATGGACCTATATTCTGCTTCGGTCGAAGATCGAGAAATTGTCGTCTGCGTCTTGGTCTTCCAAGAGACAGGTGACTTTCCTAATATGATACAATATCCAGTGACTGGATCATCGAGTGTCTCAGCAATGAGCCCAATCTGCATCACAAAATGCATGTAGTTGAGTATTGCTAGAAGCTGATAATAAAATCCCTTGTCCTGATGATTGATTGAGATATCGCAATACTTTGTGTGCTTCATCCAAATGGGAGGTCTGTAGTTTATCCATGAATTGGCTCAACACCTGGATCACATATGCTAAATTTGGCCTGGTGATGGTCAAGTATATTAACTTGCCGACTAATCATCGATATGATGATGGTTCTAGAATAAGATCTCCATTAGATTCACTTAATGCCAGATTTTGTTTCATGGGAAAATTTCCTAGTTTAGCTCTAAGGAATCTTGTCTCTTCGAGAATTTCTAATGCATATTTTCTTTGTGAAAGGAAAATTCCATTTTTTGATCGAACCACCTCTATCCCAAGGAAATATTTCAAAGATCCAAGGTCCTTGAGTTTGAAGCAATCCCCTAAGTATTTCTTCAATTCACATATCTGTGCAAGGTTGTTTCCTGCTTACATGATGTCGTCTACGTAGACTAAGACAACTGTGAAGCTTCCTTCATGAGATTAGATGAACAATGAGTAGTCTGCCTTAGACTGTCTATATCCGGTAGTTAAGGAAAGCTTGGCATACCATTGCCTTGATGCTTGTTTGAGATCGTAGAGAGATTTGTTCAGTTTGTAGACTCGTTTCTCCCCCTTTTGTTCGAAACCAGGAGGGAGGTGCATATAAACATCTTCAGCAAGGTCACCATGAAGAAAGGCATTGTTGAAGTCAAGCTAGTGGAGATGCCAATTGTGAATAGTAGCAAAAGCCAAGACAGTGTGAACAGTGACCATTTTGGCAACCGGAGCAAACATCTCAGGATAATCAATGCCCTCCTTCTAATTGTAACCTTTAGTAACAAGACGAGCTTTATATCTTTCTATGGAACCATCAAGATTGTATTTGATTTTGTATACCCATTTACACCCGATGGGTTACTTGTGTGGTGGAAGGGACATCAGAATCCTAGGTGTTGTTGGCTTCAAGTGCATTAATTTCAACTCGCATAGCATCACACCATTTTGGGATCCTTCATGGCTTGCAAAAAAGATTGAGGCTCTTGTGCAAGTGATATGGTGGTGGTAAAGGCTTGATGAGAGGGAGAAAGTTGATCATAAGAAAAAAAGTGGGAAAGGGGATAAAGGATACCTGAGGAACAAACCATAGTCGAGTCAGATGACAGAGGAGGTCGAGATGGTAGAGCCTGTTCAACATGAAAATCTTGTAAGTAGGCAGGTGGTTGAGTCTGTCATTTGGATCTCCGAACTGGGGGATTTGAAGTGGGAGAATTTGAAGTGTGAGGAGGCAAAGGATTAGGAGGAAGGAATTCGGGAGAGTCAAAAGGATGAGGCAGAACGGTGGAAGGTGACTCAGAGGTATAATGTTGAAGTGGAAAGTGATCTTCGTAAAAGACGACATCACGAAAGACAAAGATTTTATGAGTAGCAAGATCATAGAGCAGATAACCCTTTTGTCTATAGGGGTACCCAAGGAAAAGGTAACGTGTGGCTCGAGGATCAAATTTGGAGACAACTTGGGAATGAGTGAAGGCATAACAAAGACACCCAAAAACTCAAAGATAGGTGTAAATAGGAGGAAATGTGTATAACTTCTCATAGGGAGATTTCCCATGCAAGAGGGGAGTAGGTATCCTATTGATCAGATAAGTTGCAGTGAGGATGGCTTCCCCCCTAAAATTTTGTAGGTAAATGTGCCTGAAAAAGTAAGGCACGGGAGACATTTAAAATGTGATGATGTTTTCACTCAACCACTCCATTTTGTTGTGTAGTAAAGATGCAACTAGTTTGATGAATGATCCCTTTTTCAGAATAGTAGGAAGGCATATCAAACTCTGGTCCATTGTCACTACAAATAATTTTAATTGTAGTAGAGGATTGGGTTGCAATTAGACAAATGAAAGATTGGAGAAGAGGACGAGTTTTTGATTTATGGTGCATTAAGTACACCCAGGTGCAGCGGGTGAAGTCATCCAAAATAGTGAGAAAATAGTAGGCACCGAAAAGGGAAGTAATGCGATATCCCCCCCAAATGTCAACATGCAATAATTCAAAAGGTGCAGTAATAGATATAAAACTAGAAGGAAATGCAAGACGAGACCGTGTAGCCAATGGGCAAATAAAACATGATTCTAGTTTGGAACAAGAAATGTCAAACACATTATTGAAAAGTTGAGACAAAACTTTATTAGAAAGATGCCCTAGGCGACGATGCCATAGTTGAGAATCTGTGGTAGCCACTTGACAACGAGCATGTTTTGTCTTAGTGAAGTAGTTTAAACCATCTCGCTCAGTTCCCACCCCAATCATCTTCATCGAGCGTAGGTCCTGAATGATACAAAAATAAGAAGAAAAAATGATTAGGCAATTTAAGGTGGCACACAATTAGTGAATAGAAATAAGATTAAAGTGAAAGGATGGGACACATAAGACATTTTTCAAGATTAGGGATGGAGAAAAGACAATAGAACTAATGTGTGTAACAACAGCATGTGTCCCATTAGGTAGTTGAACAGTACAACCATGTACTAGAATGGAATGGGTTAAGTCAATAGGAGGACGGACCATATGGTCTGTGGCTCCACTGTCAAGAATCCATAAATGATCAAGAAAGAGAGGAGAAGATATACCTAACAGGGAGTGTTCAGCATTACCGACACGATTGGCCATAGATGAGGATTGAGTGGCATTAGTGACCATAGTGAGTAGCTGTTGGCATTGGTCAAGAGTGAAGGGAAAACTGCTGGTAGATGGTGTGTTGGTAATGGAAGAAACTTGGTAAGCACTGGATTTGTAATTGGGTCTAGTCTTGCGGGGGCCTGGAGGGAACCCATGGATAAAATAACAACGATCAATGGTATGATCATCTTTGTGACAATGAGTGCACTTCAGGGACTTCTTTCGTGGAGGAGCTTTATGATCTTTCGGTGAAGGAAGAATTCCTTTGGCAGCTAAAGCAACTCCGTCCAATGGATGGTGATGCTTGGATGTTTCTTTGAGTCTCCTCTTGAAGAATGAGACCATAGACGCGATTGATCGATGTGAGGGGATCTATTAAAAGGATTTGCCCTCGAATGGTAGCATAAGATTCATTCAGCCCCATAAGAAACTTCATGTTCCGTTGATATTATTGGAATTGACTAACTCCTTCGTGAATGAGATGGGATTGAAGAGACAAGAGCTCATCCCACAACCTTTTGAGCTTGGTGAAGTAAGTAGTCACAAAGGAGGTGCTTTGAACAAGATTGTGAATTTCTTGTTCAAGCTGGAACATCAGAGGCCCGTTGACTTGTGAAAAATATTCCTTCAATTCCACCCAGATATCTTTTGCAAGGTCACAGTTAATAACACTAGTAGAAATATCTTTAGAAAGAGAATTAAGCAGCCAAGCCTTTACCATATTGTTGCAGCGTGTCCATTGAAATGCTGCAGCTAGATCGGATGGTTTGGATACAGTACCATCAATGAAACCCACTTTGTTCTTGATATTGAGGGCGATGAGCATGGATTAGTGCCTTGTGTTATAATTAGTCTCTGTCAAAGGATGTGAAACAAGAGTAACCCCGGGATGATCAGAGTTGTTGAGATATAAAGGATGGCTTGGGTCATTAAAACTTGGTGGTGAAGTTTGAGAGTTGTCTCCTTTGCTGGCCATAAGTGTGAACGAGGTTTTTTTTTTACCTCAAGGTTCACCTCAGTCGCCTAGGGTAGTCCAGACAGAGGCAGCACCACAGAACAGCAGTAGGTTTGGGCTTTGAAAATGTGGGTCTTTGCAACTGGTGGATGCCTTTCCAATTTGGATGGACGGTGGCACCACAGAACAACAGCAGGTTGGGCTTTGAAAATGTGGGCCTTGTTTTTGTGTAGGCTGAAAAAAATGAAAGGAAAAATAAAAGTGGGCTAATTGTAGTAGAGAATGGGGACTGGGCTGATTGTAGAAGGAGAATTGGGCTGATTGTAGGAGAGAACTAGGCTGATTGTAGTGGAGGATAAATGAAACGAGAAATAAAATTGGGCTTATTGTAGTAGAGAATGAAGACTGGGCTGATTGTAGAAAGAGAATTGGGCTGGGCTGATTGTAGCTAGAAAGAGAATTGGGCACAGGAGAAAGCCTGCCCTTAAAAAAAAATCACGTGATCAACACGTGATCTTCTTCTTCTAGATTCTAAACACAGAAACACGGAGAGCTTCGACGGAATGGCTGAGAGAAAAACAACGGCAGAGTTGTTTTAAGAGATAAAATCTCCACCTCAATATATGAGTATTAAACGGAAATTGACAAACCAATCAATCGTGTGGCAGTCATGTCGATGGTGAAAAATTCTATTTTTTTTTTTTATCAAGAACAGAGAAAGAGAAGATTTACCCCAAATAATATTTCGCGCTTTGATACCATGAAAAAAATCAGAATATCGAAATATAGATGGGGAACAGATAGAAGAGAGGAAATTGTATATTTCTTGATATAGATTACAAAGACCCGAAGGTCCTATTTATACACAAAAATAATCAATCTATACATAAATGCTGGCAGACAAATCTCTTAATTTCAGATCATGTCTCTGGCGCTCTTCTTTCCCTGAGATCTCGTTGTGTTGACCTTGCTATCCATGGAGTGATAGTGTGAGTCTTAGTATTGGTCTCCTCCCTGATATCTTGTTGTTTCCTTAACATTGTGTTAAGGATAGAATCTGACCAAGCTTCCCAAGTAATTCCGCCCTTGGTAACTGACGATTAGAAGACTATTGGTGAAGATCATCGTCTTGAGGACACTAGGGATTGCATTGGAGTCATCGGTGGAGGGAGGGTTGGGATTGAGAGGGCACGAATAGAGTCTCAAGGAAACAGCCTGCAGTCAATCTCATTTGCTATCCATCCCAATGCGAGTCCCATAATCATAAATATATAACAAGTCATATATACATATTACACACTACAAGAAAATAGGCCTTTCGTGGCATTTCATATTCGCCGCTAAAGGGTTTAAAAATCGTCGTTAATTACATTTGCGACGTTTTTGTGGCGTTTTATCTTTTTGAGTTGATTGTTTGATTGCTTCCGTGTTCTTTATGATTATTTGGGAAATGTGATTTACTTCTTGAGTTGTCATCATATGTGATTTATGTTTTAGAAGGATTGTTGATATTGTGACATGTGGATTTATGTAAGTGTGGAGATTGATCGAGCATGACACGTAGATTTGTGAGTGGAATCTTGTGATGTAAATGCTATTGTTGATCTTAAATGTGATGCATTATTTAGAGCATGTTGCATATGCTTATGAAAGTGATGTTTCATTTGAACTGTATTATTGCATGATGAAATCATGGCATATTGGCATTGTGTGATTCCTTGAAAGCATAGTGTGGGTCAGCACGAGGTGCTGTGCATTATGAGGGTGCAGATCCTGTGGTGAAAAACCCAAAATTGGCCATTGCATTGGTACTTCGAGCGATCGGGGAGTACCCGTAAATGAGACATTGGTACTTTGAGCCATCGGGGTATACCCGTAAATGAGACATGGGCATGGCATTGAGATGCATGGGTGTGTCACGCATATTACCTGTGCATTGTGTTGGTGAATTTGTGAACGTGATGTAGGGTTTTATACTAGATATAGTTTGTACATTGCCATTATATTGTATGCATGATTAGGGAGGCATATAGATATACATGTACACTTGCACATGCCACGTCTTAATTTTGTTCCTTGCATTAGTATTGTACCATACCAGCATGTTGGCGCTGACCCATTCGTGATAACCATATTTCAGATGACATTCCCGACACCTGAGGCTTGAGGAAGTCTAGCCGAGTGGAGGAGACTTGACTGTAGATGGATATTTGGCCCTTGGGGCGTATTTTGATATTAATTGAAATGGCATTGTATATTGTAATAAATATGGAATTTGTGATCTTTTAGTTTAAGTGTAGGAATAGACGTGATGGATTGTATAAGTAGGCGATGTATATTTAACTTTGATAAAGTTGTGGCCATCGAGTGAGGATGGATTGTGATTGTTTGTATATATATAATGTATTGTGATTATCAGGGGGAAAAAGGCTCGAAAAACAGAGGAGGTTCTGTCAAAATTTTTTTAAAACAGGAATGTATGTGTATTGATGGATGTATAGTTATGTTAGTGGAATAGGCTTGTATCTAAATTAGTAGATTGTTATTTATTTATTTATTTACTTTATATTTTATTTTCTTTCTTTTGTTTCGTTCAGTCGCGTCCCCGGGTTCGGACGGGAATTCGGGGCGTGACAGAAAGAGTCGGCTGGAGGTTTGACCGAGGGATTGACCTTCTATTTCGAGAAGATTGGGAAGGTTTTGGGGGAAATGGAGAATAGATATGAAATCTACGTGAAAAACCAAGGAGAAACACATTTAGAAATCTTGAAAATCTCGCCGGAGACCAGTCGCCAGAACCCTACTGTGCATCGCCGAAAAATTGGGGGGGAGAAGAAGACTGTTCCGGGCCTGGGTCGGGTCCGGGTCAGGTTCGGTTCGGGCGGGGTGAACCGCCCCTACCATGTGTCACTCATATGTTTTAAATTAAAAGTTAAAAGGGTTTGTTTGGTTATGAACTTAAGAAATTGAAATTGGGATAAAATGAGAACAGAGGTATCTTATCCCTATTTTAGGTTAACCCCTGTTTGGTTATCCGAATATGGGATAAGGGTTTCCAAACTTATAGAATTGTCCCTAGACTTTTAAAAATTACAAACTTGACCCTGAACTTTCAGAAATTACACTTTAACCCCTAAACTTTGGAGAAATTATAATTAGACCCACGAGATTTAAATATTGATAAAATAATAATTAAATTAATTAATTAATTAATTAATTAATTAAATACTCTAAAATAACCCCGAGTCCAAATGGGACAAGTCATTAGTAGTATTTTGACTATCTCGGCCATTCTGACGCCAATGGTGAGGTCCCTTTGACGAGACGAGGGTCCCAAAAAATAAAAGACCCGTAGTACCATTTAAAATTACCAAAATGCCCCTGAATTGAAACACAGTCAAATGAACTCCAAATTAAGTAAACAAATAGTGAAACCTCATTATCTCGAGCATTCCGGACTCAACCGTGGAGTCCGATTTGTGAAAAGGGGTCTCGAAATGTAAGGTCCCGTGAAGAGTGTAAAATGACTATTTTGCCCTTTTGAACCCAGATGTCCGAATTGAGTTCTACAAAGACCTAAACTTATTTTCTTCGACGTCTCGGACTCAATAGTAGAGTCTAAATTAGCAAACTAGAAACTTATAAAATAAAGACATAAAATTTGATGAATAGCATAATTCAAGTGACAATTGAACCGAGTCTCATGTTATGATTTTAGGGACACGGAAAGGCAAAGAGAAGGTGACCTGACCTTCGGTGTTCTTACAGTGATTTCACTTTACTACGAGTATACTTTCCCGGTTTGAGATCGATTATCAGGTACGATATATTGTGCTAAGTAAGAAATAGAACTGAGATTAGGAATACTTGTTCTACTGCCTTGATTGTTCACATGTTTGCTTGAATGTTCACATTCTTATGTGCTTCATGTTATCTTGCTGTAAGTTAAGTGATGTTATAAATGATGATTGTATGTATATCGCATGTGTTAGTATATTGTGGGTGAATTGTATTCCTTGAGAATTATTGAGATTATGAGATATGTGATTGAAAGCATGTTTCATGTATGAATGAGATGCATCACTGAGATTATATTGTGGCATGAATGAATCAAAGCATCTTGGCATAGTGTGGTTCTTTGTGCATGGCGTGAGTTGAACACGTGGTGCTATGCATTATGAGGGTGCAGATCCTGTGGTGAAAAACCCAAAATCGGCCAATAGGTACTCGCCTGCCTGACGGATTCCGGACCGTGAAGCGAGACATACGTGGCGGTACTCATGCCAGCAGGGAAGGACCGTATCATGAGACATGGGTGGGCATAGAGTTGCATGGGTGTGTCCCGCATACTGTTTATATACTGTATACTGTTCATATACTGTCATCATGATATCGAATGCCATATAGAAATAACTGTACACTTGCACATGCCACGTCCTTAGTTTTATTTCTTGCATTAGCATTATATTGTACCAGCATGTTGAGCTGACCCTTTTAGTGGGGCAACATTTCAGATGATGCTCCAGCTATGCGGGACGTGGAGATGATCTGATTGGGGATTATGTTAGGCCCGAGGGGCGCATTTAATATTGTATAAGGGCATAAGCCCGAGACTGTATTTTATTTAGTATGTTGTGAACAAGTGGACTAGACCCTATGTAATGTATCAGAACAGTATGTAGAATGTATGTGATTGTCCTTAATTATCTTTTATTTCTCTATTATTTTATTTCATTTTGTCTCGTTACTCGCGCCTTGGGTTCGTTGGAATTCGGGGCGTGACAACATGGTATCAGAGCTTAGGTTCGAATACCTAGAGACCGTGGGGTGTTGTTAAAACACCATGAGACCCTAGAGTAAAAGTGATGACTTAGTGTGAACTGTTAGTAGCATGCGGTAGGGGCCTTATGTGCTATGTGATCATATGTCCTGATGCATGACTTATTGTGATTACGTGCTGATTTATGCTATGTTTGGAGGCATGACATGTATGATGTGTGAAAAACTTGTTAAGTGTATATATCATGACTTGCTATATGTACTACCTGTTAAAGCATAGGCTATTGATAAGAACATGATTGAGATCACACTAAAATGCCTATATTTGAATTTGAAAAAGTGATACTGAATTTTTCTCCTGGACTTGTAGATATGCCTCCTAGACGAGCTCCTACGAGTGCTGGACCACCCAGACGGGTTAGGGGTAGGCCTAGAGGTGCTGCCCAGCCTCGTCGTGGCAGACCTAGAGCTGCTGCCCCTATTCCTGATATAGTTGAGGAGGCTGTTGCCCCAGCTGACACACATGAGCACAGTGCAGCTGAGGAGGATATTGCTCCTGCCCCTGCCCCTATTCCTGCTCCCGCTCCAGTACAGGAGGTAGAGCAGATGGTTGGCGCTAGAGACATGACGGCCCTTTTGCAAGAGTGTCTCCGGACCATGATGGAGGTGAGGACCACCGGCGATGAGACCAGGGATACCTTCGTGATGAAGGTGTTCCAGAGGATGAGACCACCCACCTTTGCTGGATAGCCAGACCCACTTGTTGCAGAGGAGTGGTTGAGGCAGATCACACGGATTTTAGATTCATAGGGGATTACTGAGCCCCACCTGAGGATCAGATGCGCTACATTTCAGTTTACCGACCTGGCCAGTCAGTGGTGGGAGGTAGCTGCTGACCGACTACATCGGTTTGGCGAGGGATGGGAGGCGTTTGTGGCCATGTTCAATGACCACTACTTTCCTGTATCTGCTAGAGTTGGGTTTAGGGAGGAGTTCGAGGCACTTCTTCAGAGGGACATGACAGTAGCCCAGTATGAGTCACGGTTTACTGCTTTGGGGAGGTTCGCCCCACATATTATTGGACAGGAGGATTTGAGGGTATACAATTTCCTCAAAGGGTTGAAGACCGCTATTAGGGACAGATTGGCTGGTCATATTATAGAGACGTACGAGGAGGCAGTGATCAGGGCCTCCTAAGGTGGAGAGAGAGCTGGCTGATCTTAGAGGGATCAGAGAGACCTAGAGCACAGGGCAGGGCATCCACAGTACAGACCTCTGCACCTGCTTCGACATATAGACAGCCGAAGAGGTACCGAGCCAGTACTTCTTCCTCACAGCCACCAGCCAGACCCCTCTATTCAGTAGCTCCCCGTCTTGCCTTACCATCCACTCATAGGGGAGGAGGGTCACAGCGACCTAGCACATGTTATACATGCGGGCAGCTTGGCCATAGGAGGGCCGATTGTCCCTTGAGGGGACCCAGCGTTGCACAGGGTGTCGGATCCAGTCAGGGGTCATTTCCACTACCTCTACCGGCACCGAGTCAGAGGGCCCCGCTGATTTGTTACACTTGTCAGCAGCCTGGTCATGTTAGGGCCAACTGCCCTCAGGGGCAGACTTCACAGAGTGCGCCGAGGCCCCACTATTATCAGCATACACAGGTGCCTCTACCCCAGCCACAGTCAGTCCAGGGACTACCAGCGCCCTATCATCAGCCTACATCCTCCGCGCAGAGCGTCAGAGCTCCAGCACCTAGGGGAGGAGGCCAGCAGGCACAGAGAGGGGGAGGCAGACTAGGGCCAGACCACACAGGGCCGAGTCTATGCAGTGGCCACCCCGGAGACCTCTACTGCCGGACCGTCAGTAGTCCGAGGTACATTCCTTATATCCAGTTCATGGGCTAGTGTGTTGATAGATTCAGGTGCATCACATTCATTCATTTCTACTGCACTTACTATGTCATTGGGTTTGGATATAAATTGGTTGGACCCCCCATTGCATGTTGGTACACCAGTTGGGGGTGTTGTAGTATTGACGAGGATCTATAGAGATTGCTCGATAGAGATAGCTGATCGTGTCCTCCACTTTTGATTTTATCGTACTTGATATGACTGGGTTTGATGTGATTCTGGGGATGGATTGGTTGTTCACCTATTGGGCGAGTATAGACTGCTACAAGGGGAAGGGTGACTGTATGCACTCCTGAAGGAGACTGCTTTTATTTCACAGGGGATCGGGGGGATTTCTTGGTTCCACCAGTGCGTGATTCTAGGAGCTGGGGAGGCCACAGTTATATGTTGGCTAGTCTGATTGCGGGTGATTTTGAGGCTACAGAGATTGTGTTACCCCCTAGTCGTGGATGAGTTCTCCGACGTCTTCCCGAGTGACTTGACTTGTCTAACCCCTAGACGAGAGATCGAGTTCACTATAGAGCTCATTCCTGGTACTACACCCATTTCCATACCACCTTACCGCATGGCTCCAGCTGAGTTGAGAGAGTTGAGGGAGCAGTTGACTGACCTACAGCGGAAAGGGTTTATCCGTCCTAGCACTTCTCCGTGGGGTGCCTCGGCACTGTTCGCGAAGAAGAAGGATGGGACACTGCGGTTATGTGTGGACTATAGGAGGTTGAACCGGGTTACTATCAAGAATAAGTACCCGTTGTCGAGGATCGACGATTTATTTGATCAGTTGAGAGGTTCGAGATGCTTCTCGAAGATTGATCTTAGATCGGGTTACCACCAGTTGAGGGTCAAAGAGGAGGACATAGCGAAGACAGCTTTCCGCACTCGCTATGGTCACTATGAATTTGTGCTCATGCCCTTTGGAGTGACGAATGCCCCAGCGACATTCATGGACTTGATGCACCGCATTTTCAGTCCTTACCTAGATCAGTTCGTGGTGGTATTTGTGGATGACATCTTAGTGTATTCACCTGCTGAGGATGTGCATGCCCATCATTTGAGGACTGTACTGCAGATTTTGAGAGAGCATCGCCTATTTGCCAAGTTCTCGAAGTGCGAGTTCTGGCTTCGAGAGGTACAGTTCTTAGGACATGTAGTATCCAGTGGAGGGGTATCTGTGGATCCCTCCAAGATTGAGGCGGTCATGAGCTGGGAGAGGCCGAGCAGTGTATTCGAGATTCGGAGTTTTCTAGGGGTTAGCCGGATACTACCGACGATTTGTGGAGGGTTTCTCCCGTCTTGCCGCGCCGATGACTCATCTAACGCGCAAGGGCATCAAATTCTTATGGACAGATGACTGTGAGCAGTCTTTTCAAGGAGCTGAAGAGGAGATTGACTTCAGCGCCTGTTTTGATCATACTTGAGAGGGGAGTGGGCTATGCTGTGTACTGTGATGCTTCTCGAGAGGGATTAGGTTGTGTATTGATGCAGGATGGTAGAGTGGTAGCCTACGGTTCTCGCCAGTTGAAGAACCATGAGCGGAACTACCCCACCCATGACTTGGAGTTAGCTGCCGTCATCTTTGCACTAAAGAGTTGGCGACACTACTTATACGGGGAGAGATTCGAGGTATTCTCTAACCACAAGAGCCTCAAGTATATCTTCACACAGAAGGACCTGAACCTTAGACAGAGGAGATGGATGGAATACATGGAGGATTATGATTTTGACCTTCAGTACCATCCAAGGAGGGCCTAATGTGGTAGCAGATGCACTCAGTAGGAGGTCGAGGGGAACTATTGCCAGTATTGCCATCAGGGAGTGGGAGATGATGGGGGATATTGGCGAGTTTGATCTAGATATTGCTGAGTTTGAGGGACAGGCCACTCTGTTCAGCTTGTGTGCACAGCCCACCCTTTTGACTAGAGTGATAGAGGCGCAGCTAGTGGATGTTGAGGCAGAACAGATCAGAGTACGGATTGCTAGTCCTGAGGGATTTGCGGGATGGACAGTGCATTCTGACCTTAGTCTGAGGTATTTGGGTAGAGTTTTTGTCCCAGAGTCTCTCAGGGCTGATGTCCTTAGGGATTTCCATCACTCACGTCTGGCAGTGCATCTAGGGGGCACTAAGATGTATCACGATCTGCGCCGTCAGTATTGGTAGGCGGGGATGAAGAGAGATGTGGCGCAGTTCGTGTCGAGATGCCTCACGTGCCAGCAGGTGAAGGTTGAGCACCAGAAACCTGGAGGGTTATTACAGCCATTACCAGTAGCCGAGTGGAAGTGGGAGCACGTTACTATGGATTTCGTGATGGGTCTTCCGAAGTCACCGAGGGGCCACGATGCAGTTTGGGTTATCGTGGACAGGCTGACGAAGTCTACTCACTTTTTGCCGATCAGAGTGACTGATTCATCAGATGCCCTCAGTAGATTGTATATTCGAGAGATTGTACGACTACATGGGGTGCCAGTATCCATTGTTTCAGATAGGGACCCACGTTTCACTGCCCGATTTTGGCAAAGCCTCTAGATAGCCTTAGGGACACAGCTCCAGTTTAGTACTGCCTTTCACCGCTAGACAGATGGCCAGTCAGAGCGTACCATTCAGATCCTTGAGGACATGCTTAGGGCCTGTATCATGGATTTCAGGGGTAGCTGGGAGGATCACCTTGCCTTAGTCGAGTTTGCCTACAACAACAG
Source organism: Nyssa sinensis (assembly GCA_008638375.1). Classification (NCBI taxonomy): domain Eukaryota; kingdom Viridiplantae; phylum Streptophyta; class Magnoliopsida; order Cornales; family Nyssaceae; genus Nyssa; species Nyssa sinensis. The sequence continues at coordinate 13,415,814 of CM018043.1, read as the reverse complement.
CTATCAGTCCAGTATTGAGATGGCACCATTTGAGGCATTGTATGGTAGGCCGTGCCATTCCCTGGTGTGTTGGATTGAGGTGGGAGAGACAGCTGCCTTGGGGCCCGTTATAGTCCGTGAGACCACAGACAAGATACAGGTGATCAGGCAGCGCTTGTTGACAGCCCAGAGTTGCCAGAGGAGTTATGCAAATAGGAGGCGGCGACCCTTGTCATTTGAGGTGGGGGACTATGTGTTCCTCAAGGTATCTCCCAGACGAGGTTTGAGGAGATTTGGGCGCGGTGGGAAGCTGTCGCCACAATTTATAGGTCCCTTTGAGATTCTTGGGAGAGTTGGTGAGGTGGCTTATAAGCTGGCCTTGCCACCGCAGCTATCTGGAGTTCATGATGTCTTTCATATGTCGATGCTGAGGAAGTATCAGCCTGACCCCTCCCATGTATTAGATTGGGTAGATCTTCAGCTAGAGGGCGACACTTCTTATGACTAGAGACCGTAGAGATATTGGACTCGATGGACCAGGTTTTGCGAGGCAAGACCATCCCTTTGGTCAAGGTTCGTTGGAACCATCATGGGGTTGAGGAGGTTACTTGGGAGCGTGAGGCCGAGGTCCGTGCTAGGTATCTCGAGTTGTTTGATCAGTGATGCATTTTCTTTTGTTTTATGTTATTTTAAATTTCGGGACGAAATTTCTGTAAGGAGGAAAGGATGTAATAACCCGAAATTTTTTTTTTTATATATATATGAATTTTCCTTGGTTATTAAATTATTATTATTATTATTAATTTTGATGCATTAGGATTATATATATGTATAGTATGTATGTGTAGGTATGTGTAGAATAATATATGTGCATGCATGTGTATATGGATATGTAAAGTGATGTATAGCAGTGCACTGTGTGTGTGTGTGTGTAACTGGACGGGTGTGTGTGTGTGTTTGCAACCGAACTAGTATGTGTGAGGTGTCGGTTGAGTGTGTGTATTTGGTGTGTGTGTGATGAGTACATATATATATATATATATAGGTATATATAGGGGCAGCTTTGCATTTAATGCAAAGCTGCATTTGGGGAAGAACAAAGGTGGCTGAACGGAGGGGAGGAGGTCAGGAAAAGTGGCTGGTGATGGGAGACGTGTGGGACTTGATGTTTGAGTGTATAAGTTAGTCTCGGTTGGGAGAAGAGAAAGCGGAGAAAAACAGAGAGCAAAGGGAGAGAGAGAGAGTTCTGAAAGGAGAAAGGATCTTGGAAGCCTGATTAAAGCTTGGAACCAGAAGGGTGAAAGAGGGCACGGCTAGAGAGAGAAACCCAACAGAAAACCCGTAAGTGACCCCTTTCTGTTTTGATTTTTTTAAAGCATGAAGATTGATTTAATGTATATGATTCTTAGAGAGCATGTTGTAGGGTTTATAATGCAAAAAAGAATGAGATAAAATGGTTGAGAAACTAGGGAGAAAACCTAGGTTGCAGGTCTCGGTTGTGAGAGTTGGAACTTGTCATTTTATGTGTAAAACTCAGCGTAAATGATAGGAAATGAACCCTAGGAGGTGCAGAAACACTTTAGGATGAAAATAGAGGTTGAACCATGAACAAACTGTCACAAAAATGAAGGGGAAAGAGTCGACCGGAGGTTTGACCGAGGGATTGACCTTCTATTTCGAGAAGATTGGGAAGGTTTTGGGGGAAATGGAGAATAGATATGAAATCTACGTGAAAAATCGAGGAGAAACACATTTAGAAATCCTTGAAAATCTCGCCGGAGACCAATCGCCGGCGCCGGAGAAGGCGCCGGAACCCTACTGTGCATCGCCGAAAAATTCGGGGGGGAAAAGAAGACTGTTCCGAGCCTGGGTCGGGTCCGGTTCGGGCAGGTCCGGTTCGGGCAGGGGTGAACCGCCCCTGCCACGTGTCACTCATATGTTTTAAATTAAAAGTTGAAAGGGTCTGTTTGGTTATGAACTTAAGAAATTGGAAATTGGGATAAAATGGGAACAGGGGTATCTTATCCCTATTTTAGGTTAACCCCTGTTTGGTTATCCGAATATGGGATAAGGGTTTCCAAAATTATAGAATTGCCCCTAGACTTTTAAAAATTACAAACTTGACCCTGAACTTTCAAAAATTACACTTTAACCCCTAAACTTTGGAGAAATTACAATTAGACCCACCAGATTTAAATATTGATAAAATAATAATTAAATTAATTAATTAATTAATTACTTAATTAAATTAATTAAATACTCTAAAATAACCCAGAGTCCAAATGGGACAAGTCATTAGTGTATTTTGACTATCTCGGTCATTCTGAGGCCAATGGTGAGGTTCGTTTCACGAGACAGGGTCCCAAAAAATAAAAGACCCGTAGTAACATTTAAAATTACCAAAATGCCCCTGAATTGAAACACAGTCAAATGAACTCCAAATTAAGTAAACAAATAGTGAAACCTCATTATCTCGAGCATTCCGGACTCAACTGTGGAGTCCAATTTGTGAAAAGGGGTCTCAAAATGTAAGGTCCCGTGAAGAGTGCAAAATGACTATTTTGCCCTTTTGAACCCAGATGTCCGAATTGAGTTCTACGAAAACCTAAACTTATTTTCTTCGACGTCCCGGACTCAATAGTAGAGTCTAAATTAGCAAACTAGAAACTTATAAAATAAAGACATAAAATTTGATGAATAGCATAATTCAAGTGACAATTGAACTGAGTCTCATGTTATGATTTTAGGGACACGGAAAGGCAAAGAGAAGGTGACCTGACCTTCGGTGTTCTTACAGTGATTTCACTTTACTACGAGTATACTTTCCCAGTTTGAGATCGATTATCATGTACGATATATTGTGCTAAGTAAGAAATAGAACTGAGATTAGGAATACTTGTTCTACTGCCTTGATTGTTCACATGTTTGCTTGAATGTTCACATGCTTATGTGCTTCATGTTATCTTGTTGTAAGTTGAGTGATGTTATAAATGATGATTGTATGTATATCGCATGTGTTAGTATATTGTGGGTGAATTGTATTCCTTGAGAATTATTGAGATTATGAGATATGTGATTGAAAGCATGTTTCATATATGAATGAGATGCATCACTGAGATTATATTGTGGCATGAATAAATCAAAGCATCTTGGCATAGTGTGGCTCTTTGTGCATGGCGTGAGTTGAGCACGTGGTGCTATGCATTATGAGGGTGCAGATCCTGTGGTGAAAAACCCAAAATCGGCCAATAGGTACTCGCCTGCCTGACGGGTTCCGGACCGTGAAGCGAGACATACGTGGCAGTACTCATGCCAGCGGGGAAGGACCGTATCATGAGACATGGGTGGGCATAGAGTTGCATGGGTGTCACGCATACTGTTTATATACTGTATACTGTTCATATACTGTCATCATGATATCGAATGCCATATAGAAATAACTGTACACTTGCACATGCCACGTCCTTAGTTTTATTTCTTGCATTAGCATTATATTATACCAGCATGTTGAGCTGACCCCTTTAGTGGGGCAACATTTCAGATGATGCTCCAGCTGTGTGGAGACGTGAAGATGATCTGATTGGGGATTATGTTAGGCCCGAGGGGCGCATTTGATATTGTATAAGGGCATAAGCCCGACATTGTATTTTATTTAGTATGTTGTGAACAAGTGGACTAGACCCTATGTAATGTATCAGAACAGTATGTAGAATGTATGTGATTGTCCTTAATTATCTTTTATTTCTTTATTATTTTATTTCTTTTTGTCTCGTTACTCGCGCCTTGTGTTCGCTGGAATTCGGGGCGTGACATAAACGCCGCTAAAGCCTTTTTCTTAATGACATTTAACAAACGCCACAATTCTGAAAGTCTTTGTGACCATTTTATAACTGCCACAAAAACATTTGTGACGTTTATCGTTTCTGACAATTATTTTACTGCCGCTAAAATGTGACAAAAAATTCACTTTCTATAACCATCGCTAAAAGTATTTAATTTTGTGACAATTCTTTAAACGTCGCAAAAAAACTTGTGGAGTTTATCTTTCGTGGTAGTTTTTTATGTGGAAAAAAAAAATCTGTTGCTAATATATTCCTAATCGTAAAAATGATCACTTTTTAAAATGATTTTAACATATTCCTGCAAAATTTTAAATATATTCACTAATTAGGTGCACTAAACACTCAATACATCAATCCACACATAAGATGTCTTATACCAAAACTCATCAATTCATATAAAACCAAATTAAAATCTCACTTAACATCACCAACTCAAATCCAAATTAATATTCATACAAATAAAATTCAAGATAGATAATCTCTCAATATCTATGTAAGATAGTCATCAAACAAAACAAATACAATAGTCATCAACAACCAAATAACCAGGAATTTTTTTTCCTGAAGAAATGTCTCAAATAAGTAAAAAACGTGCTAATTAGAATGAATTCCAACTCCAAGCAACATTAACAACAGCCCACCATAAAAAACAACAATCCAACGAGAAGCCCAACATCAAAGACAATAGTACGTCATTTACTCATTCTCGTTAACCTGAAAAAATGTAAAATAAATAAATAAATTAGTTTATACAAGCTAATATTTAGTTACAAAATCATGATATTAGAAAAAATAACACATACTCTGCATCTTATCTAACTTTTCTTTCGTATGCTCAGAATCTCTCCTATTCTCATCATCCTGTTTGCCAGCAAATAAAGCAGATGGGGTGGGACCTAAGCCGTAAGTCCTCACACAACCATGCCTTTCTGGTCCCATGATATTGGAGAAAACCTCCTCATGAAAATCTAATGATTGTGAAGATTTTGGTACCTATGAAAGTTGTTCGTTGAACTTTTCCTACAAAACTTTCATAGTTAGTGAATATAGTAAATAATAAACATCATTTCATACAAATATAATAGTGACTACTATTATATTTAATAAATATAGCCTGTACAAACTAAAATACATTAAGATTCACCAGCAACTAACAATTCATATCAAACAACAATTCTTTTTGGAACATGGAACAAGAATTCAATTCACATCAAAGCTTTCTAATCTTACTGATACAAGAATGAAAGCTTTCTAATTGGACTACTACTACTTTTTGGGTGTCCCAATCGAACTGAGAACACTTGTTTAGAATATCCATGGCCATTTATCATACTTACATACTTAGATTTTCCATTACACTTATAAAATACAAAATATTTCTAAGCCATAACACTTGCATACATCACTAATGATAATAAATTCAAAGTTCAATTATCAATATCAATAGTTGCTAATGTTGCGGATAAAGAATTGGAGTGAGAAGAACTTACAGATAGCATGTCTTTATCCCAAAACACCAAGCATGACCACTTTCGGCCTCTCACAACAAGACACCAACAACTACTGGCAAAGGTCGGGTAGAGATGTGAGCTCATCAGCTGGCCACCAGGAAAACACAAATGCCCAGCCATACCAGTGGCCAACACGGGCATCTTCAAAAAGTAACTTCCCCACCATAAAAGTATGAACCATTTGATAAATCCATAAATGATCTTTTGAAAATTGAAATCAAATCAATCCGACGTAATATTCAACCAACTTCCTCTACCCTCCATAAAACAACCCAAATCCATCGTCGTGGACGTAGAGAAGGACCAGGAGATTTCGAGTCGGACAAGCTATGGTAAGCCGTAACATTGCCCTCCTCATATGCCAAAGCAGTCAACCCTAAAAGACCATGAATCCAACATTAGAAAAACCTCTCCCCACAATCTTTGCCCCTCTAAACGCATTCTGGTTGCTTCGGCGTGTGGTGGTAACTGAACAGCAACAAGCCATTCAGCAGCTTTCAAACTCTAACCCTAGTCTTCATCTTCCACACCCTTGTTGCCCAACCCTCGATCTCATCAATGGTACCAATTTCTCATAAACTGATCTTCAAGTCCAAAGAGAAAACCTGATCCTTAAATTCCAAAGAGAATCCCGTTCGTTCTCGTTGCAGCCGATCAATCGGCAACATAAAAGAACCCAAGGTACCCAAAACCATATACAGCAAACCCTCAAAACTTCTAGAGAGAGAGATTGCGGAAGGTATATACACGGAAGAAGAAGCAAACCTGATACAAAATCTCTTCACTGTCTCTCTCTCAACTGGACAATCGAAAGTCGTGTCTCTTCATTGGTTACAGCGCTGATCACCCTTCGGATCGTGCTCAGTGTCATCACCACCTCCATCGTCGCCTTCCCCATCAATCCACTGTATCAGAAATACCTCCCAACTGCATTGCTACTCCATCTCCCATTGCCCCGATCCCGACCCGATCTTCGGTTTTTTCATGAAGATGTTCCACCGCAGCACCGCTATTGCTTCTCTCTCTCCCTTTCTTTCTTTCTTTTTTTTTTTTTTTTTTTTTTTTCTTTTAGCTTTCTGTCACTTTTACATATGGGTATGTATGTATCAATTGCCCCCCTCTTCAGCGCCTTTCTCTTTCCCTCTCTCAAAACCTTTCTTTTGTTTTTTTTTCTTTTTTTCGATTCCCTCAACATTATCCTTTTTTTTTTTAAACTAAACTTTCCAAATCATGCCTCGTGCCTCCCTTCCCTTATCCTCACTTTTGATATATATATATATATATATATATATATATAATTACATAAATAATAATTAATTTATTTCATTTATTCCAAATTTTATCTATTATTATTTTATTTTATTTTTATTATTTTATTTTTATTTTTATTTTATTTTATTTTGCGGTATTTATTCATGGCTTATTCGGTATCGCCCGGGTTTACTTGGTTTGCTCGGTTTTAATTTGGGTTAGGGTATTAGACTCTCGATTAATTTTTTTAATTATTCTTTATGTAATTTTTAATTAATAATTAGCGAACTAATTATGAATTAATCGAGGTCGGAGTATTTCAATGGGAATCTGAAGGGTTTCTTCTTTTAAACACTTAAGAGGTTTCTGTGTATTAGCGTGTGAGTATCAAAAGAAAATTGTATTTTAATTTTTAAAACTATACAAATTGTATCGTTTTGAGTTATATATAATAGTGACATTTACGGAACCGCCGTTCCTTTGTGGCATTTTAAAAAAATCGCTGCTAATTAGCGGCTACAACTCTAAACCGCCGCTAATTAGTGACAGAAAATAAAAAATGCCATTTTTATTAATTAAAACGACATCGTTTTTATAAAATATGTGACGTTTAAAGGAACCGTTATAAATTTTGTGGCGTTTCAAATAAAATGCCACAAATTTGTGACTTTTTTTTAAATTCCACTAATTTGTGACGTTTTTATAAGCTGTCGTAAAATATTTGTCGCCAAAACCCTATTTTGTTGTAGTTACAATATACATACTCATAACAAAAGACCAATTTAAGCAATCATACGTATATGCATATAACCTCTGGATCAATTCAGTCTTTTACAAACCTATATCACCATTGAAATGAATTCCATACTATTTCTATACATATATTTGTTGCATTTAAAATAGAGATTAAATTTTATATGGATAATCCGTAAACACTAATATTTACGGCATCCAATAAAAACAAAACACCTTAAATTCAGAATTATTTTGTTAAGAGTTTAAGCTAAACTAAAACTGTTAATATGAATCCTATCAAACCATGATTAATTATTTAGTATATATAAAATCTGAGATTCTAAAAGAAACCCTTTTTTGTCCTAATTTCCCTCTTAACTGTCTCTCTCTCTCTCTAAAAATGAATAATCAAGCAATCAATAATTTATTGAAAGAATTAAAAAAAATTAGTACTGACGATGATCACAATCCAATGGCGTGAAGCAAGCCATAATTTGTTTTGTTTAATTATAATTTATTCATAGAAAATACAAAAACAATCTATTTAGCATGCAACTGTAGGACAACTGTACGCGCGTATGTTAAGTGATCTCCCTGAGCTGTCATAGCCTAAATCAATACAATAACTATCTTTACAAAACATTATATATACGCAAACACCAAAAATGCCTTGCCAGTTTCTAATCTTGTCTTGCCTTGTGCCCCTATAAATTATATGAAAATTCAAGCCATTCTTAATATGCATTAGAATCGATATTTCAGTTGTTTACACATACAATGGCTATGAGTAAGATAGCGATAATAACAATGGTGTTCTGTGTATTGGTGGTGATGGTGCATGCCAAAGAGATCAGTGCAGAGGCAAGTTGCTTGTCAGAATGCTACTTTCAATGCTTCCAAATTAAGATATTCACTTTGAGAGAATGCAGAAAAGAGTGCGAAATTGCTTGTGAAAATGTGGCTCCTGGCGTGGCTCCTGGCGTGAGTGGAGGACGTCTGAAATAAGAGAAGAGTCAATATGCATCCGAATACGGCATGCCCATGTCTCTTCCAGATTAGCATCATCCAACCAAGTTAATTAATCCTATTTTACTTTTCAATATAGCTTCGATCCCATATCTTCTGTACTATTTTTATTCCACATCTCTCACATTAGTGGAATCCACATGTTTTATAAATTAAAAAATAAATAAATAAATAATGGGTCCTATTTATGTAAAAGGAATGGGATAAAAATGACATAAAAAAATGAAATTCCTAGCATTACTCTTTCTTTCTTTTTTCAATTCTAATAGTTGTTTTAATGCACGAATGTTTAGTTTCTTGAGTTTAATGTAATAGAGAGCATATCACATGTTTTCATATTTTGAAATATTTGTATATATCATATAGTTTATATTACTTAGTTTCCCATTTGAGAACTTGTATATATCCCTAAAGATTAGGACGTTTTATTCTTGATAATAACATCCCTATAGTTTAGGGTATTAGTTTCCTTAATACTTACCCTCCTGAAATTTATAATTATATAAAGTAGATAATACAAAATAATTATTCATATCTTTTTCATGTAGACATAATATTGCAATAGAATTATTATTTTTTTCAGAGAATTTACAAGTCTTCTTCGTATAAAATTAAATGTTATGATTCTTAAGCTTCTAATTCAGATTATATTTTTTATAAGTCTTAAATTTCTAATTTGGAATTATACTATAGAGACATAAAATTGGAACCTTTATTATAAATAGGGTCTAAATTAATTACCCTGAGTATAAGGTTAGATTACCCAAACTTGGGCCAGTAATGACACAACAATGCTTCAGACTCAAGTCCACCCCAATTGCATCCCCACTTTTATTTTTTGGGGTGGTCCTATGCTCATATTAAATGTTGGTACAAAATAACCAATTTTACTTCACGATTAACACAATCCGCATGGTTATGCATCAATTAGAGAAGAGTAGAAACGGATCCGGATGAACCAAATTAGAACATACAAAATTATTCTATTGAACGGATTTTCAGAACAGTTTTGGATTGAAAATTCGGAACAACAAATTTAGATTACATGAACTAGAATATATAAATATCAATTGAATAGAAATTAGAGTAGTAAGTTTGGACTTATAGAAATTTTGCAGAATCAGAATATAGGAGATGAAAGATGATTAAGGTTAGTGTATTACACTATGTCTTTAAAGACAAATTACACCATTTGCAGTAGTGCTTATGTACCCTTAGACGATTGTCATTCAGAATACAATTATCGAAACTACACATAGAAGAAACGATGTAATCTGTGTGCCTGACGAATCAACTTGTGTTTATAACTCTCTTAGACCGACTGACTCTTATAATTGCAAAAAAGAGTGATTGAATGAATGAAAATCTTATGCAAATAAGGGGCGAATCTATTTATAGAGTTTTTCTTGTCTGTTTGGTACAACCACGAAAACAATGGCTGCTGCTATTCATGGCGAATAGAGATGGAACTTCAATTCAAATTGATGGGCTATTTCGGTGAAAATGATGGTACTAACAGTCACATTCAATATGACAACATTTTCAGGGTTGTTAAATAAAATATTGATAAATTTTCTCCCAAAAAAAAAAGAATATAGGAGCTTAAGCCCAACCCGACTTAGTTTGGTGCAGGTTGGCATGTGCTTGTGATGAATCCTTCATGAGTTAGGTTATCTTCCTTCTATAAAAATGGGGTGTCCCTTAGGATCCAAACTTTTTTTCAAGGTAATTATATGTACTCAAATAAAACTTTGTATCTAACCAATGTGGGACAGAAGTTTTTCACAAACTATTACTAATATGTTCAAGTTGTGATATTTGGAGTCAATTTCTCATTTACTTCCTAATGGTTTTGAGTAACCCATAATATCTACTTAATCTATTCATACAGGATAACATATTTCTATGTGAACCCACCTTAAATAATGTTATCCTGTATGAATAGATTAAGTAGATATTATGGGTTACTCAAAACCATTAGGAAGTAAATGAGAAATTGACTCCAAATATCACCTTAAATAATGTGTGGATCTCATTTTTATTTTAGCTAAAAATTGACCAAAAACCATGCTCAAATCCATTTCTTCCAGCATTAAATCCATGTCACAGTCATACCAATTGAGTGGAAATTCTTATTGAGACAGAATTAAAGAATTTTTAAAGACTCTAAACCTTTTGTAATTTTCTAATCGACATTTTATATTTTTGATTACCAAATAAGCCTATGGGCCTTGCTCAAATTTTCTTTGAGTCAAGTGACAATGAACCTTTTGAACTTTTGGTAATTGGCTCCACAGCCAAAGGTGTAGTAGAAGAATTTTGGCTCCGCTGTCTAAAGCTATTGTCAATTCTCCACCCACCGTGGCTTGAAAAATTGGCATTGTTGAACATTATTTTACAATTTGACTGCAATTTTCAAACAAAGTAGGAAAACTAGCTTGTAGTCATGTCGCTTTTTGTCCATTATTATCTGAAAACTACTTCGGAAAAGAACATAGAATGAGCCTTCAGTTGACGGACTTAAACGTGATTCTTGTAATCAGATTTAAAAGTCATATATATATATATATATATTGGAATTCCATCTTTTGAATTGAATTGACAAGATGATATTTTGGCAGAAATGGACTTTTTGAATGGAATGATACATGTTAAAAAAATATCTAGCAATAAGCTTCTTCCATTGGTCAATATGCCAAGGCCTATGACTGGTTCAATAGAGTTATTAAAGCTGTATTAAAAGTCTGAAGTTCCTGGTCAACAGAGTTGTTACCTGTTTTAATTTGAATTGTTTGGACCACTTCTCCAAACGGGAAGATTTCTAATAATGGGCTATACTTGGAAAATCCAGAGGGAAAAGCTTCCTGTTTTCCTTTTCCTTTGTGCTCATTTGTTGTGGTCATGTAAGGGCTATTGTAAGTAGTAACCGGTGGATCAAAATAATGATCTTGGGGGGCAAGTATACAAAAATTAAATTTTTAAAGAGTTTCTTTTAAAAATATATATTTAAAAAATTGGGGCAGCAAATCAAAAATTTCTATACAAAATAATGGTAAAAATACAAATTCCAACCCCCCCCCCCCCCCCCCCCAACAAACACCTCTACAAATCCACTACGGTAATTAGTCGTTTATTTCATGGATTGTGGTTTGTGAAAAACTTAATTTGTCTTGTCTTGTCTTTGAAGAGAGGAGTTGCAGAAATATATAAATGAGTTGGAGATGAGTTTGAAAAAAAAGAAGTTAAAACTTGATGGGGTTAGATGCTAATTTGGTAAATGGATTCTAAATTCGTTTAACTCACTTTAATTATAATATAAAGTTATTTAAATATCCCTTATTTATTTTAAATAGTTAACTCACCTAACAATAAATACATAATTGTGAAATAATAATACTATTAATGATAAAAAAATTTATGTGTAAAGTACACTGAGGAGATAAGTCAAAATTTTAATGTCATCCCTTGTATTTTTAAAAGTTAAATTGACTTCCACTGAGATTTATATGTTACTAACACATTGCTTCAATCAATCAAATTAATCAATCATTGCTTAACCCAACAGATGTAGCTATAATCATTTTTAAACCTTTTTAAAAGATAATTAAAGTTAAAATAATTTAAAGGTCAAAAGGTCATCTTATTATGTTTGAGTGAAAAATTAAACACTTAATTCAAAACTTTTATGTAAATTAAATTAGAATTAGCTTTTGTAGTGAGGTCCACTCTTTTTAAGTTGAATCAACTTATTTCAATAGTATTTAATTGATAATAGTGAAAAGTAATGTAATATTACCCAACTATCTTTTATTCTTTCCTTTTTTGTATCATTTTTTGCCTATTTTACAATCACTTTTCAAACTTTTTAACCAAATATTCAAATGTTTTTGCTCATCAGCTGCTTGTCTCTATCAACTATTTAATCTCAACATTTATTTAATCCAAATAGTTGCTTATCCTCAAGAGTACTTTTAGACAACTCAACCAAACAAGCACGCGCAATTGAATATCCAGTCTCACTAGCTATCCCATAGGGTTACAACGTCATCATCAGTAGTAGATTATACACCAAAAGGTAGACTTAACAACAAAGATGGAAGGGAATGGCTTCCACTTTCGATTTTGAAGTATCGATTGAAGGAATCCAAGTGAAGCTTACTACAACATAGGGTTGGGGAGTCCTTTTTTACCGCCAATATATATATTGTTAGCCCTAAATGTTTTCAATTAAGAGAATCTTAGTAATTTTGATGATCACAAAGTATTATTCAATGGACTAATAGTTTATCTAAGTGACAATACAAATAGGTTATCTAGGTCAAAGAAGATTGTTGACCAAAAAAATGACGAAAGTCCATCAAGCTAAAAGATTCCACTCAAGAGCAAGCTCCAAAGCAAAGATCAAAACAAGAGGAATGCTCTCATGATGACTCAAGCAAGGTGGACTCACTCAAGCCCAAAGGATTCAAGTGAAGACTTTCATTTTTCATATTTTGGGTTTTGGGTTTTGAGTGATGTTAGGATTAGATTGATCATTGGATCGTAAGCTCTTACTATTTAAAATGATCATCTAAAGACTAACTTTAAATGATTTTTTTTAAAAAAAATATTTAATCTAAAGTTTTGAAAGATCAAAAGGTTTTGACAAAAGTACACTTACAAAGAAACAAACTAGAAGACACTTATTGTCTAAACCAGTTGACCAGTTCTTAAAACCAGGTTGATTGATTCTTAAAGTTTATTTGTCACACTAATAAAACCAGTCAATTGATCTTAAAAATTAGTCAACTGAGTGAGTTTTATAAAATTGTCTGAGCACACTGTCCAAATCAGTCGACCTCCTAAGAGATTCAGTCGAGTGTCCTTAAAAGGCAAAATAAGTATACAAACAAAACCAGTCAACCAAATGACCAATTGATGAATTGCCTAAGCACACTGTTTAACTTAGTCGACTTAAAAGTTATATCAGTCGACCACTTCTCAAAGGCAAAACCATGTACAAATAGAACTAGTTGACTGATACTCAAAATTAGTCGACTTATTATTCTTACTCAAATGAACCTCAAACTTTTTGGACAAATCAGTCGACCAGTCCTCATTGAAGTCGATTAGTTAATGATTTAGTTGACTGATTCAATCGATCTAGCACTCGCAAATTCAAATTTTGAACATATAAAAAATGGAGGAAATGACTCTTTTTGAAAAGCAACGGTCACATACTTTAAAGGGTTGTAAATAGAGGTTTCTTAGGGCTTTCTAAGCCATCTCTTACAAGCTTACATTATCACATCTTTGCTATCGACTTTAGATATATCATCTTCCAAATCTAGATCTAAAAGTTCTACTCATCTTAAATACTCAGGGCTTACACCTAATCAATCTTTAGAGAGTGAGTATCTTATTGCACCAAAACTACTCTAGAAGAGAGTGCTATTTGGTAAACATCTTTGTACTATATTATTACGATGAGAGTTGTAGGTAGGTGTTACCTGGTGAGGCAAAAATGCATATTTTGCTGGGATAAGAGGGTTGCGGTCTTCACTTTGTAAAGGTTTGGTCTGCACCTAAAAGGAGGTCACTTTAGTGAAAAAACTCAAGTAGGAATACTTTTGTTGAGGACGTAGGAAGTTTTCTAAACGTCATAACTGCTATATTTGCTTTCTCTCTCTCCTCTCTCTCTCCTCTTATTTATTTACTATGCATTTGTAGCATTCATTTTTAAAAAATGAAAAGAAATCAAAATTTACAAAAAACCCTATTTACCCCCCTCTAGGATAAATATTTGGGCAACATATATATATATATATATATATAACTAATATATATCAACTATTGTAACAACTCCTCTCTACCATTTTCTCTTTATAAAACCAAATAACCTCCCATAAACAAATAAAAGTTACCCACTTTCTTAACCATTTCCTTTTAAACTTCCTCTCTATACAAGCCTTCCATAGGCATAGATAAAGTTAAGAAGGTAGGTCTACAGGAAGAATCAATCTATATCGATTGATTATAATACATTATAGGAGGCCTCCTTATATAGGAAAACATTAAGCTATACAAGGAAACTAGGGTAAAGAATATCCTAGAAATATTTGCAAGAATATACTAATATGCTACATACTAAATATGTTAATAGCCCCCCTTAAACTTAAGGTGGAGTGCAAGAGATCAACTTGAGTTTAAAGATAAGATCAGACAAGTGTTTTGGAGGATGAGATTTGGTAAAAAGGTTCACAAGCTGATCATAAGAAGCAATGGAGTGGAGCTAAATAAATCCCTAAAAAATATGATGATGAATGAAGTGACAATCAATTTCTATATGTTTCATTCGCTTATGAAACATGTCATTGTAAGCAATTTTTACGGCACTCCTATTATCATAATAGACAATAGTAACAATATAGAGAGAAATACTCATGTCTTGTAATAATCATCTCAACTAAAGAAACTCTAAAGTAGTAACAATGAGAGCACAATATTCAGCCTCAGTACTTGATCGGGTGACAATAATTTTTTTTTTTTATTGTGCTATGAGATAAAAGAAGTACCAAGTAGAAAATAGTAACTAGTAATGGAACGACGATCTACAGGGTCCTTTGCCAAATCTTAATTCATCTAGGCACGAAGCTGAAAATGAGATTGTGAGGAGAAGTGGAACCTCTGGAATAGTGTCCCTATAAAAAAGCAAAGGATGTAAAGTACAAAATCAAAGCGGGTCGAGCGATGCATTGCCATAAACTAACTCACATGATGAATAACATATAAGGTGCCAAAGTGTGTGAAATATAAGATATAGTATGCTACCAACCAACTGTCAATACAATGCTAGATCACGAATAAGGTCCCTTTCGTGGGGAGTGAGTCGAGCATTAGGTTTTGTAGGAGTGTCAATGATCTTATAGTCGGTTAGATTGGCTCATAAGATCAAATCAGATCCATACTTGGCATGTGTCAAATAATAACCACTAAAAAATGAAGAGATCTCAAGACCAAGAAAATAATTAAGAGTACGTAGGTCTTTCATCTCAAACTACTAACTAAGAAACTGTTTGAACTCTATAATACCACTAAGGTGCCCAATGATGATCTTGTCATCAACATATAGAAATAATAGAAAGGTTCCCTGATTTGTGCGACAAGTTAGGAGGTGGAGTTGAAAAACTTAGGAAACCAAGCTTGAAGAGCTTGTTTAGGACCATAAAGAGCTCGATGCAGCAGACAGGACTTTGTTTAAAGGATGAGAAATTCTAGGAAGGATTGTATACATACTTCAACAATCAAATCTCCATTAAGGAAGTCATTTTTGACATCCAACTGTAAAAGGGACCAATGACGAAAAGCAACAAGGGCCAAAAGTATACGAACTGAAGAGTGGTAAGTAGAAGAGCAAATGTCCTATTATAATCAATACCACACTCCTGAGTAAAACCTTGGGCCACAAAATGAGATTTATACTGGTCAACTATTCCATCAGATCGATCCCTAATATTTAAGACCCATTTGCATCCTACCATAAACTTTCTTAGGAGCAAGTTAACTAACTCCCATGTACCATTTTTTATTAATGCACCAAGTTCCTTATTCAATACATCCTACCAAAGAGAATCAAAGGAAGTCTTACAATAAAGGTTCATAAAAGCTAGCCAAGTCATAAAATAATGAAAATCACAAAGATATGAAAGAAGTGACCTCCTCTGGGTGGAGCAATGAATGTTAGAAAAAGGGTTGGTAGGATCCTCGGGTTGGACAAGAACTAGAGACACAGGTAGTGTAGCATTGTTGTCATCAGTCATGGAGCGTTCATGGGAAGAAGACTCTAAAAAATGGGAAGAGGTGAGGGGAGAAGAGATATGATACTTGGTAAGTGCATCACTGAGAAATGAAAAGATATGATACTTGGTAAGTGCATCACTGAGAAATGAAGAAATGAGGCTATGTTAAACTTAGACACCTCGTGGAAGAGTTTATGTTCCCAAAATGTGTCATGATAAGAGATTTTAGATGATGAGACACAAGATCATAACATTAATAACCCTTATGTTTAATTCCATACCTAAGAAAATAGCATAACCTAGAACAAGGTTCAAGCTTAGTACATCCATAAGGTTGAAGTAAGATAAAATAGACAAATCAAACATATGAAGATGTTGATAAAAGGGAAGATAGATAAATAACTACTCATGAGGAGTTTAATTGTCAAGAACTAGTGATAGAAGATGATTTATAATGTAAATTAGTGTTACAGCATCCTCACCCCAAAAAGGAGTGGGGACATAAAGTAAACAGAAAGCTCTAATAGTGTGAAGAATGTTGCAGCTTACGTTCAGCCTGACCATTTTTTTAGTAGTACTAGGATATCACTGTTGCCCAAATATTTACCCTAGAGGGGTGAATAGGGTATTTTGTAAATATTGGTTTCTTTTTTATCTTAAAAAAATCTATAAATGTATAAAAAATAAATAATAGAGAGAGAGAGAGAACAAACACAACGATTTTATGAGGTTTCAAAAACTTTTTACGTACTCGACTCAAGTATCCCCACTTTAGTTTTTTCACTATTGTGACCTCCTTGTTGGTGGAGACCAAATCTTTACAAAGCGAAAACTACAACCCTCTTATCCTAATAAAATATACCATTTTGCCTCACTGGGTAGCACTAACCCATAACTCTCACCGCAATGAGATGATACAAAGATGTTTACCAAATAACACTCTCTTCTAGAGTAGTTTTAGTGCAATAAGATGTCCACTCTCTATAGATAATTCAGGTGTAAGCTTTGAGTATTTAAAATGAGTATAACTTTCAGATCTAGATTTGGAACATCTTAGATCTAAAGTCAATAACAAAGATGTGTAAGTGTAATCTTATAAGTGATGGCATAAAAAGCCTTATAAAACATTTATTTATAACCATTTAAAGTATATGTCCATTTTTTTTCAAAAAGAGCCATTTCACTCCTTTTTGTCTGTTCAAAATTTGAATTTACTTTTGTCAGATCGACTGAATCATCAACTAGTTGACTGTAATGAAGACTGGTCAACTAATTTGTTTAGAGAGTTTGAGGTTCATTTGGTGAAGAAAAATTAGTCGATTGGTTCTATTTGTACATTGTTTTTGTCTTTAAGAAGTGCTCAACTGATATTTCTTTTAGGTCGACTAATTTAGATAGTGTGCTCAGGAAATTCATCAAATGGCCATTCAGTCGACTAGTTCTATGAATCAGTCGACTGATTTTGTTTGTACAATAATTTCGCCTTTAAAAGATAGTCAACTGAATCTTCTTATAGATTGACTAATTTGGATAGTGAGTCTTTAGGTTGTTTTATAAAACATCACTCAATCGACTTGTTTTATGGATCAGTCGACTGGTTTGATTAGTGTAACTAATAAGATTTAAGAATTTGTTGACTGGTTCCATGAACTGGTCAACTGGTTTTGACAACGAGTGTCTTCTAGCTTATTTTTCTTAGTGTACTTTTATTAAAAAAAAATTGGTCTTTCAAAACTTAAGTTATTGCAATGTTTTATTTTGAAAAATCATTTGAGGTTAGTTCTTAGATGATCATTTTAAATAGTAAGAGCTTACAACCAATGATCAATCTAATCCTAACAGTCACTCAAAACCTAAAACCCAAAATATGAAAAATGAAAGTATTCCCTTGAATCCTTGAGCTTGAGTATGTCCAATTTTCTTGAATCGTCATTAGAGTTATTTCATTTGTTTTGATCTTTGCTTTGGAACATATTCTTGAGTTGAATCTTTTAGCTTGATGAACTTTTATCATTTATTTGATCAACAATCTTCTTTTATCTAGATGACTTATTTGCATTGTCACTTGGATAAAACATTAGTCTATTGGATAGTGTGTTGTGATCATCGAAATTACCGAGATGCCCTTGGTTGAAAACCTTTAGGGCTAACAATTACAAATAAGGAAGAGTGTCATAATGTTTGAGAATATCTTGAAAAGAAGATTGAGTGTCTTCTGAGGCATTATCAAACCAAAATAGTTTAATGCACTTAAAAAATTGGTTTTAACCAATGCAGCAAAATCATGATAAATATTAAGCAATACAAAATGTGATTTCATTAAAATGACCCGAGAAAAATCATCAATAAAGATTACAAAGTATCGTAAGCCACTCATACTATAAGTAAAGTAAAGACACCAAAAATCAGAATAAACAAGATCAAATGTCGTAAATGCAATTGACTCACTATTATTAAACGGACCGGTTGTTTTTCAAGTTAACAAGACAAGTAATCAATAGAACCTAAACATAAAGACATTGAACCTAACAAACTTCTAGACATTAATAATTTGACTCTAGATAACAAAATGACAAAGACCCAAGTGTCAATGGATTATGGATGGTGATGTAGAAACTACTATAAAAGCACTAGAAATTGGGAGGAATAAGGAAGAAAGCTCGAATACACAACCAATTCTATACCCAATCTAAAGTATATTTCTTATCTAAGGGTCCTGCACAACACAGCCCGAGGAATCAAAGATTAAATGATAACCAAGTTGACATAGTAAACCAACAAAAACAAGATTAAATGGTAGTGTAGGTACATGAAAAACATCAAGAATAGACAGGTTGGATGAAGCAATATTTCTTATAGATTTCATTGACATAGATAAGTCATCAGTTGTATGAATGATAGACATGCGACCATGAGTTAAAAAAGAAGTGCGAGAGAAGGTTTTATGATTCTAGCAAGCAGAATCATAGAGCTAAGATGAAAGTTTACCTGACAGAACTGAGAGAATAGAGAAGGATACATTATTAGAGTGAGATGGGACTTAATTGAAAATTCCATCTAAGTCAACTGAAGATAGAGTAAAAGTGAATCTTGAAGGCTCGTTGCTAGTGGAAGTCAAAGGTGTAGTAGTATCAATATTAACTATTGTTGCAATAGGCTGGGATCAGCACTAGCAATTCCCAATAATGTGACCATGGCATCTTCAATAGTGATAATAAGTCTTGGAGCACCAAGGACTAGAGGAAAAACTAGGAGGAGAAGGAATAGCTAAAGGAGGTCCTGAAAAATGATGACTTATTTGGCTATGAATATTGAGTGCGCAGTAAAGGACGAGAAGAAGAAACAGTTAAAGCAGTCTAGGATTGCTAAACGTGTTGTGTCCAGAGACGAGTTTTCTTTCAAAAAAGCTCATTGAAAGCTTGATTGAAAGTAGGAAGTAGTGAGCAGGGACGGAGCCAGGAATTTACTTTAGGGGGGCAAACTTTGTTCTTAATATATTCAATTATAAGTTTAAAAATTAAAGAAGTATAAAATTTAATATTGATTGATAATATTTTTGCTAACTAAATTTATTAGGGATGTCATTTTCAGCATTAATCAATAGAGGTTTTATTAGGGATGCCATAAAACCTCATTTAGTAACAACAAAAAAAAGGATCAATTGTTATATGTTATAACAGATTTTCTTAAAGATATATGTACAAGAAGCTCATAAAAACAAAAATCTATCAATATCCAACATCCCATATATACTATAGTATACTATCTAATAAAATGATCAAGGAACAAGTGGTGGACTGTTATTGTTCAATGGATTTAAAGAAAAATAAAATAGATGTAATCTAATTGAAAGAAATTCTTGAATAAAATCACACTAAAAAGAAATAACTCTAAAATCAAAATCATATTTCAAATTTGCATTCAAACATGTTACAATTTTGAGTAAAATTGATATCACAACTTAGAATTAGACCTCCTTGTTAGAGTGGGGCAAATGACTTTTTGTTAAACTTAGTGTAAGTGTTCAAGAAAGCTCGAAAAGCTTCCATATTTGAGGAAGTACCATGAACAATGGATGGTAATCGTGACGTAAAAGATTTTTTTTATTTTCATTAGAATAAGTTGAATGATATTTTAGTCTTTTAGGTGTTTCATATTGGGTCAAACAGTTACAAGTGGATCACTTTTTAATTGCACACAACAACCTTTTTTGAAAATAATAAATAAAAAGGAGTTATATTGAACCTTGATAAGGATAATTGTGAAAATGTTTGAACCTAGGAGGGAAAAATAAAAATCAAAGGGATATATTTGAATTTCTTTTTAAAAGAATTTAATAAAAAAAGTTGAGGGGGGCAATTGACCCCCTTGGCCCTTCATTAGCTTCGTCCCTGGTGGTGAGCGATGCAGAAGTTTCCCAAGTATTGACACAAAGTCAATATGCAGGGCTAAGAGAAACTAATAAAGGCAATCTTGATCTCTATTTTCAGTGAAAATTTACACATCTTCAGAACACTTCCAAGATAGATCTGAGAGACAGAGGGAGAGCTAATCCCGCAAGAACTATATGCATGCAAAAAAATCATTAACACTTTGCCAATGTTCGTGCTTCAAATTATAGAGATGTACCATAAGCTGGTATTCACAAGAGCCATTTACAAATGAGTAACGGGAACCCAAGTAGCCTTAGCATCATCAAAACCACCAAACAATGCTACAATGGAAGAGATACAGGTGTTTCAAAACCATATAATGATCTGATGATGATTACTATCCTAATCAATCACACGTAGGAGAAAGCCTTCATTCGATTCAGAAGATCCTTTTGTCCATTTTGTGATATCTCTAGAGACGTAAAGCCCAAGTTTACACCTCTTAATAAAGTTACACATCGATTAAGACCAAAGAGTATAGCTATCCCATCCAAAATATAGTGTATAGGCTGGGCAATCTCAGGTTTATCCATAGCATTGCTAATTAACCTTAAAAATAAGAATGTATAAGACAAAACACAAATCTGGAAGCAAAAGCAGAAAAAATAGACCTAAAAATCTTAAAAAAAGGTTGGAAAACCCTAGGAATCAGTCAAGATTAAGGTGAATTGGTCAAAATAAGAGAATGGGATGAACCAATTAACACTGTTGCCCTAGATGATGTAGTAGACGACAATGATATGGCAACTTTGGTCATTAACAAGTTTGCTTACATGGATAGTGACATGGCCTTGCTGACGTGGATGCTGATGTGGAAAGATGGGTATGTAACTAAATGATGTGGCAATAACACGTGGCAAAAACTAGGGTTGGTGTGGCACTAACATGTAGCAACCTATGCGTGGGGAAAGGCGGTGGCGTGTAAGGACGCTTACGATCTTGTTTGGGGTTTATTCTTGCAACATTGGAAAGATCTCATCTTGTACTTACTTTTGATGTGACCAACAGCATGAAAGGGTGTCTTTTGATCAAAGTCTGGGTGTAAGAGTATCTCTAAGGTCATGTACAATGACCCATGATAGTTCTAATGAGGCTATTTTGCAAAGTGGAACTATTGGAAGCAATCGTGAAGATCACCGGAAGGAATACCAAAAGAGAGAGTGATTTAGAGCATGTACTTTGATACTATGATAAAGTTAAGAAGACAAGTGTAAGAGAAGAATTACTTTATATTGATTGATTATAATACATTACTGGACGCCTCCATATATAGGAAAATATTAGACTATACAAAGTTGCCAGAGTAAAGAATATCCTAGAAATATTTATAGAAATATGGTAATACGCTACATACTAAATATGTTAACAACTCTAATGGGATGATGAGCTGTTTAAATGCATGCACTATAATTTTTATTTAGACTCTTTAATTTTTTTTTCACAAAATTTTTCTCAAATTCAATCTTCAAACACATAATTAACTTTGTTTATGCCTTTAATTGATTAGAAACTCAAAAGAAATTAAGAATTAATTGAGTGACAGTGGCTTGATCATATGGAGGTGGAGCATTTAGGATTTCAAAGAGACGGTGACTCATTTGTTGGTAGTCATGGTGATGTTGGGTTGAAAGATGATGATTGTCAAATTGATTTGTATTAATCTAACGGTTGAACTAAGCAGCAGTGAGTTATGTCAATGACCATATAGATCGATCGAGATAAATACATACACATATATGAGATAAAGATTAAAGAGAGAAAATAAGTTTCTTCTTTATCTATAAATAGAAGGAATAGAGTTATTTACTTTTTCAATTAAAAAAATTATTTTATTAAAACATGTTTTTAGTAATATTCAGATCTTTCAGCAAACTAAAAACAAACACCAAGTCAGAAATCACTAGTTCAATCGTCGAGTCAACCAGTATTGAATCGTAACATTATAACTACATAATAAATATATTTATTATTAATATTACTAATATATACAATAATTTAAAATATGAAAATATTCCAAATAATATACAAGAAATTACTCGTGAAAAAAAAAAGTTGTGCATGTTTATAAGATAATTTTTTCAAGTAAAATAATTGTATTTTTGGATCAAAATCAAGAATTCATTAAGAATTGTGTGATCAAAGTTATCGACCATGATAATTTAACGTGGGAGATTGAAAAAGTGCAAAAGAATTATATAAATTACTACCATGAAGTAGGTGTAAAAAAAAGTAAATGTATAATATGAAAATAAAGTTTTTGATGAATTGGATTGTGAACGAAGTTTGACAAAATGAACTGTCAAGAATGTGACTAGAAAAATGTCAATCGCACACCTCATTAGCACCGCATTGAATGTGAAATAGACGTTCAAGACTTTCTGTACCTACAAAACAAAAAAGCATTCAAATTCCAACTCAACATAACTTTCAAGTTGTCCCACATCAGAAGAAGGTGGAAGATTGGAAAACTAAAGACTTATATAAGAGATCTCAATGAATTGCAATTACCTATTTAAAGGAAATGCATTTATTGCTCTTTGAATTTGAATTAAATTTTGAATAGTCAAAATAGTGATTGCTTGTCCACCTATTTGAAGGATATGCATTTATTGCTGAATTAAATTGGGGGAAAATGATATGTCTTGGGGGAATTGAGTAAAATGTTTGTGACTTGGCCGGTATTTTAAAACCGTGAACGATTCTAATGGTGGTATTTTTATATCAATCGAATCAGATTGAGTATCGATTCCAATTTTTTCAGTTGAACCAGTTAGTTTGGTCCAGATTTTAAAACAGTGAAAGAGCGGTTTTTGGTGAAGGAGGGTAGCAAAGGATTTAATTGGTTTTTGAAAACATCGTTGATAAATCCTACCAAAGGAAGTTGGTATTATTTTTAAAATATACGAGTGAGGATCTTCTAATTTTTTATTTAATTTTTTCCTTTATTATTTTGGAATGATTTTTCCTTCATTTATTATTAATTTTAATAATAAAATCTTCATTTACTATTTTTGAATGAGCATAACAAATTTATAAAACTTGTCATTCATTTATTATTATTTTTAATAATAAAATTAATATAGTTGGAAAAAATGTCGAATACGTATGGGCTTAATAACAAACAGTGTGGGATAACACTTGAGACAAAATTGGATGAGTTTAAAAAATAAAGTCTTTTAGTGGTTCAAACCGAGATACGAAAATTTGAGAGATTGTTAGATTTCATAGAGTTGGGTAGTCCATTACTTCAAATCAATACGCAAAATTGCTAAGCCAATTTTGGATCATTTTGTGGCAGATGATTGATACTTTCTTGAAGCATAATACTATAACACATCCACAAACAGATGGACAAACTAAGGTGATGAACAAAATCTTGGTAACTTAGTTTGTAGTATTTGTGGAGATAGATTCAAGTAGTGGGATCATGCTTTGGTATAAGCTGATTTTGCATACAATAGAGTTATTCACAGTGTCACAAGAAAGCCACCTTTTGTAATTATTTGATCACTTCTCCCAAGGATACAATTAATTTGGTTCGCTTGCCTACAGAGCCTAGTGTGAGTGTTGCAACAAAAATTATAGTAGAACAAGTTCAAGCAGTGCATGTTGAAGTTAAGAAGAAATTAGAGAAAACTAATGCAATACAAGAAGGCTGCAGGTAAGCATAAAAGAGGCAACGTATTCAAGAAAGGAGATTCAATTATGATTTTCTTACGTAAAGAGAGGTTTCCAGTTGAGAATTAAAGTTAGTTGAAGCCAAAGAAATATAAGTCGTATAAGATTATGCATAAAATCAATGGCAATGGCAATGTTGTTGATTTACCCAAAGACATAAGTATTGCAAAGACTTTTAATGTTATTAATCTTTATGAGAACAATACGGAAGTGGCTCTCTATCCAGATTATAACTTGAAATCGAGATCTCTTCAAATAGAGGGAACTGATATATAACATATGATGGGTCCTTATAAAATAAAAACAGATGGGTATGGAATAATACTTGAGACGAAACACAATGAGTTTTAAAAATAAAATTTTTTTAGCAGGTTTGAAATTGGGTACCCCGTCGTATTTCTACTTTGTGTATTTTGTGTAACATACGTTGATTCCCCGTTAGATGTAGAATATATAATTGGCAGATATTTGATGACTCGATACAATCTGAGATGACTCAAACAATAAGTAATGTGTGGGTTTCCTAATTTTTTACCCTAGTTTTGACATGTTTTGGGGTACTTTGGTTTTCTTATTTTATTTGGATTTGTATTAGTAATTCAGATTTATATCTTTTTATCTCCTTAAATATGATATAAATAGACTTCTATTATTCAACTTTCAATAATATTTCAATTTGGAATTAGCGAATTTTTTTGTTTTTGTTTTTTTTCAAGTGAGTAATTATGGAGTTACTTGGTTTTCAAGGAATTCATGTGTTTGAGTTATTTCACATTTTTGTGCTGAGTTAACACCTTCACATAGGCTACCTTTCAGAAAATATCTATGGTTTACATTATGCCCAAGTATGGTTACATAATGCATGTGGAAATGCCTTGTATTTTGTGGAATATACTTTGATCACCTATACTTTGGCTGCCATTTCATAAAATATCTATACACGGGTTAGCTTTAAAAAAATTTGTGAGTAGAAATAGTGCACTAACTCAAGATTGATTTGTTGAAGGATATGTTTTTGATTGTTTATGTCAATTTATATATAATAGATTCTGTTTTCTTAAACTATTTTATATTTATATATATATATATATATATATATTATAGTTTACATAGATGATGTCCTCATCTACTCAGATTCAATTGATCAACATTGGAAACACTTATATTCTTTTCTAAATGTCATTAAACGCAATGGTCTAGTCCTCTCAACATCTAAACTCAAGTTATTTCAAACTTTAGTTAGATTTCTAGGTTTTGATATTTCTTATGGTCAAATCAAACCCATTCAACGGTCAATCTAGTTTGCTAATAAATTCTCAGATCAAATCCTTGATAAAACTCAGTTACAACGATTTTTAGGATCCCTTAATTATATTTTAGATTTTATCCTAATATGCGATCTCAGTGTAAACTTTTATTTGATCGTCTCCGTAGTAATCCACCTCTATGGACACCTGCGCATACAGCCGTTGTCCAACAAGTCAAGCAATATGTCAAGACCCTTCCTTGTCTTGGTATCCCTTCTTCCTCTGCTTTCAAAATAGTTCAAACAGATGCATCTGATATTGGTTATGGTGGCATTCTTAGTAAAAAATTAAGTCCTGACTCCCCCGAACAGATCATCTGTTATCACTCCAGAATATGGAATCCTACCCAATTAAATTATAGTACTATTAAAAAAGAAATTTTATCTCTTGTTTTATGCATCAGTAAATTTCAAAGTGACTTATTAAATCAACGCTTTTTAGTAAAAATTGATTGTAAAAGTGACAAACATGTTTTGGAAAAAGATGTTAAAAACATTGCTTATAAACAAATTTTTCCACGATGGCAAGCCATTCTTTCTGTTTTTTTATTTTGACATCCTGTACATACCCGGTGAGGATAATAGTCTCCCTGATTTTCTTACTCGTGAATATGTGTAGCCTAAAAATGAGCAGGAAGAAAGACAAGCAACCACAGTCAAACACAGTCAGTCAACCACAGTCAACTCCCTTCGTAGGGAAGATAATCCCAGTTATTCCTAGCTCGTTACGAGCCCCAACACCCTCTTCTGAAGGCAGCCGTTTCTTTATTCTTAGCAGTCCTCTCCACCCCAATTACAATTTATCCAGACCCAGTCATAGCCAGCTTAGTTACAGTTCAACCCTTGCTCGGTTACCTCCCAGTCCTTATGAAATTACAAATCCCTTTGATCCCTCAAAAGAACAAAGGATCATCCCAGCTAAGCCTCCAGTTAAAACTCCTTCCTCTCTATATTTCAAAAAACCATACACAGTCAACATCTTTTTCATTGAACCTCACAAAATTAACATCCAAGACCCATAGGCTTTAGCTACCAGTTATTTTCCTCTTGGTTGGCATTTTATTCCAAACCATCCGTCTAAATCAGCTAAATGGTACAAAGCCATCCTCCTCCATTCTAGATCAATTAGATTTGAAGATATCCCTAGTAAACAAGATCCCAGTCAAATTCTGTACCAAAAATTCATCATAGTCCACATCATTTCTGAAAAGGCCTAAGGATTTTATCCCTCTCAGCTTCGATCTATTCCCAATTCTTCCATCCAGTACTCATATTATGACTGCAGTCAAGCATTTACCAGAGCTCTCTATATGCAAAATGAGACCAATAATCATTCATGGTTTCTCATGTTTGATTAAAAGTTCAAAAGCCAGATTCCCACATGGTTCAGTGAATGGTGGAATAAATTTGGACTTGTTCTAGAAATACTTCCACCCCCTCTCAAGATGGCAATGCAGTATTTTGCTTCAGTGTATAAAACAGACCAGCATATAGCTCAGTTCCCCATAATTCTCTTAATGGCCAGCAAATATAAGATTTCATGGATCACTAAGTGGAACTATGTAATCAATCAAAATAAAGTAATCAGAGAATTTTCAGTAAAGTGGTGGGATAGACTTAATTATGAAAGGTTTATCTCTTTCATCAATGAAGAATTTCCCCTTGCAGTTCCTCAGCCTCAACCTATTGCACACAGGACTCAGTCATCCTCCAGTTTTGACCAAACCTTAATCCAAGGACAGTCCAAAGAAGAACTTAAAGAACTCACCAGACAGTTAATGATTCATGTATCACAGATGGGTGAAGACCAAGATACCCAATCGAATGCTGAATCCAATTGTTCGCCTCATAATCCAGTAGATGATGAGTTCAGTCAAGACCCATATGCTTTACATAGTGACTTTGAAATTTAAAGCAGTCCATAATAATAATATCAGTAAATCCGTGACCAACTATTCAGCAACAGTAAAAAACTCGTGAAATCTGAAGCTCTTTAGTCATGTAAAATAGACAAAGTATCAGTAAGATTCCTGCAGCACCAGTCAAACAGTAAGATTCTTGCAGCACCAGTCAAACAGTAAGATTCCTGCAGCATCAGTCAAACACTAAGATTCCTACAAATCAATCAAGTAAGCCCGTGAAGCTACAGTAAGATTCCTACAGCCATTCAAGTCAGTCATTCACGAGGCAGCCTTTCTCCTCTATAAAAGGACCGACCTTCCTCTGTTCTAGACACCTTCAAAAAATACTTGAGAGAAAATCCTCTAACGAGAGCAACCATTTATAATATGTCTCTGAATTTCAACATGTATTCAGTTTTTGTTTCTTTTTCAGTAAAACAGGCTTCTAGCCTCTAAGTTAATTGTAAGTTATATTTTATTTATATAATCCAATTTTCAGTTTCATCAAATTTTAAGTTTCATATTTCATCATTATCTTCCCATTCCCCCTATAGGACGGTTATACCGCCTCCCCTTGCATATGCATATGCATTTCAGTCCCCTTATGGTATTAGAGCCATCTATAGGATCCATTTCTTTTCAGATAAACTACATTCTTCATGAACACTATAGTGGTCAGCAGTATGGTGATATTGGCAATGAATGATCCCACTCGTTTCAGTTATAATTCTTTAAATTATGCTCAGTTTACTTTTCTTTCCTTGTTTATTTGTATTGCCTAGTTATCTTCCCCTCCTAGATTGACTCTGCACCTCCCCGGAAGTCCACAGACTACAGAAGACGTAGTAAGTCCCGTTGAGCTAAGAGAGCGTTTAGGGCAGTAGTCTTATCAAAGTCTCTAATGGCTGGGTTAAGGTATGTCAGAATAATCACCTAAGAAGAAGATAATGAACAATACACCTAAACAGTAAAAGAAAGGAAAATTAATATAATTTAATCAATTATTTCTAAAATGAATAGATTGTTCAGATCCAATTCAACTGCTTCTTCTTCTTCTTCTTCCCTTTCTTCTATTCTTGATATAGTTAATAGTGAAGACTACCAAATAAATCACAATAGTCAACCCCTTAGAAATCGGAACATCCCTAAGGTACCAGTTCACCAAATCTACCAAGTATCCTCTTGGATAGGTTCTCACTCATTTTTCAGTAATCTTAATGTTAAGACAGTAGAACAAAACTACACCCTTAATAGAGAACAAGTCAAGTGTCAATTACTTACTCAATCCACTATAAGTGAGCATATTAAAAAAGGATATAACTTCATCCATATAGGATTAGTTCAAGTAGGCATTAATCTTCTCATTCGACAAGGTTTAAATGCTTCAGTCCTCTTAGCCCTTAGAGACGCTAGGCACATTAGTTGGCCAGACAGTCTCGTAGGATTAATGGAGTCACCTTTACATCAAGGACCAGTCCATTTTGACTATTTTCCTGACTTCTCAGTTAGCCTCCACGACTCTCTTGTCTTAAAAACTCTTACCCTCCACATTCAAACCTCTAGGCACCAATATGCTAGAGGGAACACGACAATTAGCTCTGGTTTATCGTATCTATTATAAATGTTTTAAAACCAATTTAAACGCCTTAGCAGTAAACAAAAGTCCTAAGGATAAAACCATCATTATTCAGTCATATTCAGAAGGAGCCAACATTCAGGTTCCGAAATCTATTCAATGGTTTGATGTAACTCTCTCCTCTTCTTGGATCATTGAAAATGAAAACCATCCTCTACCCAGACACACAGAAACCAATGTTAACTTCACTCAACAATTCCAAGATAGATCAGTAAGGATTAGCTTTGATGAACAAAGATTTAAACCAATTAACCCTAATACTACTTTTAGTTAAACCAGATCTGAACTCTCAACACCTAGATTCGAAAAGTTAGTACCCAGGCAATGACGAGACTTACACCTAGATCTTCAAGGTTTAAAGTTAAAATTCTAAATTAACACTCCGTGTTATACATCATAGTCACAAATCCTAGACACTGAAGATGAATCAGTCACATCCCTTAGTCCCACAGACTTTGAGACACAGGAAACTCATCATGAGCTCAATACACTCAGTAAAGAGTTCATTATTGATTCAACCACTCTCAGAGCAGAATTTGAGTCTGAGGCTAATAAAGCCAAATAGAACACTATCGATTTAGTCATACTACATAATAAAAATTAGATATTTATACAAAATGGAGAGAATTCATGCTAGAACGGTGTGAAAACATCCCATTTTTTAGTTATGTTAAAAATTATTACGAACAACACTCTATGTGTAACGCCCTCACCAAAGTTAAATGGATTAAAGAAGATAAGTCCACAGTCCAATCAAGTCATCCACCCATAGGAACAATCATAGTCCAATATTTAGGATCAGAAGTAGTTGCTTCACCTTTCAAACGATCTCCCACAGACGAGACGTCTAGAAAAATAGTTGAACAAAACAACTACACTAACCAATGTTTAATCACAATTGGAAACCAATTAAATAAAATAGAGAAAATAGTTGACAACAAACAGTCTAGTTCTTTTCAACCTTCCTCTTCTTCCCAGTTAGAAAAACCTTTGATTAAGATACCAGAATTAAAATTATCACAAAAACCCCTTCCTAAGTCCACAACGGCTTTAGAACAGGTTAATAAAATGCTCCAGGAATTAGTTATACCAGTCAAGCCTGAAGCATCCAGTTCTTCTAAAACAATAGTCACTATAGCCAAATTAGGCATCCCATACAGTTCAAAATCATCATTTGATGATGAGAAAGCCCTACAAACCTAGTATCAAGAAATAGACTAGTTACAGAACCAACTTCAAAATCTCGCAGTAAATAAATTTCATTGACCTGGGTTCAACCCTACCAGCATCACCAATAATAGGTACAGTTGCCCCACACCTCCCGACCTCCAGTACGAAGAACGACTACTACATAGCCAGTTCTTAGTTGCTTCTGATCGCCTCTATGAATGGAATACAGATGGCTGTTTAGAACAAGAAATTTTGAATAAATTGAGTCATATGGCCATGACGACCAATTTTTATCATGAAAAGAATAATAGTCCACAAAGCGATATAGTCAAATTATTGGTTCTAGGATTCACAAGTAAGCTTTTCACTTGGTGGGATAAGCACCTTACTGATGAAACCAAAGAATCCATAATTCATGTAGTTAAAAGAGACCCTAATGGTAACCCGGTATTTGACGAAACCATAGGTCAAGGAGTACCAGACGGAATTAACACCCTCATTTACACCATTACTAAACACTTCATAGGAACTCCTAGTCATGTAACTGCTAGAATCCATGACAAGTTAAGTAACTTTAGATGTCCTACACTTATTGACTTTGAATGGTATGCAGATGTGTTCTGCTCAAGAGTCATGCTTAGAGATGACAGTAACTCTCCCTTTTGGAAAGAAAAGTTCATTAATGGCCTTCTTAGTCTTTTTGCTCATAAGATTAGAGAAATCCTTAGTAAAGATACAGGAGCCATAGATTACCCCAGTCTTACATATGGTGACATCATTTGCATAGTCTGCAAAGAAGGCATGCGAATATGCATAGACATGAAAATTAGTAACCAAGCCGCTAGAAACAAGAAAAAAGCCAAGCATGAACTAGGTAATTTCTGTGTGCAGTATGGCTTACCCTCGTTAGCACCCTCAAAATGACGCTTCTGTCAACATCACCTAGAGAGTTATCACAAACATCACTGCACCCTTGGCAGTCACCACCAAAGTCACCACCACAGTCATAAACATAGGAAAAACCACCACCAAGGAGAACATAGTAACAAGCAGACACGTAAATATTACAAAACCAACTGTAGAAAGAAAAAATCTAAACATACACGCAAAGCAACATTAATTGATGTATGCTTTAAATGTGAAAAACCAGGTCACTTCTAGTCAGATTGTAAGGTTAAACAATTAATTAATGCCCTCCAAGGAAACTAGGATCACAAACATGAGTTATTTAAAATTTTAAACCTCTGAAATACAGATAGTGAACCCTCTAGTTCCTCCTCTTATAGTTCTAGTAACAGTGAAAATGAAATTGAACAGTTAGACCAGTCTTCTAACCATAGTTCTTACTATTAGTCACACAGTCCTCAAGTTAAGATAGGATGCACAGATAATTGTATTCGCAGTTGTTGCAAAACAGTTAATGTTTTAAGTAAACAAGAAGAACTCCTACTAGAATTAATCAATAACGTAGAAGACCCGATAGTTAAATCCCAATACTTAAATCAATTTAAAACAACATTAGTTACAGAAATGCCTAAACCATCTCCAGTCATCCCTTCTAGTCCTCCAGTCCAATTTAATAAAATCTTTGATAGATTTACTAGTAACACCAAACCAATTACCATCCAAGATTTACAACATGAAGTCAATCAAACCAAAAAAGAAATTACACAATTACAACAGTTAATTTATACACTCAGAATTGACCATGATTTTTTAAAAAATAAAGTTGATAATCATCTATTTCCTCCCCCTCTTATCCCAGTTCAACCATCCCTAGATGATGAAGTTGACCCATCCCCAGATGATGAAGTTGACCCGACCAATAACATAACTGTTTCCCCAAAATTACCCACTTCCAGTCAAGATTAAAATGATCACACTAGATCAACTTCCAAAAATGGTGATGCCCAGTTAAGATCATAGTATGCGAAGAGTTTGAAATCGAGACAATTGCTCTCATCGATTCAGGCGTAGATCTTAATTGCATCCAAGAAGGCATTATCCCTACTAAATACTTTGAAAAAACTAGGAAAAAGTTAAGGCCAGCTAATAACAGTTCCATGCAAATCCAGTACAAATTATCCAATGCACATGTGTGCCAGGATAAAATATGTTTCAAAACTCCATTTGTCCTAGTTAAAAACATGTTTGATAAAATCATCCTCAGTAATCCATTCATGTGCTTATTGTACCTTTTCACCACCGACAGTGAAGGGATTACCACTAAACCTTTAGGCCAAACAGTTAAATTTAACTTCATAAAAAACCCTCATATATATATATATATATATTGGTTCTAACAATCTTAAGACAAATTTTGTATATCCTTTATATATATATATATATATATATGAGTTTATATGTTGCAGTATCTAATACTGCTAAAAATCTTTAAACAGTGAAAAAAAAAATCCAAAACTGAGAAGAGAGGTAAAAAAAATTTTATTTCTGTTTTGTACAGAAATTTATTGCTTCATTCTACTAAATTGAAGATTGCTTCATTTATTAATTCAGTTATTGTAAGCATTTCATATTGTCAAAATTTTCAAAACTTGGAAAAATATAGAAATTAAAGTTCTACTTATATTTCTATTTATTGAAAAAAAAAATTATATTTCTGTTTAGTACAGAAATTTATTTCTTTAGTTCATTTAATTAAATTGAAGATTCTTTCTTTTTAGTAATCTGTTTTAATTACAGATTTTTTGTCTATTGATTGGAATATATATATATATATATATATATATATATTTGTGAAAAAAATTTCAATTTTTTTTTAAATGGCAACTGATCCTCTTCCTACCCCAGCTATTACGGCGGTGCTTCTTCCTACGCCTATTATGGCACCTATAATTGTGAGACATGGAGGGAGGCCAGAGAAGTTCAATGGCATTGATTTCAAGAAGTGGCAACAGAAGATGTTATTCTATTTGACCACCCTAAATTTGGTTCGGTTCCTTCGAGAAGATGCTCCTGTTTTGAGGGAAAATGAGACGGATAGGCAAGTGGTTGTCGCCGTGGAGGCATGGAAGCATGCAGATTTTCTATGCTGAAATTACATCCTTAACGGTTTAGACAACATATTATATAATGTGTATTGCACCATCAAGACAGCAAGGGAATTGCGGGATTCACTTGACAAAAAGTACAAGACTAAGGATGCTGGAATGAAAAAATTTATTATCGGTAGATTTTCGGACTACAAGATGGTTGATTCCAAAACAGTTATCAATCAAGTTCAAGATTTGCAAGTCATCCTACATGAGATTCATGCAGAGGGAATGTCTTTAGGTGAATCATTCCAAGTGGCTACAATTATTGAAAAATTACCACCATTATGAAAGGAATTCAAGAATTACCTTAAGCACAAGCGTAAGAAGATGAAACTTGAAGACTTGATTGTCTGACTGAGGATAGAGGAAGACAACCGTGCCTCTAAAAGAAGGCAGGCAAGGCCATCATAGAATCCAAGGCCAATGTTGTGGAACAAGGACAAAGCTCTCACAATAACAAGAAGAAGAAGCACAATGGCAATGGTCTCAAGCACGGTGCAAATAAGAAGTTCCAAGGAAAATGCTATGTGTGCAACAAACAAGGACATCGTGCTAAGGATTGCTGTAGCCGCAAGGACCAAGGAAATCCGAACAAGAAACGTCCTCAAGCCAATAAAACTGAAGTGGACGGCCTTTCAGACAATGTCTCAGACATGAATCTCTCAGCTGTAGTCTCGAGGTGAACTTCATTGGCTGCAATACCAAGGAATGATGGGTGGACATAAGGGCTACTCGTCATGTTTGCTCAGACAATAAGATTCTCATCATATCATAGAATAGATAATAGAGAACAACTCTTTATGGGCAACTCTTCTTCTTCCAAGGTTGAAGGCCAATAAAAAGTGGTATTGAAGATGACATCAGGCAAAGAACTTACTCTCAATGATGTGCTACATGTACCGGATATTCGAAAGAATCTAATGTCTGGATCATTGTTGAGTAAGAAGGGTTTCAAATTAGTGTTTGTCTCAGACAAGTTTATCCTTACCAAAAATAGGATGTATGTGGGGAAGGGGTACATGAGCAATAGGCTCTTCAAAATGAATGTAATAACTATTGTACCTACAATTTCTAATATTACTAAAGACACAACTTCTGCTTATATGTTTGAGTCTTATAATGTGTGGCATGGTAGACAATGACATGTTAATTATGATACATTGCGTAGATTAATTAATATGAAATGTTTGCCTAAATTTGAAATAGATCCAAATCATAAATGTGAGATTTGTGTGGAATTTAAACTTACAAGAACTTCTTTTCAATCAATTGAAAGTAGTGAACTTCTAGAATTAATACATTCAAATATTTGTGATTTGAAATTTATTCAAACTAGAAGTGGTAAGAAATATTTTCTTACATTCATTGATGATTTTATAAGATATTGTTATGTTTATTTATTGAGAAATAAAGATGAGGCATTGAAAATGTTTAAACATTTCAAGAATGAAGTTAAGAACCAACTTGATAGAAAAATCAAGATGAAAAGAAGTGATAGAGGTGGTAAATATGAAGCAACTTTTGGTGAGTTTTGCTCATAACATAGTATTATACACCAAACAACTGCATCCTACTCACCACAACAAAATGATGTTGCTGAATGAAAAAATAGAACATTAAAAGAAATGATGAATGCATTATTATTAACTTCTGGACTACCTCAGAATCTTTGGAGGGAAGCAATCCTTTCCGCAAATTATATTCTCAATCTAATACCTCAAAAGAAAACCAATAAATCCCCTTATGAGTTGTGGAAAGATCGAAAACCTTCTTACAAATACTTAAAAGTGTGGGAATGTTTGGCTAAAGTGGCGGTACCTATACCTAAAAAAGTTAAAATAGGACCAAAGACAATTGATTGTGTTTTCATTGGGTATGCTCATAATAGTAGTGCATATCGATTTCTGATTCAAAAATAAAAAATCTCAATATGCATGTTAATACTATTATTGAGTCAAGGAATGCATCTTTCTTTGAAAATATATTTCCTTACAAATCAACAGAGGAGTCGAGTTCAATTAAAAGAACTCATGATACTACAATAAGCAGTAGTCAAGGCTAACAAGCATGGCAATGAACCTAGATGCAACAAAAGAGCTAAAACATCAAAATCTTTTGGTCCAGATTTTCTAACTTATTTGTTAGAAGATGAGCCTCAAAGCTTTAAAGAAGCAATGTCGAGCCCTGAAGCTCCATATTGGAAAGACACTAATGTAATACGATTGAGATAATATTAGTCCATCCGATGTTCTAGAGATCTTTATCCCAAGTATAACATCAGCAACACCTAAGTCCTTCATGTCAAACTTATTGTTTAACATTTTCTTGGTAGCTTTAATAACTTCATTATTACTACCCATAATGACCATATCATCAACATAGAGACAAATAATGACAAAGTCATTTTCTGTATTCTTGACATATATACATTTGTCACACTCATTGATTTTGAAGCCATTTGATATCATTACACTGTCAAATTTCTCATGCCATTGCTTTGGTGCTTGCTTTAATCCATAAAGGGATTCAATAAGCCGACAAACTTTCTTTTCTTAACCTAGAATAATAAACCCTTTGGATTGTTCCATGTATATTTCTTCATCCAAATCACCATTTAAGAAAGCTGTCTTTATATCCATTTGATGTATCTTAAGATTGTGTATAATTGCAATAGCTATTAACATTCGAATGGATGATATTCTTGTCACTATTGAATATGTATCAAAATAGTCAAAGCCTTCATTTTGCTTGTAACCTTTGATAACCAGCCCAGCTTTATATTTGTCAATAGATTCGTCTGTCTTCATTTTCTTCTTGAATATCCACTTATATCCGAGAGGTTTAGAACTTGGTGGAAGATCCACTAGTTCCCTATATGATTTTACAAAATGGTTTTTTAAACAAGATGATAGCAGTCCAGCTGAGAACACCTGTAGATATAAATCTACATTTATCTAAGAATAATGGCAAAAACATATCGCAACTAGAATATGCGCAAATAATTGACAGCCTAATGTATGTGATGAATTGTACCCGTCCAAACATAGCTTACGTTGTCAGCAAATTGAGTAGATACACAATAATCCAAGTCCGGAAGCATTGGAATGCAATAGTTAGGGTTTTGAGGTATCTAAAATACAACCAAACCTATGGATTGGACTACTCAAAATATCCAGCAATACTTGAAGGATACTGTGATGCAAATTGGATATCCTATACCAAAGACTCAAAATTCACAAGTGGTTATTTGTTTACACTTGGTGGTGGAGCAGTATAATGAAAATCTTCTAAACAAACATGCATTGCCAGATCCACAATAGACTCTGAGTTTATTACACTTGATAAAGCTGGTGAAGAAGTAGAGTGGCTTTGTCACTTCCTAGAAGATATTCCAATGTAGCCAAAACTTATGTCTGCTATCTATATTTATTGCGATAGTCAATCAGCGATTGGTAGGGCACAGAGTCATATGTATAACGATAAGTCTCAACATATTCGTCAAAGATATAATACCGTGAAACAACTTCTCTCTAATGGTATTATGACCATTGAATACATAAGGTCAAAAGATAACATTGTGGATCCGTTAACCAAATGTTTGACCAGAGAGCAAGTGAATACATCATCGAGGGGAATGGGCTTAAAGCCTATGCACTGAGAGTCGCCATAATAGGAACCCAACCTAGCTGACTAGAGATCCCAAGATCTAGGTTCAAAGGGACAACCGAATTATGTGAGACTCATTAAAAGATCACTATGAAGATAAATCTTCTATCCATTCCTATGATAAGAATGGTGATGCCTGTAGCATTGAAAAGGGTAAGCTAAGCTTCTAATGATTCTTATACCTTGTTAATATATAAATGGGGTATAACAGGACACTCTTAATAAGAAATCACCTATGTGAGTGTGAATTGGGTCGGTTCTATGAGAATGATAAAGGCTAAATTCTCTAGGAGCACTTATGAAATCAGGAATTGTTCATGACCAAAATGAACACAGTCATGAGAACCAACTGTGTTAGAAAAGATTCTGTGTGAATGTTGTTGTCTTGGTTTACATAAATAATTAAACAGTTCAAGACATCATGTTCACTCATCATTCAGTAACCCTGATAGCATTTCACAAGGGAAGGTTCAAGGCCACAAGCTACCTTCTTCTATACAGAAAATTCTCAACTAAACTCTCTCTTAGTGTCTACATATCATTTGCATTACTTTCAATCAATTTCATTCATGTGGGGGATTGTTAGAAAAATGGGTTTTTGAGCATTATAATTAGCTATCTTTGAGTTAAAATTAAAGTAGATCCCACAAATTAATTTTGGTGGGTCCACATGAGAATGTGTTATCCTCTATGAGGAGATTAAAATTATATATTGGATTGCTCAAAACCATTAAGGAGTGAATGAGAAATTGCCTCCAAACATCACCACTTGGAAATGGTAACGAAAGCTTAAAGCTCATACAAAAAGCTTGTGTCCCACATAGAAAGGGTACAAAGCTTTTAAAGAGCATATATACACTTACCTTAAAGGAAGGTTTAGGCCTCAAGGGGCACCTAAGTTTTGTAGAAGTGGGAAGACATAACACATGCTTGGTTCACCACACACGCGTGCGCGCCGCCGCCCCGCCCCGCCCCACACCGAACTAGGCTGAGTCGGGTTGGGTGGTTGGGGCTTGGGCTTGGGCTTGGGTCGTGGCCGTCGTATATATATATCTTTTTGGAGAAAATTAATTTAAATAATTTTTCATTAAACGCTGTCGTTTTGTTACTATTAAATACAAATCAAAACGCTGTCATTTAGTTACCAGATTAATTAAAACAAAAAATGTCACCGTTTTGTAATTACGTTTTTTGGTTTTGGTTTAAATTCAAAACGACGTCGTTTTGCGATTGTGTTGGTTTGAATTTTGACTGAACTAATCGCCTTATTCATAGGTACGACTATGTCTGTTCATTATGAACAGACACAACTGAACCTTCATGACTGTACCAAACAGCCATGAAGAGGTCTATAAATATACTCATATTCACGCATTTGTTTTTCACAAGTTTTCTGTATTCAGTGTTTGTGTGTGAGAGAGAGTAAACCACTGTTGGCTCGACAGACTCACAGATTGAAGTGTTGCTTCTGTAAGAGTCAGATCATTGTATCTTGGGAGGCAAACGTCCAAGATCGTGAGCACCATTGCAAGGACGAAATTTGTCATACGGACATAGTGAGAATCACTAGCCTTGATCTAATCAAATTTCTGTAAGTGTCTCTGTATTGTTTCTATTACTGTATTATCATACTGTAATTCTGTTTTGTTTTCTATTTTCAATTCTGGTTAGGAAAAAAAAACATCATTTTACTTTACTGTTTTGGAATACTTTCTTTAGTTTTCCTTATTTTTCTAAAATCAATTTCTATTTTTCCTTTTCTGAAAGTTTCTGATTGTTTTCTGTCAATTTATATATGATAGATTTTATTTTCTTAAACTGTTTTATATATATATATATATATATATATATATATATATATATATATATTGGTTCTAACAAATACAAGTAGTAAAACTTCAAGTTTTCATCAATAAGTAAACATACAATGGCAATATCGTTAAGGTTTCCGATAATCTACAATGAAAACTCATTCACCAACGTACATCTTTATCGGGACAAACAAAAAGAAAAGAAAAGAAAAGAAGAAGTTGTGCACCAAAACTATCTAACTTTGAAATCGTAAAATACACCAAAGAATAAAAAAATGTGATGTATCTAGGAGCGAGGTGTGAACGGAATTCAAAAATGAACTCAAGCTTTTGGGTTAGATGACAAACGACCAAGAAAGACCATAGAGTCTTCTGAAACTATGGCCTTGGGATGCCTTTGGTAGCACCACAGCCCATAATTGATGTGGGCAATTTTCCCACCTTTTCTATTCCTTCTTCAAACACCACTCCCATGCCCATGGCGAAATGAGACTCTATATGGCAATGGAAAGCCCAGACACCTGGATTATTCGCAACAAACCTCAAGGCAGTCCACCCATAAGGTTGAACAGCCACTGTATTCTTCATGATTGGATTAACCAGATTGTAATTCTTGGGGTCATTGTACAAATCAAACTTACCCTTCCCATAGCCCAACACCCAAAAATCATGTCCGTGGAGATGCCATGGATGTGTCTCACTGTTATTCGGGTTCATTGTGTTTGCATTTTGAAGTATGATATCCACTGTTGTGTTGAACTGCAGCCTGTAGATGTTGTCACTGGTAGTTGCATTTACATTCTTGGCAACGCTGAAAATATCATAGTTTACGAAGTCATAGCCATCTGGGGGAGGTGTCTGGTCCAAGAGGTGTGTCAAATTCTCCTTAAGCGCGATCAGATAGGGGGTATGGGGAAGGTTGAAGGAGACATTATTTACAGACCAACGGACATAGCCATTGACCCTATTTTGTGTGTTTAGAAATACAAGTAATCTATCAGAGATTGGAGGAGGAGGATGGATGAAACCTTGTCGAGCCTTAATTGCAAGACCTTGAGCCCTTCTGGGTTCTACGGCGTCCCACATGGGTCCAGTTGGGGGGATTGTTGGTGGGGATTTTCTTGGATGATTTGGGTAGTAATTAAAAATGGCTAGGCCATTTGGAGTTGTGCTATTTCTGCTAACCACTTTCACACTGGCCCAGTAATTTCTTGAAGGATCTTGATCGGTTTTTACAAGGACAGAGTATGTTTCACCAGAGTAAATGAATAGGTTTTTTACATCAAATGGCTGCACATAGTGACCATCAGCTTCCACAACAGTCATATTATGGCCCTGCATTTGAAATATATGCATCAGTAAAGAGTAACAAAGTTGAATTCATTAACTATAATTATCAAACACATGGATTCAAGACAGCTTTTGAATTGGGAGGCTTGAAATTTACCTCTATTTCGAAACTAAGAGCTGATAAAGCAGTCAAGCTAGAAATCCTTAGTCGATATGTCTTTCCGGGAATTACTGTCAGTACATAGGGAGAACATTCAGGAAGTGTTGCATTACAGACACCGGCTTCTATACCTGGGGTATTGCAATTGAACCTTCCTCTTCCTTGAATCAGAAGCGACTGAAAAGTAATAGAATAGACAACCATTAACATCATTTCAGTATGAATTTCTTATTTTCTGAAAG
The DNA here is from genome assembly GCA_008638375.1 of Nyssa sinensis. Lineage (NCBI taxonomy): Eukaryota > Viridiplantae > Streptophyta > Magnoliopsida > Cornales > Nyssaceae > Nyssa > Nyssa sinensis. The sequence continues at coordinate 13,375,343 of CM018043.1, read as the reverse complement.
AGTATTCTGAATTCAAATCACTCTGGTTCTGGTATTAGTGTCCTTACCTGAGGCTCTCCTACCCAAGTGAAGGGTATGGAAGACAGGCCAGTGGCTTGTTCGTAAGTGCTTTTGTGGTACCAATCATTAAGAATGATGCTTCGATCATAATTATAGGGAAAAGGTTCAGGAACTCCATCAGGAAGTGTTACCCGGATTGATCCGTATAGCCCAGCTTCTCTCTGCATACCATAATGTGCATGGTACAAATATGTCCCAGGCTACATAATGTTCAAACAAAGTTTAGTTCATTAGTTGTCAAGAAACTTAATGCTTACAATGAAGCTTGATGCAGAGGTTTAAAGCCAGCTGAGCTTACCCTGTCCACAACAAAACGGTACACGAAGGTGTCACCGGGTAAAATTGGACATTGAGTGACCCCTTCTGTTCCATCGAACCAAGGTGTTCCAATCTGCAAACAATGACGCAAATATGAACAATCATATATAACTCAAGAACCTCACAATGCATCAAGAACAAGGTACAAAAAGTAGAAGAAAAGTATCTTACCTGTCTGATTCCATGCCAATGAATTGCTACATTCTCAGTTAACAAACTGTTCTTAAGCTCAACAATGATAGTATCGTTTTGCTGCGCCAAGATTGTTGGTCCTGGAGTTCTCCCATTAATGGCAATTACCAGTTTCTTAAAGCAATCAGGAGACTTGTACTCATATTTCACCTCCCATTTGTAGTGGCGAACTCTAGCTTCAGCAGATAAAACGAAGAGACCTAAAACCAAGACTGCTAGCATCAATCTTATGCGCAGAAGAGAAACCTCAATCAGTGCCATTTCTTCAATCCCCAAGCTTGAATGAGGTGCACTGAAAGTAAATATAAATTTCTGCAACAAATAATATTCTAAAATTTACAAAAGAAAAATTAACTATAATGGGTTAGCAGCAAGTTGTTCCCGCACTCAAAAAATTTGCAGATTTGATTCAAATTGAGTATGCAATACCCAAATGTACATCTCCATTTATATATACACACACACAAATGCTGTGTCAATTTCAGTCATTAACTGTGGCTTGAATACTCAACCTGTATTTCCTTGCAATTACCTTGGCTTATCAGCTTGGACCTCCTTATAAAGACTTTGAATTTTCTAAAGGGGTGAACCTTCAGCTTCAAGCGTAAATCCGCGTAGGGACATTTGGTATTGTTGAATTTTTTTTTTTTTAGTGTTTTCTGCTAGGGAATTGCTTCGAAGGTTGTCAATCGAATAATACATACCACTTATTCAAACTGGAAAGCTGAAGGCACGAACTTTTTGATTTGTCAGCCGATGACTATTGACTTTATTTTTTATTTCTTAAAAACAAAGAAAGGAACACGTGGCTGGACCTTCGTGGGTGCTGCCTGCTAAATAATTGATTCTTGAGCATATCTTTACGTTACACACATATACACACGTCGAAGGAATCTAACTTTTTTCAATAAACGGACTTCTTATTTTTTATTTTTTGGGTAACAACTAATAAATGAAAGTGAAGATCTCAAACTTTTCTTCTCGGCCCCCTCAAAATTTTTTTTCCGTAAATGCATCAACACTATAAACAATTATTTGGGTTCTCTCCTTTCTTTAATTTTAATTTATTTGGACTTTTGTATTGATGATCTATAGTTTCAAGAAATAAAAGTTTAATTAGATTTGATTAAGTTACAGTGGATGAGAAAAAGAGGATCCTGTGAGATGAACAGAGGAATAGAGGAAGAAGGTCATTTTTTTCCTTTTATTTTCACAGGCAGTGCAACAGTATTTGGGAGGAGCGCACGAATAACGATATATATTATATGCTAACATCTCCACGATTCAATGTCCCTAGCATCTGCAGTTGATAAGTTTCGTAAGTTAAAAAAGTAAAGAAAAGAAAGGAATTTAAGCTGATTTAGATAAAATTTTTGAAAATTTTTTCTGAAATGTATTTCAGAATTTTGTAATTGATTTTTGAAAACTGCAAAAATGCGTTTGGTTATGCTAATCAGAATTTAAATTTTGAGTGTAAAATTATGAAAATACGTTTGGATATAAAATTTTCTGAATACCAAAAACAAGATGTATTATTTACCTCTGTCCAATGACAACTTATAATTTATTAAGTCCAAATATATTATAAATTTTATTAATTTAATTTAATAAATAAATAAATAATTTAATATTATATAAAATATTAAATTACTCAAGCTTAACTCTTAATCCGTTTATTCAAAATTAATTTGTGAACTTAATAAATCCAACATATTTTTAGGTTTATTTTTTCTTCAACGTATGATATATTAATTTATACGATTCAATATTAAATGCATTCAACATATTTTAAGTTCTTTTAAAATAAACAAACATGAATAGGCAAAATTTATATATGTTAATCAAATTATAAAAACAGTTAATATAAATATAGATACTGCTCCTTAATTATTGCTTACATAATTCAACCACATTTGCAAGGCTATTTCATCGCGTAAGCGCATTAGTAACATTCATTTGTTCTTGTGACATGTCAACATCAGGATAAGGAGGATGATTAGTCATCTCTAACTCTATGTCATTTGCTTGAAATTCAACAAATAGTCCGTCCGTACTTGCATTTAATCGAATAAAGTTATGAATTGTGCAACAAGCTACTACTAATGCTCCCTGCCGAACGAGCTTGTAATTTGGCATACTCTTAAGTAGCGGAAACTGGGCCTTCAATATGCCAAAACATCTCTCAATTACATTACGCAAAGAGGAATGTCTATAATTAAATAACTCCCGATGCCCACTAAACGCTCGAGTCCTGCCTCGAAATTCCTGCATGTGGTATCTCTCACCACGATATGGGGATAAAAATCCACCCACATTGGTGAATCCAGCATTAACTACGTAATATTTACCTAATAACCAAAAAAAAAATTTATCATTTATAGGTTAGAAAAAAATTATATATAGATTGTTTTAGATCTTTATTACTAATTGAGCGTAATGGTACACATTTTCTTACCAGCAGGTGGCATAGAAAATTTGACCTCAGGCGATGTTATAGCATTTAAGAATATACGAGAATCATGTACACTACCCTCCCAACCTGTGTATACAAAAGTGAATAGCATATCAAAAGAACAGGCAGCCAACACATTTTGTGTGACTGTTGATTTGCGCCCTCGAAATGCTGTTTGTTTAGAAGCAGGTGCCCATGCAGATATATGCGTTCCGTCAATTGCACCCAGGCAATCCTATTAATATACGAGGAGAAGTATGAAAAAAATAATCAAAGCTGAATGAAATGTTAATCGCTGTGAAATTAAATCATGGTACATACCAGAAAATATGGGTTAAACTTCGGATTTCCCACAATTTCTGGTGCTGTTTCGTGTGGGTCCGTCGGTCGAATTATTAACACTCCTAATTTAGCCAAAGCCCTCATAACCCATTTGATATGACGATTTATTGTTTCATTTGAATGTTGAAATCTTTCAGCCACAACTCTTTGCCTAGTACTATGACCTACAGTTAGCAAGAATATTGCTAACGATTCTTCAATTCGCACATGACGATGAGGACCTTCATCAAGGAACCCGTTCCTTAATGTGTTACAAAGTGACATGAAAGTAGGTGCATCCATTCGCAGCATGTCATATATTCGCGTTGGGTGACCAGATAATAACTCATGTACATACTCAACCCCTATTAAGACCGATGTCCTACGTGGTTGCTTTGGAAGACTATTTTTCAGTTGATTATGCATTTGATTTAACATAAGAAAATCCATCATCATATCTACATCCTCTGTATCAGATTCAGTTGAAGGCTCTGAAGACATTTTACTGCATTAAATATATAGTTAGACAAAAACAAATGTTCACACCATGAGGACTCAAGATTTTCATAAATCTGTTAAGTTATTCATTTTATATAAGTATTTATAACATATTTAATAATATAATATATAAAAGACAGTAAAAAAAGTTAATTATTATTCTTTTATTATTTATGAAATGTACATGAAAATAAATTATGAAATAGTTCACATATGTAAGTTTTTATTCTTTAATTATTATTCTTTTATTATTTATCTTTTTTATTTTTTTATCGTATTTAATTTATAATTTTATCTAATTTATATTTTTGTTCTTTATTTATTAATTTATTATCAGTTTATCTTTTCTATTTATAAGTAATTTATGATTTTTTTCATTAACTATAAATTCAGTTATTATTTGATTTGAGATTATATTTTTCTTATTGCAATACATAGTGTTTTGTCATCTGGTCAACAAACTGGTGGTTTGCAAAGTAAGTGGCCAAACAAAATGAAAATCCTCTAATCATATATAAAAATAAATATACTATCTATATTATTTGTAACTATAATATACAGTTGAAAAATGAGAAATGTTACAAATCAGATAAACGAGCACAGCACTAATATATATATATATATATATATATATGTATGTATGTATGTATGTGTGTGTATGTATATATGTGTTAAGTCCAAACTCAATGAAAGGGAATGAACTGTCCAAGTAAGACTGCGTTTGAAAAAATACCCGTTGAGACAAACCTATAAACCATGATATTTGTACAAATTAACCAACGAAATAATATTAATTAGATGCTTGGGCCTTCTAGCAAATAATTATAACTTCAATAATTCATGATTATGACAAAACTTTGATAAATTATCCTAAAATTGAAACAAAGCTCAAAGATTGATTCCAATTATTAGATCTAAAATACTCCAATATACTTTGTAAAATCTAGAGCAAGCAGAAAAAAAAAAACCAAGTCAACGAAAATTAAGAGGAAGAAGATCAAATTTGCTAGCAATATAAACTCATATTTTATTAACAATAAACCAATCTCACTATTCCAAAACAATCTGTACATGATCTAAATAGTTCAAACTGTCTTTAATTTTGTGATTGGGTCTATATGGGGTAACCTCACCAAATTGCATTGAGCCACCACTCACCCCACACATAATCACACTAATCACTCTCATATATATGGACCTATCATTCCATAAAGAATATTTATTACTGCCAAAATTTTATTAACCTATTCCATATATACAGTGACACATCTAGAAATTAGTTCAATAGTCTGGGTTAAGGTTTTATATGTACAGTTGATTATTTAATAATTAATAATTTTTATGACAAATTATGATAATATTATAAAAGAAAATGTTTTCAATGCATTTTTCATTTTTAGATACAAATAAATAATTTTAAATAATTTGGTACATTTAAAATTAATTTTGGCCGACACAATGCAACATAATAAGAAAATAGAATTGCATTTTCTACATAGGTCTGCGGTCCAAACTCAACTGGAGTTCAGGTTCAATATTTTAAGAATAGATGAAGGGGGTAAATGCTACTTGAGGTTTTCAGTTGTTGATTGAGCTAAAGTATCTGGAATTATATTCACAACTGCAGCAGAACTCACATTGGTTTGCTCCAATAAAGAAGCTCTCAGTCTGGAGTTTGTTTCGTTTGATGAAATCAACAAATTGACTTACTTCAATCAAATTGGCTTTTATCCCCTCTTGATCTGCACTGCAAGCACCAAAATCAAGCTTATAAAGGCAGGCTTTAACCAGAACCCAATGATGAAGAGAACTTTGATAGCCAGAAAACAATATTAAATTTAAAAAAAAAAAAAAACATAATTGATTATGCTATGTGGTACTGAAGTGCATAAACCAGATGTAAGCAAAAACTTTGATAGCCAGACTTCATGTTTAATAACCATATCTGCATTTAACATGGGTACAAATGATGGAATCTCCAAATCTATATCCATAATTTTGAACATAATTCTAATTAAAGTGGCAAGTACATAGATTTCCAAAGATAAATAACCTCTAGTGTCATTTGAAATATGTGACACTAGAATGCTCTTGCATAGATATGAAATTCTATTGCACAAGAAATCTAATGGCATCATGATTGAAGTTTTCTATTTCCTGATTCAATAGCTGCATGTTTTCTTTATTAATTATAAATATTATTATGCAGATGGAGCTAGTTTTCTTCGGTAAAAATTGAATTTTTCATGCTTGCATAGATTCCCATATCCACAGAGAAAACAATCCAACAAATTTGTCAATGGGACCCGTACTTTCACCCTCTATATCTCTGCGTCAATAACAAATGCACCAAAACAGAAATCCATAGTTAAACTGTATGATTTTAAGCTGACTTAAACTACAGGGTTTGAGAAAATAAACAGTACAAACTTATACAAATAATAAAATAAGTTATTGTGTCCATTACTCTCCCTACAAACTCTGAACCCATTTCGGCTTCATGGATGCTTGCATTTCTATGAACATGACCCGTCAGTCGCCATCGGAGAAAGACTTTGTTGCCTTTATATACTGATCATAGTCCACATCTTCAAAACTATTCAATGCATCCATACAAGCTTGAATTGAGTACCGATCTTTTAAGTTGGAGGAAGCTTCAACAGCAGTGGTATTGCCTTCTATTTGCTTATTGCGGGCATTAGCAAAATCTATAAATGCTTCCAATGCGATGTCCATACTGGACATCTTACTACATTTACTATCTTTACCACTTAATTGCCCACTAGCAGCACGTTTACCACTGCTGGAAACACGTTTTTCAGCCAACGGAGAGTCATTTGGCATACCGGTATTATAAATGTCGTGAGCCGCACCCCCCATAAATTCCTCCTCTAAATCCCTCTCCTCATCAGAATTTGGTGGCAACTGGGATGATGACCTGACTAAAGACCCACTTGCATTGGTATTGTTGAAAACTATACACAATAAATTATAATGTTCACACCCTTTGCGTCGAAATTGGCGTGCTTTAGGATGAGTCTACATACGTGAAATGGCAACATGTTAACCAACATATCTACAAACTTCGGACCCAAAAAAAATTGACTTTTATGGGGATAAAAATTAGATTGCAGTAGATACCTGAAGATGTCTCTGCCATGCGTCTTTAGTGGCAGTGACAGTGTTTATTTCAGGATCCCAACCGAATCCAGAAACGTTTGGCCCCAACAGTGTTTTGAACTCCCGATATTTCATTTTATGCTGACTGTACTTTGTTTTCAATTTTTGCACCGTGTATCGCTTGCCAAACAAATTAAAAAGTTGTTCGTCTACCTTCTGCCACACACGGTTATTAAAACTACTGGTCTGTATAGGGTTCTTTTGAATCTCATCCACCATCATTCTTATAAATGCTTCCTCTACCCTTGGAGGCCAGTTCACAGAATCTTCAAATTCAGCAAATTGTTTCGACATCTAAAGCAATTGTGGTAATTGGTGAAGATAATTTGTGTATACAAAGTAGTAATTACACATTATAGTTCACCCAAACACAGTCAATTGTTGCAATCCCCCAAGTAATAAAAAAAAAATTCTTCAGATTCTACAAACTTGTTTCACCCAATATGTCAATCACTGAAGTTTCCTACTTGAAATCCTCTCATGTACAATCTTAGCCTAAGAACTCATGCAAGTGTGGTCATATATTGTTGATAAAAAAATTCATGGAATGACAGAATATATCAACCAAAAAAAAAACCAAAACATATAATAATGTAGTGATAATCTACAAAGAAAAAAAAAATTATTCTCACATTTGAATTTTGTAAAAAGTTTGGCATGAAGCCCATATGTCTAGGAAAACAAGAAAAATCATGGAATCATGTTATGGTAAAAACAAGAAGAAAAAAAAAAAAAAGAGTGATTCAGATTTCAGCCTTTCCCAATGTTGGAAAATGTTCAGTTAATATGTTGTTGCCAACTAATTAAGATTTAAGAATGCCAACAGTGCCCAACTCTACGTTTAAATTTATGGAAAAATTTTTCCATCTTCTTTAGTGACAATTGTTGATTTGTCTTCCCAAAAAACTTGTTGGCAAAATTTTTTTTTCTTAAGGGGAATTTATTTGACTACTCAAGTGATGGTTCAAATAAGGTTACTGATTTGTATAATTTTTAACAGGGTAAATCATGCAAGGGGCGTGAAATGGCAGTGAAGAGGCTTTCTAAAAGATCTGGACAAGGGCTCCAAGAGTTCAGAAATAAGATAGTATTAATAGCCAAACTCTAGAACCGGAATCTTGTTAAATAGCCTTTCCCAAAGCATGTAATACAATTTATATATATTTACATATATTCCATATTGAATGATATATAAATGACAGGGGTTGCGACAGTTCATGCTGGAAAAAAAAATTGATCAAGGGTTTTCATACCTTCTTGAACGGTGATGGTGGTACTGGGACTTGGTTCTCGTCGGTGTAGCTATGCTCGGTATCGTCTATAGCTTCTGCTTGCTTTCTCTTTTGCCCTCTTATTAGCATCAGAGATGTGAAGATCACTGGTGGCTTCATCGATGGGTGAGAGAGAAAAGGGTGGAACGAGATCTAGATCTCGGATAAAAGGAACTACGGAAGACGTTTATTCAGATCTTGGAATGAGATCTTCAAATCTATACACCAAAACCAGTTTTTCTCAAATTGAACGAGATCTTCAAATCGGGCCAAGAAATTGATGGAAAACGCAAACAAGAGGCAGAGAGAATGAGTCGACGGGTGAAAGAATCGTGGCGATGTAAGAGATTGACAGTGTTGATTATCGTTGGGTGAGAGAGAGAGAGAGAGAGAGAGAGTAGAAGTCGTTGAAGTTGGATGAAAGACAGAGAGAGACAGTGAATAGTGTCGGTGGGTGTTCAACGGAAATAAATCCAAATCAATACAACTGTGAACAGCTTTTAAGTTTCTCTGAGTATAAAGAGATTTGATGGAGACAAGTTGGAGATATATTCAGATCTGGCATACTATTCAAGAATTGAAAAAGTGGTTTGAAATATAATTTGGATACAATGTATCCAAACACTTGTTGGAAAATAATGGGTTTGAGCATAATAAATAGCTAACTTTGAGCTAAAATTAAAGTGGGTCCCACAAATTAATTTTAGTGGGTCCACATGGGAATGTGTTCTCCTCCATGAGAAGATGAAGATTAAATATTAGGTTGCTAAAAACCATTAAGGGGTGAATGAGAAATTGCCTCCAAACATCACCACTTGGGAATGGTAACTAAACCTTGAAACTTGTGCAAACCTTGAAACTTGTGCAAAAAGCTTGTGTCCCACATAGGATGGAAACAAGGCTGTTAAAGAGTATATATATATATATATATATATATACATACATACCTTGCTTTGGGGTTTGGGCCCCAAGGGGCACCCCAATTTTGTGGAAGAGGGAGGACCTAAGCAAATGCTTGACCACCACACACGCGCGCGCCGCTGCTGCCCCGTCCCGCACCTAAGCGAACCGGGCCGAGCTCGGGCTCGGTCTTGGGCTTGGGCTTAGGCTTGCTGTATATATATATCTTTTTTGAAGAAAATTTATTTAAAATTTCCAACCAGAAAACGCAGTCGTTTTGCGACATGCGTACGGTTACCGTTGGGAGTCCCTAAACGCCATCGTTTTGCGATGGCGTTGGTTTGACTGAACAGTCATCTTCCCTGTGTTTGTTCACCATAAACAAACACAACTGAACCTTCATGACTGTACCAAACAGTCATGAAGAAGCCTATAAATATTAGACCTTCATTGCATTTTATCCCATCCGAAAAATTGCATTCTCTCTCTCTCTCTACACAAGTCAAGTTCGAGTGTTGATACAATTGTGTTCGTAGGGTTCTAAAGATTGAAGTGCTACTTCTTTAGAACCGAAATCCATTCTATCTTGGGAGACGATTGCTCATCACCTTGAGCACCGAGAGGGAGCAAATTCGTCTTAAGGAAATTGTGAATTTCACAAGGCTCAGATTTAATTCTGTTCAATCTTCAATAACAGTGAGTTTATTTTAATACAGTATCTTTCATTCTGGTTTTTTAATTATTCAAACAGTGTTTATACTTTCTGTTTATTTATAACAGTATACATCTACATATATATATAATTATTATGCATAACAGTACTCAGGCATAACAATCTTAAGACGAATTTTGATTTATTTTGCCTGCTGTAATACACTGTTATATACAGATATATTATATTATAAATACACTGTTATATACAGATACATTTTATATATAATGTACTGTCATATATACTGTTCTATATTATATATACGGTACTGTCATATATACTGTTATATATTATAGATACAGTACTGTCATATTATTTATATACCGTTTTATTATATTATATTTATTATTATACAGTATTGTTATATCATATATACACTACTGTTTTGTTACATAAATATAGTACTGTTAATTTATATATAGTATTGGTTAATACAGTACTGATTTATTATATATATATATATATATTATTGAATCTGTTTATAGATATACTATTGAATCTAGTAATATATATACTGTTTTATAAAGCATTAAAACTGTTTTAGAAAACTTTTGTTTAGTAGATTTCTTTTGAATAAATTTTATGTATAATTGAGACATAAAATTCTGTTTTTGTAACAGAAATGGCCTCTACAAGCAATGCACCTACAAGCAATGCACCTACCATGAATGTGTCTCATGGAGAGAAGCCCAAAAAGTTCAATGGAACATATTTCAAACGTTGGCAACAAAAAATGATCTTCTATCTCACAACCTTGAATTTAGCAAGGTTCCTTCATGAAGATTCTCCTATACTTGCTGAAGGAGAAACTGACAAGGAAAAAGTGGCTGCTATTGATGCATGGAAACATGCAGATTTCTTATGTAGAAATTATGTATTGAATGGATTGGATAATACATTATATAATGTATATTATTCAATCAAAACAGCAAAGCAACTATGGGAATCTTTGGACAAGAAATACAAAACCGAAGATGCTGGCATGAAGAAATTTATAGTTGGCAAATTTCTTGACTACAAGATGGTAGACCATAAGACAGTCATAAGCCAAGTTCAAGATCTACAAGTGATCCTCCATGACATCCATGCTGAAGGAATGTCTTTAAGTGACTCATTTCAAGTGGCTGCTGTGATTGAGAAATTGCCACCATCATGAAAAGACTTTAAGAATTATCTCAAGCACAAACGAAAAGAGATGAATCTTGAAGAGTTGATAGTGAGACTACGAATTGAAGAAGACAACCGAGGATCTGAAAAGAAGAATGGAAATCATTCCATGGGGGCTAAGGCCAATGTTGTTGAACAAGGCTCAAAGAATAAAAGGAAGCATGAAGGGGAAGGTCCTTCTCAAGTTTCTAAGAAGTTCAAAGGGAAATGCTACAACTGTGGTAAGCAAGGACATCGTTCAAAGGATTGTCGCTAACCTAAGAACTCAAGGAAACCAAATGTTCAAGCAAACATGACAGAATGTGACAGGCTTTCAGTTGATGTTGGTGAGATGAATCTTTCCGCTGTTGTATCCGAATGTAATTTGGTGGGAAACCCCAAGGAATGGTGGGTAAACACTGGGGCTACACACCACATTTGCTCAAACAAATGGATGTTCTCTACCTACAAACCTGTTGAGCACAGAAAACAACTCTTCATGAGTAATTCTTCGAGTTCCAAAGTGGAAGGAAGTGGAAAGGTGATACTGAAAATGACATCTGGCAAAGAACTCACTCTCAACAATGTGCTTCATGTGTCTGACATTCGGAAAAATTTAGTCTCTGGATCATTGCTTAGCAAGAATGGCTTCAAATTAGTCTTTTTGTCTGACAAATGTGTGCTCACTAAGAATGAGATGTTTGTGGGAAAGGGTTATTTGAGTGAGGGGCTGTTTAAGATGAATGTTATGACTATTATACTGAAATCTATTAATAATAATAATAATAATGCTTCTTCTTCTTACTTGCTCGAGTCTTCAAATATTTGGCATGCTAGATTAGGACATGTTAATTATGATCCTTTACGTAGATTAATTAACTTAGAATTTTTGCCTAAATTTGATATTAATCCTAATCACAAATGTGAAACTTGTGTGGAATCTAAATTGACAAGATTACCCTTCCATTCTGTTGGAAGAAGTACTGAACCTCTAGATTTAATTCATAATGATATCTGTGACTTAAAGTTTGTGCAAACTAGAGGGGTAAAAAAGTATTTTATTACTTTTATTGATGATTGCACTAGATACTGTTATGTCTATTTGCTAAGAAGCAAAGATGAGGCTATAGAAATGTTCAAACATTACAAGAATGAAGTTGAGAATCAACTTAGCAAAAAGATCAAGGCAATAAGAAGTGATAGAGGTGGTGAATATGAATCACCTTTTGAGGAGTTATGTTCAGAACATGGAATAATTCACCAAACTACTGCTCCTTATTCACATCAATCTAATGGTATTGCTGAACGCAAAAATCGAACATTAAAAGAGATGATGAATGCTATGTTGTTAAGTTCTGGTTCACCCTAGAATTTGTGGGAGGAATCTTTGCTTTCCGCTAATTATATTCTCAACAAAGTACCTCATAAGAAAACTCATAAAACACCTTATGAATTATGGAAAGGTCATAGACCTTGCTATAAATACTTAAGAGTGTGGGGGTGTCTAGCTAAAGTGGCAGTTCTTAAACCTAAAAAGGTTAAGATAGGACCAAAAACCATTGATTGTGTATTCATTGGTTATGCAAATAACAGTAGTGCATATCGATTTCTTGTGCATAATTCTGATATTCCTAATGTACATGTTAATACAATTATTGAGTCAAGGGATGCTTCATTTTTTGAAAAGGTATTTCCTTATAACATGACACATAAATCAAGTTTACAGAAGAGGCCTCTAGAAGCTATAGTTAGTAATAATCATGAAAGTATAGACCAAAAGTCTATAATTGATAAACCTAGACGTAGCAAGAGAGCAAAGAAATCAACGTCCTTTGGACCTGATTTTCTAACATATTTGTTGGAAAATGATCCTCAAATATTCAAGGAAGCAATGTCCTCTCCCAAAGCTTCATATTGGAAAGAAGCAATCAATAGTGAAATTGAATCCATCATGCAAAATCATACGTGGGAATTAGTGGATCTTCCACCTGGTTCCAAACCATTAGGGTCCAAATGGAATCTTTAAAAAGAAGATGAGAGCTGATGGGTCAATAGAGAAATATAAAGCAAGACTTGTGGTCAAAGGCTATAAGCAAAGGGAAGGATTAGATTATTTCAATACTTACTCACCAGTTACTAGAATCACATCCATACGGATGTTGATTGCGATAGCAGCTTTAAATAGATTAGAAATACATCAAATGGAAGTGAAAACTGCTTTCTTAAATGGTGAGTTAGATGAAGAAATATATATGGAACAACCCGAAGGGTTTATTACTTCTGGATAAGAAAGGAAAGTATGCAAGCTTGTCAAATCCCTCTATGGATTAAAGCAAGCACCAAAACAATGGCATGAGAAATTTGACAATGTAATGATGTCAAGTGGATTCAAGATCAATAAGTGTGACAAATGTGTATATGTCAAAACCACTCAAAAAGGATATGTCATCTTATGTCTTTACGTTGATGATATGCTAATTTTAGGTAGCGCCATTGATATGATAAATGCTACAAAACAAATGTTATCCAATAGATTTGATATGAAAGACTTAGGTGTCACAGACACCATTTTAGGAATGAAAATTTCTAGAATGTCTGATGGACTTGTTTTATCTCAATCCCATTACATTGAGACATTACTTGATAAGTTCAAGAAGTATAACATAAATCCTATAAAGACACTAGTGGATGTAAGTCTTCATCTTGCTAAAAATATTGGAGGAAGCATATCTCAATTAGAGTACTCTCGTATAATAGGCGGCTTAATGTATGTCATGAACTGCACTCGACTTGATATAGCATATTCAGTGAGTAAGCTTAGTCGATTTACGAGTAATCCAGGAAACAATCACTGGAAAGCAATAATAAGACTTTTGAGATATTTAAAATATACCCAAAATTATGGACTGCACTACACGAGATATCCAGCTGTCCTTGAAGGGTATAGTGATGCTAATTGGATATCTGATTCAAAAGACACCAAATTCACAAGTGGATATGTTTTTACTCTAGGAAGTGCAACTGTGTCTTGGAAATCCTCCAAACAAACATGTATTGCTAGATCTACAATGGAATCTGAATTCATTGCTTTAGATAAAGCTGGAGAAGAAGCCGAATGGCTTCACAATTTCTTAGAGGATATTCCAAATTGGTCAAGACCAATGCCCGCTATTTGTATCCATTGTGATAGTCAATCAGCAATTGGAAGGGCACAAAGTCATATGTATAACGGTAAGTCATGACACATACGTCGAAGACATAATACCGTTAGACAATTGCTCTCGAATGGAATTATCACCATTGACTATGTAAGGTCAAAAGATAATATTGCGGATCCACTTACAAAAGGCCTAACACGAGAGCAAGTGGAAAGTTCATCGAAGGGAATGGGTTTAAAGCCTATGTCTAAACAAGAGTTGTCATAGTGGCAACCCAACTTAGTTGACTGGAGATCCCAAGATCTAGGTTCAAAGGGCCAACCAAACTATGAAACAACTCAGTATGCACTGAGGAGATATTTACTCCTAACCATTCCTATGATGAGACAGTGCACATCTGCCGCGAGAACCAAGGATAAGTTACGCTTTTAATGATCTCTATATCTTGGAAAGATGTCCAAGTAGGATATTGCAGGATACTCTTCATAGAAATCACCTATGTGAGTAAGAAGGGGCCGCTTCTATGAGAATTTGAAAGGCTGAATTCTCTAAAACACTCACAGAACCAAGAGGTGTTAAGGCCAAAATGAACACAAATGTGAGAACCAACTATGTCCGAAAGGGTACTGTGTGATTTCTATTGTCTTGGTTTACACAAACTGCTGACAGTTCAAAAACCTCGTGTCCACTGATTAGCTAAGTAAATCCGATAGTCGTTCACTAGGGCAAGTTCAAAGCCAGTAGGCTACTTAACCCAATGCAGTAACTTTTTCACTATACTCGAACTAGTGTCTGCATATCATTTGCATTACTTTCAGTCAATTTCATTCATGTGGGGGATTGTTGGAAAATAATGGGTTTGAGCATAATAAATAGCTAACTTTGAGTAAAAATTAAAGTGGGTCCCACAAATTAATTTTAGTGGGTCCACATGGGAATGTGGTCTCCTCCATAAGGAGATGAAGATTAAATATTAGGTTACTCAAAACCATTAAGGGGTGAATGAGAAATTGCCTCCAAACATCACCACTTGGGAATGGTAACTAAACCTTGAAACTTGTGCAAAAAGCTTGTGTCCCACATAGGATGGAAACAAGGATGTTAAAGAGTATATGTATACATACCTTGCTTTGGGGTTTGGGCCCCAAGGGGCACCCCAATTTTGTGGAAGAGGGAGGACCTAAGCAAATGCTTGGACCACCACACACGCGCGCGCGTCGTCCCGCCCCGCCCCGCACCAAACCGAACCGAACCGGGTAGGGCTCGGGTTCTGGGTTCTGGGCTTGGGCTTGGGCTTGCTGTATATATATATATATATATATATATATATATATATATATATATATATATATATATATATATATCTTTTTGGAGAATATTTATTTAAAATTTTCAACCAGAAAACGCAGTCGTTTTAAACTTGCGTTTAAGTTACCATTCGGATTCTGAAACGCTGTCGTTTTACGTCATGCGTAAGGTTATTGTTGGGATTCCAAAATGCAGTCGTTTTGCGACATGCGTATGGTTACCGTTGGAAGTCCTAAACGCCGTCGTTTTGCGATGGCGTTGGTTTGACTGAACAGTCATCTTCCCTGTGTCTGTTCGCCATGAACAGACACAACTGAACCTTTATGACTGTACCAAACAGTCATGAAGAAGCCTATAAATACCAGACCTTCATTGCATCCCATCCGAAAAATTGCATTCTCTCTCTCTCTCTCTCTCTCTCTCTCTCTCTCTGCATAAGTCAAGTTCGAGTGTTGATACAGTTGTGTTCGTAGGATTCTAAAGATTGAAGTGCTACTTCTTTAGAACCGAAATCCGTTCTATCTTGGGAGACGATTGCTCATCACCTTGAGCACCGAGAGGGAGCAAATTCGTCTTAAGGAAATTGTGAATTTCACAAGGCTCGGATTTAATTCTGTTCAATCTTCAATAACAGTGAGTTTATTTTAATACAGTATCTTTCATTCTGGTTTTTTAATTATTCAAACAGTGTTTATACTTTCTGTTTATTTATAACAGTATACATCTACATATATATATATATATAATTATTATGCATAACAGTACTCAGGCATAACAACACTGTTTTGAAAAAAGGTGATTTCTGAAACTCAGTTTGAGTTTCGATCCAACCATGACCTTAGTGTCTTAATTTTTTGAGTAAATTATCATTGCACTCCTTATTATTTTGAGAATTGCAATTAATCCCTTTCTAATGGACTAATTACATTCACTTTTTTATGATGCGATGTCTTGTAACACATTTTACTTCTTTCATTCTCAATCTCTTAGTAACTGATTACTTCTTTTATGACATCATGTAATTATTCTTTTGAAAATAACAATTTTATCATTTTTTTTTTATAATAAACTGACTTATATATTCTAATTTGAACAATTTAAATTCCGTTTTTATCTTTATAAAGTTTTAATTCCTCACATGCACATTTTTGCCCGAATAAATGAGCTCTCTCTCTAAAACAAAAAAATTATTAACTTTTTTATGCAATTTTTACAAACTCTTCTCTGTTTGAGAAAAAAATTGATTCAAAGCTTTTGAAGCAACAAAATTATATAAGAGAATTTTTTTTAAAAGAAAAGATTTGCTAGAAAAAATCAGATAAATGATGTTTCTTCAAAGTGACACCCATAACGGAAATACTAATCGGAGTTTAACGTGATTTTAATTATAGCAGTGA
Source organism: Nyssa sinensis (assembly GCA_008638375.1). NCBI lineage: Eukaryota > Viridiplantae > Streptophyta > Magnoliopsida > Cornales > Nyssaceae > Nyssa > Nyssa sinensis. Next base: position 13,358,430 of record CM018043.1, on the reverse strand, counting down.
TCTTGGATTCTTCTTATAAAAATTATTTTGTTGATTTTCGTTATAAGAAGATTTATGGTAGTAGTTTAAATGAATTTGGGTAAATTCAAGACAAGAAGTGAGTTAAAGATTCTTGGATCGTCAAGAAGTGAGTTAAGATTTATGGTATTGGTTTAAATGATTATGTTTTGTAAAACCTGTCATAATTAATTAAGTTATCTCCAAACCGAGGGCTATGACAGTTATTTATTTATACCAAGTAGCTTCATAAAACATAATTTAAATTGACTAACAATATGTGTTAATGTATCATATTTATGTCACGTCACGACACTTGCATATTGTATTCATGACTAAAAAACTTTTAATAAATAAAACAAAGACTTCAAGTAAAATTAGCAATTGGGACAGTTTGTTGTCAAGGGTTTTTTAACTATTTATACATTTGTAAACACAGTAATATTTAACATGAAATAAACCATATTTTATATTCAAGTCTTTTTTGTTTAGAATCAATAAAAACTCTCCGGAAGTGATATGTTGTGTTCGTTTTGTGATGAGGTGGGATGCAAACTAGTCCCTTTTCTTTTTTTATCTGACGTGTTTCATTTGTTTGATTAAATTTTTATAACTCTAAACAACTACTAATCCTGATATTTGTAATAAATTTTTAAAAAAGTAATCCCAATCCATATATATATATATATATATATATATATATATATATATATATATGTCAAGCAATAGGGATTTGCACAAAAATAATCAGTCAATCCATTGACCAATGCAAGTCCTGGTTTATGGGTTTGGTATAGTTCGTTGGGTTATATATTGTAAGAAAAATAAAATAATAACCTTCAACTAACAACCGAGTAAGTTGACGAAATGTCATGCTCATGAACTTTCTTTGCAAAATACAACTGAAAATGAGCCTACAAGAAGAAGAAGAAGAAGAAGACTACTGACCTCACAGTTTATAAAATTAGCACAGGATGACTTATCTATTACCGAAAGATAAAAGACGAGTTTTAAAAAATATATTATCAAAAGATATCTTCATTTATTTTCCTTTTATTCTTTTATTTTGAGTTCTAATGTACAAACAATGAATCTAATTAAAAAAAAAAAAATCAAATCAAACTCTGAGTTGTAAACAAAATTTTTTATATAAAATAAAACATATTTTAAATTTAAGTATTTTTTCTCCCAGTACCTAGTCTAATCTAGATTAGGTAGCATTTGAATTATTAAAACCTTGCATCAAATCTCCCCCAGTGGTGTTCGTATTTGCGGCGGCGACTTCGCCTCCATACACAATTTTTCACGTTGGAGCGCAAACACAAATGGACCTCTTCTCTCTTACACATTATCATCATTATTACACTAAACGTCGCATGGATTGCGAAGGATTCTTGTGTACCACTTGACCAGCCTTGAATTGAGGAGTATTCTTTCTCTTTATTCACAAAAGTCAACTTTCTGAATAAATCAATTCAAGATGTGCCCAAAGATTAAATAAAATATAAAAAAAAAAAAAATGTGTTACATTCATGAGTAATAATGATTAATTTATTTTATATTAAAAAATTACAATAATAAAAAATTCATAAATCCTAAAATTTCATTTACACTCAAAAGTCTATTATATTTTCATAAATTAGAACGTTAAAAATAATATTTTTATATGTACTGACTATAATATAAGAAACTAAAAGAGTTAAAATACTGACAAGAAAAACTAGTAAAATGCTTTCTTCCTCAATCACAAATTACATCGGATTACCAAAAATTTAAGTGAATGCATAACGACTAATCAATAAAGGAAACACCCATTTGACTACTCACACCTTATAATTGTTTATAGAAATATGAGGAAGACTGAGTCATTAGTGTAGTTTCGTAGTCTTCCATGCCACCTCTCTGTTTTGTTTCTTCTCTTTGTTCCCAACTCAGCGTGACATATTGCAAGCTCTGACCATGAACGAGTATAATTACAGTATGAAAATGTTCATATGAGCATACTTAAAAGGACTGAATCAAAGATCATTTCCGATAATGGCATAGTTATTAGGACTGCATCAAAGATCAATTCAACGTGAGTACTGGTTCGTGATTTATTATTTCAACTATAAACTCAACCTGTTCAAACACTTTTTATAAATATAAATTATTTTAAAACATAAAGAAATATTCATATGTAAGGCCATTTTGTACAAATATAAATTTTAATACATTAATAATATTGAAAAAAAGTTATAGATTAATGTTGAATAAAAAATCTTGTAAAACAAATCAAACAAACTTTATTGAAATAAAGAAGCAACAATTTAATATCTCATGGGCAAGCTCACGGCTACCATGCCGTGCTAACATACATATATATATATATATATATAAATTATATAAAGTCTAACCCTAATATAATTAAAACTTCTAATCTTATTTAAATTAATAATACTTCTCCCACTAGGATAAAGATTCCTAATCCCATTAGAATAAAACAAATCAAATCCTACCACTACTAGGACTCAACATTAAGAGTCCTACTAAAACTATAGTAACTTGGTTTAATTGACTCACATTACCTCTCTTAAATCCAAGGTCTTCAAGTTTTATCATGCCAAGTAATTTCTTCAACTTTAAAAAGGAATTTGTTTTGAGCGGCTTTGTAAAAATATCTGCAACTTGTTTTTCAGAATGACAAAATTCAAGTTGAATCTCCTTGTCATTTACCAAGTCACGAATGAAGTGAAACGTGATATCAATGTGCTTGCTTCTCCCATGAAAAACTAGATTCTTCGTCAATGCAATGGCTGACTTGCTATCACAAAATATTATTGTAGGTCCATCCTGCTTGTGTTGTAGAATACCAAGCATCCTGCCGTAACCAAACTGCTTGAGTAGCAGTATTTCCTGCTGCAATATACTCTGTCTCTGCTGTTGAAAGAGCAACTACTTACTGCTTTTTAGAAGACCAAGAAAATACACCAGAACCAAGATGAAAGACATATCTTGAAGTACTCTTTCGCACCTCAGTACCACTTGGCCAATCACTATCTGTATATCCAACAAGTTTCAAATTGTTAGAAGATGAGTAAAAAATACCATCACTTTGCATACCTCGAATGTATTGAAAAATCCGTTTAGCAACTTGCAAGTGAGATTGATGTGGAGTCTCCATAAATCTACTAATCAACCCAACACCAAACACAATATATATCCTAATAGAAGTCCAATATCTCAAGCTTCTTACCAACCTTTTAAAGTAGGTTGGATTCACAAGATCACTTGTACCATCTCTCACCAACTTTAACTTCTCCTCAACTGGAGTCAAAATTAGATTAGACTTGTCCATCCTGAACCTTTTCAAACTATTACTAGCATACTTTTTCTGTGAAATAAAAATTTCACCATCTATTTGAACAACTTTAATGCCAAGAAAATAAGACATTACTCCTATATCTGTCATCTCAAAGTGAGCTATCATAGCTTCCCTGAATTCTGAAATCAACTTTAGATTATTGCCAATAAATATTAAATCGTCAACATATAAGCACACAATAAGAATATCACCATGTAAATTAGACTTAACATATAAAGTATGCTCATAAGGACATCTCTCAAAACGATACTCAACAAAATAAGAGTCAATGCGTGTATACCACGCTCTAAGCGCTTGCTTCAATCCATACAAGGCCTTATTCAATCTAAAGACTTTGTTTTCATGCTCTTTTATCATATAGTTGGCAGGTTGCTCAACATAAACTTCTTCTTTAAGTACACCATTCAAGAATGCAGATTTAACATCCATTTGAAAAATTCTGTAATTATTTTGAGCAGCAAGAGAAACAAACATACAAACTATATCAAGTCTCGCAACAGGAGCAAACACCTCAAAATAATCAATACTTGGCTTTTGTTTGTAAGCCTTAGCCACCAATCTTACTTTAAAAGCGATCTACCTCACCATTGGGCATGTACTTTGTCTTGGACACCCACTTCACACCAATTGGTTTCTTACCACTAGGAAGAGTAATAAGTTGCCACGTGTTGTTCTTCTCAATTGCATGGATCTCATCATCCATGACTTTAATCCAATGATCATCACGAGAGGCTTCTTTAAAAGTCATTGGATCACATTTGCAAATAAAGCAAAATTCTCTAAATCTTCATTAGTTGGCTCATTATCACTACCAACAACATAATCCTATAAACGAACAGGCAAGTGGCGCTGGCGTTAAAGAAGCCTAGAGGACTCTGCATGAGGTGATGACACATCTAAAGATGGAGGATCACTAATATGAGGCTCACTCTATATTTCAATCTGCTTATCTGTATTGTTAAAAGTTAAAGGTGGCTGGATTTGATCATTCTGAGACTAATCCCAAACTCCTTGCTCATCAAAAGTCACATCACGACTGATAATCACCTTCTTTATTATTGGATTATACAACTTGTAGGCCTTTGACAATTGACTATAGCCAATGAAAATACACTTTTCACCTCTATCATCAAGTTTCTTTCTAAGATAATCTGGCACATGAGCATATGCAATGCATCCAAACACCCTTAGGTGTTTAATGACAAGCTTCTGTCCACTCCAAGCTTCCTGCGGGGTTTTGTTAGAAACACTTCTAGTTGGGCACATATTCAAAACATAAATAGCACAAGCAACCACTTCAGCCCAAAATCCTTTAGGCAAATATTTAAATTTTAACGTGCATCTAACTATATCCATAACAGTTCTATTATTTCTCTCTGCCACTCCGTTTTATTGTGGAGTACATCTAGCAGTCAACTGATGCCTAATACTATGTTTCTCCAAAAAAATCATCATAGACAAGATACTCTGTACTCCTATCAATTGTATAAGTGCAGAATGTTCAATTGAGTGAGCATCAAAGTCAATGTTCAAAAAAAAAAAAATTAAAGAAGGAAAAAAAAAAGAGAAGAGAAAGCAGAAGGAGACATATTGTTATTCAGTGATCTGAAAAGTTGAAGAGTACCTCAACTGAGAAGTTTGGTTTGTTATGATTCTTAATGAAATTCTCTTAGTATTTACTTGAAAGTTTTTGAATCTTTTTTTACTCTTTTATTCATATAATCCCTAGCCCGAACCACGTTACAACCCTTTTTATGTTGATCATTCTGATCCTAAGTAAGCCTGTGGAAAGAGTGGTGGAAGTCTCATTTGTTAGTGCGCCTATCTTAAGATCAATGTTTGTTTGTTGCTTGTACATAATTGTCAAATTCTTCATTAAGCGTATACAACCCTTGTCAACTCCATAGAGAGAACTCCTGTCACAACCCGAAACCCACCCTACGCAGATTAGGAGTCCGTGATGCCAGTTGGCCACCTTGCCAATTTTTCCCACCGTCAATGCGACCAACCAAAGGCAACTTTGAACTTTACAATGAATTGCATTCTAAATGTAGGGTCAAAGCAACGAAAATTAAAACATTTTTAAATTGTAAATGCAATTCATCCAAACACATCAGAGTACGTCTAGAATTAGTCACCAATTATCTCTAAAGTATCAATGTACATGCTCCAATGCATCCATTCTATATCAATGAATTACTTAAAGCAGAAGTTACACTGATTCAGTTCAGCTAATTAAACTCATCTCCAATGATCAACAATCAGAATGTCTCTAAGTACCACTTAATCATAATGTTCTAACATACTAGGCCAACCTCATCACTAATGATGTAATATTATAATACAAATTGTGAACTTAACCTTACAGTGTTTATGTTCAATCTTTGACTTGGAGTTCATATCGTCAGTGTCGTTTATTGTGCATCACTAGTCCCACTAGTTATCTCATTGCGTTTCATCCCACATAATATCACCTGAAATATGTTAGATAAATGGAATGAGCTTAAACAAGCTCAAGTAAGTAAATTCCTAGCTTTTCCATGAGTCAGGGATTAGTTTCACAAGAATAATAAAAGAAAGGGATAACAGATAGTCAATAGCCAAATGAGCAACAAGAAATACATAGCCAATCACCAAGATGCGTAACAATAACCCGAGGGTTTAAAAGGCTTATCTTGAAATAAGATATAAGAAGGTAGTAACAATGAGTCCATCAACCAAGATCTAGCCAATCATGATAATCTGCTGCCACAACAATTACGATAGCCAATCAAAAGTATGACATGCTTGCAAAGGATATGATCATTCAACGAGTACCAAAGATACATGATCATCAAGTAAAGTATAACTATGATTTCAATAATATGATCATTCACAAGACATAGAATATGATCATTCAACGATTACAAGAATAAATCATCATCGAGTTTTAATAACCCAGATATGCGTGAATCACCTGGGGACCCGGCTATACCCCACTAAAATGCATACTCAGATCAGCCACAGTTCCTCGGGCTCTTTGAAAAGCGTTAGAGCTCTTTTCTCGCAGGTCCCGAAGGACATATAAGACCCCAAATGGTCTTTCCCCCACGCAATCTGTGAATAGATGGGCCATTGTGACTGAGCACAACCCCGGGTACATACCAAATGTCATGACCAATAAAATTTCACAGGATGTACAACCGTACAAAGCAATTGACATCACAATCAATAAAACACGAAGTGTGTGGAATAACAAGATTTCTATTAACAGGATATATCTCAAGACTAGGTCATGGCATGATAGTGCAATGATGCTCAAATATCAATGATCGGTCTCACAATGATGTAAGCAAGTAAGTCAAATCCAAAGATCAGGCATAACCGATAACCACAAGTCGATTGGCTCAAATCAAGTACATCAGGTAGTGATAGAGTATAATTTTGGCAGCATGTGGAAATGAATATAACTGGCTGGGAATAACCACACAACAAAGTTCAGATTTACTTACTTCGGTTCTTTAGTGTCATATTCCCTATTTACAAATACTTTGATGATCTCCAGATACTTCAGGCATATCCTTGCATAGTCTAAATAATCATCATTAATTACAAACAAATCAGAATTTATTCATTCATGTCTTATTCATCATCTTAGAAGTCTATTAGATCCCCTAATTAGGTTCATTGACCTATTTCTCACTCACTGGGTTTCAACTTATGTTATTAAATTCCTTAAATAGGCTTAGCAGTTGTCAGAATAATATTTTAAGTCATTTTGACTCCAGTCGTTATCAATTAAGCCCTTATTTGACCTTAAGGGCAAAATGGTAATTTTTTCATTCTTGCCCCGGACCTTACCATGGTACTCAAGATAGCCCACATATCATATATATGTATTTTTGAGTCTTTTAGACTTCATTTGGTATCTGCTTTTGATCAACGGGACACATCAATCATTTTCTATTTTATACGTTGACTGTTTTGAGTCTTATTTAGCCCTTCGATTTTCATAATTATGCTTATGATAATTTATTAGATCAAATTGACTTTTATTCAACCTCTACTTTGCACTTACCGTGCTTAGGGATATTTTGGTCATTTTACGTTTCGTGAAATTCTGACCCCGATTCGTCATTTAATCATGTCTACAGTTTTACGAGTATCCGGGCTTCTATCAGTATCAATTTGGTCCCATTTAGACTTCGTTTGGATTTCATATAGCATTAGGGGCATTTTGGTAATTTCTCATGGTACAGCTAAATTTTCGGAACCTCAATTCATAAAATGGACCTCACCATTAGGTCCAGAGTGTTCGACATAGTTAAATTGGACTATCTTTTATGTTTAATTGACCCTGGGTATCATTAGGGGTAGTATAGTCATTTATTATTTACGTGTCTTTATTTTTTGGGACTTAATTTCCTAGATCGGACTCCACCATTGAGTCTGGAATGCCCGAAATAGTATAAATACACTATTTATTTATTTAATTTGGGCTTCGGTTGACTCAATTAATGTCCAAGGGTAAAATAGTAAATTTATCTATTAAATAAAATAATTAAACTAATTATTTTATTAATTAATTATTTTTCAAGGGCTTAAATGCATAAACTTTCAGAAGTTGGGCCAGAGTTCAAATATCCAGAACTGGTGGGGTCAGAATGTAAATAAGTAAAATTTCGGTTCAAATCCTTTCAATCATGCCCCTGGACCGGTTGGTTCCCTAAACAAAACCCTAGACCGGTCCTTAATCATAGTGAACCAGCCGGTTCACCCCTCCTTCAGAAAACCGAGAATACAATGTTCTTGTTAACCCTAATTAGCCCCTTATTCACGGTTTGGTTTATTCTAAAACTGAATTCCAATTTCTTATCCCAGAAACCAAACAGGCTGATTTCAGGTTTTAAATTAAAACACTTTACTCAAAACGGTGCCGTCTTCACTTAATCGTTTATGAGGCGGGTCGGGTCCCGACCCGAACCCGAAACTGACCTGAAGTCTGGCCCGCACTGTTCATCGTCTTCCTCTTCTTCCCCAGTTTTGCCCTAATTTTTAGTTTCTTTTCTTTTTGATTTCGTGATATTTTGCCCACGATTTCTTACTGCTTTCTATCCCAAATAGTTTCTGGATGCTAGGCCAACATTTTGGCATTAGTTTCAAGCTTCAAAACAAGCTCAAATGATCGGTCTATTAAGAGATAACCGAACCTGCAACTCAGTTGTAAATGTTCATTTCTGAGCCAAATTCAATGGGGTTTGTTCTGTTGTGATGCTCTGGTCCGAAGGTTTCATATCCCATTCGTTAAAGTGGGATTTAAGTCACGGTTGAAAGGTTGGGTCTTCAACCCAGAACCTGCAACTCGATTTTTGATAGGCGTTCCATTGAGCTTTTTGATCGCGATCATGAATTTTTAGCATGCTTTTAGGGTCTAGTTTTTGTCTCAGTAAACCAAACAAGGTTTGGTAGTGATGGATTCAGACCTGCTGTAAGCAAGGTCTTCAATGGCGTTTGCTCACGGGTTTCCATTTCTTAGGTGTTTTCAAGGCTAAATTTCATGCTTGTTCATCGTTTAAACATGTTCTAAGCATCATATATACTAATTCAAAGCTTAAAGTAGTTCATACATAGGAAAATTCTAGAGAGAGAAAAATTTGAAAAGTTTGTGTTTTTACCTTCAACAATGGCTTTCTCCTCTTTCTCCTTCTTCTGAGATCTCCTTCCCTCTCCTCGGAACTCTTCCCTCTCTATTTCGTGTGTCACTACGGGTGTGGCAGGTGTATACATTATATGTAAGTATATGTAAGCAATTAATGGCCATCTCTTTCACTCTCATTCCCCATCAAATTAGCAGTCATGCCTCCCTTACTTTTCTGATTTTGCCCTTACCTCAACATGTCCATTAGGTTGGGGTTGGTTGAATTATATTATTTTATGTACACATATATTAAGTATATATATATATATATATTCATATTTACACACATTTAATATATAACACTCACACTCTAACACCTGTCCGACCAGCAAATTTTAAGGGGTCATAACTTGAGCTTCCGAAGTCCAAATTAAGTGATTTTTAAGTCTAAAATTATCTACACATCTAGGGCTACTAACTTCCGTGATGAGTCTGAGTCAAGATTTAGCCGTTATCTAGTAGGAAAAGGGGCCTAAAGTTGGCAGGCTGTGGGTATGTGCAGGCTGGAAAAGGAAAAATAAGAAAGAAAAAAATTGCAAAAGAAGCAGCTGACGTGGGATGGTTTTGCTTAGAAATTAGAAGAATGAAGAAAGGACAAAAATAAAAAAGACAAAGTAAAGAAGGATTTGAAAAGTCAAAGAAATAAAATCAAAAGGAAATTAAAAAAAAAAAAAGAGAGAGAAAAAGAGGCTTGAGCTGGGCTTTGTGGGCTGGAATTCAAGGCCTGAGGCGTGCGGCTGACTTGAGCAAAACAGGAAAGGCAAGAGAAAAATAAAGAAAGAAACGAAAGCCAAAAGCTGCGGGCCCGCGCCAAAGCAAAAGAAAAATGAAGAATATAAGAAAGGTGCGGCTTGGCTGGATTGTGGGGCCGGTGCTGAAGCATTGAAAGCTAGAAGTGGGCTTTAGGGCGCGGCTAATCCAGAGCAGGGCAGTCCGTGCGGCTGTTTTTTGGACGATTTTTACAGGGTAGCAGTCCTGTCGCAGAGACGAAAGCGCAGTTATTTTTCATGAGTTTTATGTTGTTCAGTTATGGGTAACTAAATTCTCAAGTAAGGTGAAGGATGAATTTGCACTATAAATAGTTATTTTTAATTATTTTTTATTCATGTACGTGGTTTTCATTTATTAAATTCTTTGATTGTCATTCTCAATTTATTATTGGGTTTCTTTTTCGAATAATTAAAGGGTTCAGTCTGTTTATAGATTCAGTCATACTTTTTCTATTGAATGGATTAATTCTTTGATTATTTTTTAGAATGATCGATTATTTATATTGTTTCAATTCTTTGCTGTAATATCGCTTCTTGAATATATTATCGGCGTTGGATTTTCTCAATGTGAATAAAAATTTTGATTACGCCCAAAGAATAATGCGGTAGTTGTAGTGTAGCTTTGGGGTGTCGATTCCACAATGAGACAAAATTAAAAGAATAACAGAAAGAATTTCTGAAACTAAAGAAAATATAAAACGATTAACGAGAAAATAAAAATATAAAAAGTGATTTAAAATCTAAATTAAAATTAAAACAATGTGATTAATGGAAGAAAATACTCAAATTAACGAACAATAGAGTTTCAGGGAATCCCTTGCACATATCTGGTATTTTAATTATTTTTAATTCACTGATTATTCAATTGAGAATTTAATTCCAAAAATCTCAATCGGAAGATATAGAATTATAAACCAAAATTAAACCAAATGTAACCCTTTTAAAAAATCATTCATCACTTTTAAATCCCAGAAATTGTTATCCACATTGAAAGAACCCAATGACGACAATATACCTAGTGAGCAGTATTGCAATAAAGAATTAAATCAATATAAATAATCAATTGTTCCAAAAATAATCAAAACATTAATCCATTCAATAGAAAAAGCATGACTAAATCTATAAACAGACTGAACTCTTTAATTATTCGAAGAATAAAATTCAACAATAAATTACGAACAATAACCAAAAAGTTTTAATAAATAAACATCACGTAGATGAATCAAAAATAATTAAAAATAATGATCTATGGTACAAGTTCATCTCTAACCTTACTTGAAAAATTAGTTACCCATATGCAAGAAGGACAACATAAACTCACGAAGAAGAATTGAGCCATAGGACAGCCTGTGCAGCCGCAGCTCACTGCCTTTTTTTTCTTCACTGTTGCGGCGCCCCTGTTCTGTTCTTCCTCCATTTTTTTTTTCAACAGCCTGCACGGTTTTCACCTTTTAAAAACCTTGCGCCTGAACCCTTGTCTTTCCCAACACCAGGGCCTCACACAAGCCTTGTTGAACCATTCAAGCCGCATAAGCAGCCCTTGGCCCACATCGCACAGTGCACCACGTCCAAAAGCCCAGCGCCTCTCTCAATGAATTCCAGCGCCACAAAGCCCAGCACCCTTAAGTTGCAATCAACCCCTTTTTCTCACTCCTGGGCCCCACATCTCAAAACCCCACGTCAGCCACTTGCCTTTGCTTTTCTTTTTATTTTTTTCTTTGCTTTTCTAAGCCTTGGCCAACAGCACACGTTTGACTTTTCTCACCATGATTTTTCCTTTTTTTTTTTTCTTTCATTTGGTTCTGCTTTGGTGCCTTGCTCAGCCGTCTTTTGAACTCCATGGGCCCCACAGCTTTGAACTTTCTTTTTCTTTGCTTTGCTTTTCTTATTCTCGCGCACAGTCAGCTGCCGCCAACTTTAGGCCCATTTTCTTATTAGATAAAGACTGAATCTTGACTCAGACTCTTCACGAAAGTTGTAGCCCTAGATGTGCAGAGAATTTTAAGCTTAAAAATACTTGATTTGGACTTCGAAAACTCAAGTTATGACCCCTTAAAGTTTGCTGGTCGGACAGAAATCCAGCTTTCCAGACCTGACTTTAAAACAGTGTTTGGAGACTCAAATGAACTCAAATTTTTGCAAACTACACCTTTCCGAAAATCTTAAAACGTCTTCTAAAAAGTTCATGAAGACCACTTTCTCATTCTGAAACTCTAACGCCATCCAAATCTCAATTGAAACTCCATGGATCGAATCTGCCTAAAAACTGAAAATTGCACAATATACTCCATATCTCTTCTTTTACCTTCAATGTTTTCCTAATTCAATAAATATATTAATTAGCTCACTTAAACAGAAAATATGTCATAAAATTAAATATAAATGAATTAAGCATATTAAACCTTATGCTCTAATAATAGGGTCACATTTTAGCAATTTAATCTAATAATAAGGTATTTAAAGTGCACTTTTGCGCACTCATCACACCCCCCAACTTGCTCATTGCTAGTTCGTAGCAATTTTCACTGCAAAAATGGCAAAAGAAATCAAAGAAGATCACACACAGAAGGCTTCTAATCACACTTTTCATATTCAGCATATCAAAGCAATTTCAGGAATTCAAGAACCCTATAATAATCAATCCACGTATCGCAATTCACAGAGTGTGTGTGTGCTCCAATCCATATCCGTCTAACCACAAACCATGACACATGCAACATTAAGAACATCTCAAGCAAAAGGTTCAACTCCATATCTCACGAGTATAAAAATGTTTCATGTAGGGGTTCTCTCTATGGAGTTGACAAGGGGTGTATACGCTCAATAAAGAATTTGGAAATTACACACAAGCAACAAGTAAACATTGATCTTATGATAGGCGCATTAACAAATGAGACTTCCACCACTCTTTCCATAGGCTTACTTAAGATTAGAACGATCAACATAAAAAGGTTGTAATGTGGCTCGAGTTAAGGGCTATATGAAGAAAAGCATAAAAAGGATTCAAAAACTTCCAAGTACATACTAAGAGAATTTCATTAAAAATCATATCAAACCAAACTTCTCACTTGATGTACCCTTCAACTTTTCTGATCACTGAATAACAATATGTCTCCTTCTTCTTTCTCCTCTTTCTCTTTTTTTTTTCTACACCATTTTTTTCTTTTTTCTTTTTTTCCTTTTTTTTAAATAATGACTTTGATGCTTTCCCAACTGAACACTTTGCACTTGTACTCTTTCTTTTTCTTTTTCTATTTTTTTTACGTAACACAAAAGAAAAGTAATGCAAATTCCACACCTAGTACACACTTGGAAGCAAAAAGGGTAGGAAAAATTAAAGTATAGGCTATACTCTAATGTGGAGAGGTATGGATGATGTGGGCATATGAAAAAAACTATATGTGCTTGTTGGCTCAAAGTTGGCTACTAAGGGTCTATGATGAGAAGGGTTGGCTTGAAAGGCTCAAATGTTAATCCTAAGTTGACCTTCGTCATATCTCAAGTATATTCGTCGTCATACCACCAACCATGTAATGATATTCTTAAAAGAAGTGCCCTAATTCAACAGATCAATGAATGCTTATCACAATTTTTTGCATTTGTAGGCTCTCAATTCTCTCCTAAAACTCACTATGAATACTTAAGCAAAAGAGTTTTCTAGCAACATGTGTCAAACCACCATCTTACCACAAAGTTTGGATAAGTGCATTAAAAGTTCTATGAATGCCTCAACAGAATGATTATAGTGGATTCAGGTGAATTCACGAAAATGGCTATGAATGAGAATGAGTACTCATGTGAAAAAGATGCACGTGTGATGCAAATTTTAAAAAAAAAAATTGACACATGAAAATATGCCACAACTATTTCAAATGTTGAATTTGCAACCACCACCCTCCAACTTAAATGAAACATTATCCTCAATGTTTAACAATCAAAATTGAATGAAGGGTACTGAAAATGAGAGAATATACCTGATGTGTGAGGTGGGTAGCTCGCTAAACACCAAGATGGCAACCTGAACTGACAAAATGAAATTAACCTGCAAATAAAAACAAAGAAAAACATCAGCAAACAAAAAGAGAAAGAACTAAAATAAAAGAGAACAAAATAAAACAAACAAAATAAATAAATAAAATAAATATACTTGCATGGCGCTATCAAGGTTGATAGACCGGGTCCATAAGTGGAATGTCTTTCATTTCCGGAACTTGCCTATCAATTAAAACTTTAAGGCACTGGTCATTTACTTTAAAAACCCGACCATCCTTAGGATTATCTATTTCGACTAACCCATTGTTAAAAATATTCTTTACTATAAAAGGGCTTGTCCACCTAGACCAGAGTTTTTCTGGGTACTTATGGAGTCTAGAGTCATATAAAAACACTCGATAATTAGGGTTAAACGTTTTTCTCAAAATATTTTTATCATGAAACGCTTTCATTTTCACTCTATCAGCAATACTCCAACCTAGGGCTAACCTATGCTTACTTAGGGTTTGAATTAATTTATCACCTTGAGACTCAGACAATTCAGATGAGATAATAACAGGAAAAGTATCACCTGGATCAAGGAAGGCATGCTTTAAACTCTTAGGCAAAGGCTTCAATTCAACTTTGGGTGCTTCCACACTTGAAGGAATCTGCACTTCACTTGTTTTAGGCAACTCCTCAAACTTCGGTTGCCATCCTCGTGCTCTATAATCCTGAGTTCTGTCAAAAATAGCATAAACATCAACCACATCAGATGGATCAGAAATATAATCAAACTCAGAATTAACAAGAAAATACTGAGGGGGATCAGAATCATAAGTTGAAGGAACTTTCTTATCCATGAGTGAATCAATCATGTACATCTAGCAGCTCTCGTCCTCCTCTTCTGGTTGTTTTGCAACATGGAAGATATTCAGCTCAAGAGTCATGTTCCTAAAAAAACAGCTTCATGAGCACATTCCTGTAATTAATAAGAGCATTAGCAGTGGCAAGGAAAGGCCTACCTAAAATCAAAAGAATTTTTGAATTAGAGTTAACAACAGAGCTAATGTCAAGGATTATGAAATCAACAGGATAATAAAATTTATCAATTTGAATCAGAACATCCTCTACCACACCCCGTGGTACTCTGACTGAACGGTCAGCCAATTGCAATACCACAGAAGCTGGTTTGATCTCTTCCAACCCCAATTGCAAGTAAATAGAATAAGGCATTAAATTCACACTTGCTCCTAAATCAAGCAAAGCTTGTCCAAACTCATGATTTCCAATGTTGCATGCAATGGTTGGACAACCAGGATCCTTGTACTTGGGAGGAATCCTCTGCTCAATTAAAGTACTAACTTGCTCTGTCAAGAATGCTGTCTTCTTCACATGGTGCTTTCTCTTAACTGTACACAAATCTTTAAGAATTTTTGCATAAGTAGGAACTTGTTTAATCATATTCAAAAGAGGAAGATTGATTTTTACCTGCCTAAAATTCTCTAGGATTTCATTGTTAGGATCCAAAGTGAACTTGGTTGATTTTAAAGCTTGTGGGAATGGTACCTTAACAGGGCTCTTTGTCACCTCTGGATCCTTGGGTAGCTCAGCATTGCTACTATATTGATCCTTTTCCACATCCTCTAATTTGTCCATTGTCAGGATGTGTAAGGACTTACCACTTCGAGTCACAATGGCGTTTGCATCCTTCAAATTCTCTTTGCACCATGTGTTGACCATGGGGTGTGGACTGAGCTTGTGAAGGGAATCTGCCTTGCTCATTCACACTCAAAGAGCTCATCAATTTGGACACTTGGCTCTTTATCTCCTTATTTTCTTCCACAACCTGTGTAATCAAAGATTCAAACTTTTGGTTAGTCTTACCCTGTGCTTCAATAAAAACATGCAAAGTGTCTTCTAAAGAATTCTTAGAAGATGAAGATGCATGATATGGTGCAGGGTATGATCTAGGGGGCTGTGCAGGTAGCTGGTTTTCAGACTTCCAGCTAAAATTGGGGTGATTGCGCCACCCCAGATTGTAGGTCTCAGAGAAGGGTGTGGAAGGCTTCTTGTACATACCTAAGATATTACACTGTTTCTCATACATCCCTCTCATCTCAACAAATGTAAGACAATCTTGGGCGAGGTGATCTACCCTGCCACACACCGAACATAGTCTAAAAGAATCTGCATGATTAGCCAAATGTGTTGGTTTTAAGTTCCTAGCCTTTAACACCTCTAACTCCCTAGTGAGTATCTCCACCTTAGCCTTCAGGTTGTACTCCTCCCTAAGATGGTAAATTCCACTACCATTTTGGTTCCCTATAGGTCGTGACCTATTAGTGCTCTCAGTAGCACTAGGTCTTATCCAAGTGTGAGCTTTTTCAGCAAGCTCATTAAGGTACTCTATGGCCTCATCAGGATTTTTCTGCAAAAACTCACCATTACACATCATCTCTACAAATTGGAGCTCTCTAGGTGTAAGTCCCTCATAGAAGTAACCCACTAAACGCCAACTCTCATACCCATGGTGAGGGCACATACTCAACAACTCTTTAAATCTCTCCCAAGACTGATACAAAGTTTCACTGTCTTTTTGTGCAAATGTGAAAATCTGTCTTTTTAAAGCATTGGTCTTATGTTAGGGAAAGTATTTAGTAAAGAAAATCTGATTCATCTCATTCCACGATCCAATCGACCGTGGTCTCAGTGAGCATAGCCAACTCTTAGCTCTATCTTTCAAAGAGAAAGGAAATAACTTAAGTCTAGCAATGTCAATTGTTGCATTTTGACTATGGAAAGTTCCAACTACCTCTTCAAACTCCCTAATGTGCACATATAGATTTTCATTTTCCAAACCATGAAATGTAGGCAGTAACAGTATCACCCCCGTTTTAACATCAATTTGACGAGTATTGGGTGGAAACATGATGCATGATGGTGTGGCTATGCGTGTAGGGTGGAGCTAATCTTGAAGTGTCCTAGGGGGTTGATCCTCGTGTTCACTCATATTTTCAGAATTTGAAGAATTATCAAACAAAAATTAGAAAAACTAGAAAAATTAGACTCTAAATCTGACTTTAACACAGGCCTACAAGCAAATCAACCTAAAGCATCCCTATATCTATTATGCATGTAAGATAACAATAAAAATAAATAAATAAATAAAATACGAAAAGAAAAAATAAAATAAAATAATAATGCAACAAAAAAAAAGAAGGGAACGAAGTTACCGCCTTTACAAACTGCTGAAAAGAAAAATTATCTACTGATTCTTCTACCGTCTCCCCGGCAACGGCGTCAAAATTTGATTACACCCAAAGAATAATGCGGTAGTTGTAGTGTAGCTTTGGGGTGTCGATTCCACAGTGAGACAAAATTAAAAAAATAACAGAAAGAATTTCTGAAACTAAAGAAAATATTAAACGATTAACGAGAAAATAAAAATATAAAAAGTGATTTAAAATCTAAATTAAAATTAAAACAATGTGATTAATCAAAGAAAATACTCAAATTAATGAACAGTAGAGTTTCGGGAATCCCTTGCACATATCCGGTATTTTAATTATTTTTAATTCACTGATAATTCAATTGAGAATTTAATTCCAAAAATCTCAATCGAAAGATATAGAATTATAACCCAAAATTAAACCAAATGTAACCCTTTGAAAAATCATTCGTCACTTTTAAATCCCATAAATTGTTATCCACATTGAAAGAATCCAACGATGACAATATACCCAGCGAGCAGTTTGCAGTAAAGAATTAAATCAATATAAATAATCAATTGTTCCAAAAATAATCAAAACATTAATCCATTCAATAGAAAAAGTATGACTGAATCTATAAACAAATTGAACCCTTTAATTATTCGAAAAATAAAATCTAACAATAAATTGCGAACGACAACCAAAGAATTTTAATAAATAAACATCATGTACATGAATCAAAAATAATTAAAAATAATCATCTATGGTACAAGTTCATCTCTAACCCTACTTAAAAATTAGTTACCCATATGCAAGACGGACAACATAAACTCACGAAGAAGAATTGAGCCATGGACAGCCTGTGCAGCCGCAGCTCACTGCCTTTTTTTCCTTCACTGTTGCGGCACCCCTATTCTGTTCTTCCTCCATTTTTTTTTTCAACAGCCGCACGGTTTCCACCTTGTAAAAACCTTGCGCTTGAACCCTTGTCTTTCCCAACGCCAGGGCCCCACACAAGCCTTGTTGAACCATTCAGCCGCATAAGCAGCCCTTGGCCCACATCGCACAGCGCACCACGTCCAAAGGCCTAGCGCCTCTCTCAATGAATTCCAGCGCCACAAAGCCCAGCACCCTTACGTTGCAATCAGCCCTTTTTCTCATGCCTGGGCCCCACATCTCAAAACCCCACGTCAGCCACTTGCCTTTGCTTTTCTTTTTATTTTTTTCTTTGCTTTTCTAAGCCTGGGCTAACAGCACACGTTTGACTTTTCTCACCATGATTTTTCCTTCTTTTTTTTTTTTTTTTTCTTTCATTTGGTTCTGCTTTGGTGCCTTGCTCAGCCGTCTTTTGAACTCCATGGGCCCCACAGCTTTGAACTTTCTTTTTCTTTGCTTTGCTTTTCTTATTCTCGCGCACAGTCACCCGCCAACTTTAGGCCCTTTTTCTTATTAGATAACGACTGAATCTTGACTCAGGCTCTTCACTGAAGTTGTAGTCCTGGATGTGTAGATGACTTTAAGCTTAAAAATACCTGATTTGAATTTCGGAAGCTCAAGTTATGACCCCTTGAAGTTTGCTGGTCGGATAGAAATCCAACTTTCCAGGCCTGACTTTAAAACAGTGTTTGGAGACTCAAACGAACTCAAATTTTTGCAAACCACACCTTTCTGAAAATCTTAAAACGTCTTCTAAAAAGTTCATGAAGACCACTTTCTCATTCTAAAACTCTAACGCCATCCAAATCTCAATTAAAACTCCATGGATCGAATTTGCCTAAAAATTGAAAATTGCTCAATATACTCCATATCTCTTCTTTTACCTTAAGTGTTTCCCTAATTCAATAAATATATTAATTAGCTCACTTAAACAGAAAATATGTCATAAAATTAAATATAAATGAATTAAGAATATTAAACCTTATGCTCTAATAAGAGGGTCACATTTTAGCAATTTAATCTAATAATAGGGTATTTAAAGTGCACTTTGGCGCACTCATCAATAGGCCTTGGATTTTTTAAAAGTATCACAAGCATCAGATTTATGTTATAAAAAATAAACCCATGCTTTTCTACTAAAATCATCAATGAATGTAATAAAGTACCTACTGCCACCATTAGAAGGTACCTCTACTGAGCACAAATTTGAGTGTATCGACTCCAAAGGCCTCTTGGCTCTCCATGAATTTCTTGTAGAAAAAAAATCTCTATGTTTCTTTCCCATAACACAATTTGCACAAAACTCTATTTGGGATATCAATAGCAAGCAAACTAGAAACCCAATGTTTTCTAGCAAGGAAATTAAGATTGCCAAAATTTACATGCCCAAAACGCATATGCCATAACCAACTATCATCATCAATCATAGAACTAAAGCAAGGTAAGTTCTTACATTTAATACTCAATGGAAATAAACGATTTGGAGTCATATTTTCCTTTGCTATTAGCCTCATACGATCATTATTGATTGTGCAAACTCCATGGTGGATTCACATATCATGACCTCTCTCTGAAAGTTTCCCCATACTCAACAAATTTTGTTGCAGACCTGGTACACAAAACATATTTGAAATATACTTGTGAGACCCATTCTTCAAACCGATTTCTATTCTGCCTTTACCCATCACAGGTATCTTTGAATTATTTTCAAACTTTACCTCTGATCAAACAGATTCATCCAAATCAGAAAACATGTCTTTCTTACCACACATGTGATTACTACAGTCAGTATCTAAATACCACTTAGTACCATCATCATTATCCACAATATTATAAACCAGCAACACAGTCTTTACTTTGTTATTACCACCAGGATTATTTTCAGCAACATTAGCTTGATGATCTCTATTATTCAGTCTTCTAGATCTACAATCAAACTTTTTATGCCCAAACTTTTCACAATTAAAACATTGAATATTGGATTTATAAGATTATGGATTAGAATTATTACCGTCCCCTCTTCCTTGGATTGGTCTGTGCTGCCAATTATTATTCTGCTACTAATTATTTTTCTGGCACTGATTGTTGTTCTGCCACTAGTTGCCTCTACCTCTTCCTCCACCAGATCTGTTTTGCCCATTATTGCCTCTGCCTCCTCTATTATTGTGATTCTACCCTTTATTCTGGTAGCCTTGAAAACGTTGATTAAATCTTGCATTATTCTGAGACTCGCCTTTTTTATTCTTTAAATTTAATTGAGTTTGCAAAGCTTCCTCCACTAAATTTTTTGATCTCTCATTCAAGCGTTATTCATGAACGGTCAACGAGCCCTATAATTCATCCATTGTCATGGACTCTAAGTTAGCAAACTCTTCAATAGTAGTCACTTTATATTCAAACCAAGTATCAAGCTTCGAAGAATTTTTTCAACTATTTGACGGTCTGCTATTTGTTCACCATTAGTCCTCATCTCATTAACAAGTGCCGTGGTCTGCGAAAAATAATCAGAAATAGTTTCTAATTTTTCCATTTGCAACAACTCAAAACCTGTATGTAGTTTTTGTAATCTAGCATTTTTCACTTTATCAACACCAACATATATTTTTTTAAGAATATCTCATGCTTATTTTGCAGATTGAACATGGAAAATTTTACTAAGAACAGAAATATCTAAAACGTAATGAATGCAATTTAAAGTTTTGAAGTGTACTTATCTTGTTGGCTCATCTGCATCTGCTGCAAGCTCTTCTTTAATGAATTTTGTCGTCAAACCACTTGAAACAAAAAAAGTCATCATTGCACTCTCCCAAATATGAAAATGATATTTCCCATCAAATTTGTAAACCATACAAATAAGTGAAGACATCTTCCCAAACTAAAAAAAACAGGCTCTGATACCAATTGTTGAATAAAAAATCTTGTAAAACAAATCAAACAAACTTTATTGAAATAAAGAAGCAACAATTTAATATCTCATGGGCAAGCTCACGGCTACCATTCCGTGCTAACATACATACATACATATATATATATATATAAATTATATAAAGTCTAACCCTAATACAATTAAAATTTCTAATCCTATTTAAATTAATAATACTACTCTCACTAGGATAAAGATTCCTAATCCCATTAGAATAAAACAAATCAAATCCTACCACTACCGGGACTCAACATTAAGAGTTCTACTAAAATTATAGTAATTTGGTTTAATTGGCTCACAATTAATGACTTTTTGCAAGACATGCTAACTAATTTGTGTAGGTTCAAATTTTTTTAAGGTTAAAACTTGTAATTATTTTTGAGTTAATTATTGGAAGGTTCCTAGGGGATATAATAATAAAGTTACACATTCACTAACACTTCAAATTTTTAGACGAGTTGGTGATTTAACATGATATCAGAGCAAACAAAAATGTCATTTGTTCAAATCTCGCCATCACTTTGATAATATGAATTATGCATGCGTTAGCTCAGTCTGACCATAGATAAATGAGCCTGTTAGAGAATATAATAATAAAATTACACCCCTTCTAACAACTTAAACTTTCAAATGCGTTGGTGATTTAACAAAGGTCCATCAAAATAAGTGTTTCAAGACAAAACATTGTAACCTCAAAAGTTTTGAGTTTTTAAATTTTTTGAGCTCAAATTCAAAGTTGCTAATGTGGCTATGTTAAATTTTTTAAATAACAAATATGCCCCTCTTTTATTCCCCAGTCCAATCTAATTCTCTTATTTTCTCTCACTATTTGGTTCAAATTGTTCCATTATAGCAAAGTTCCCACTTCGATTAAAATCCAAAATGGCCAAACTTCTTCAAAATCCTCAATCTTTATCCCCTCTCTCTATTTCTATCTCTATCTCTTTCTATATATATAGTTGACCCATGTGTAATTAATATTCAATAAGTTAATAATCTCTAATAATTAATAATTAATAATTTTTTAAGAAACTAACTTGGCTCCATGGTAGATAATCAATAATTTTATTACCTAATAATTAATACTTTTCTCAAAAAAAATTTATAATATTAATTATTAGAGAGATATAATAGTTAGATATGTATTTATATATATATATATATATAAATCCCATTTATAACATGTCTTGGTAATTATATATATTAATTCTACATGATTGAAATTGACAATTGGAGTTTTTATAGCATAAGTTGAGGCTTATATATATTTTTTATGAAAAACTAAATTGTCGTTGAAAAGTTACATGTGATGTCTTATTTTTGTATCAAAAATCATTTACATGTAAGAAACACTTATTGGTTAATGAAAGTATGAGAAAATTTTATAATTAATAATTCAAATAATTAATAAATTTTCATTCTCCCATGTCTATTAATTATAAGAGGGTTGACTATATATATATATGTGTGTGTGTGTGTGTGCGCGTGTGTATTGATGTATATGACTATCTATTCTCGAAGTTTTTGGCTGCGTTTGGATAGTGATTCAGATATGATTTTTTGAAAAATGTTTTTGAAATGTGTTTCAGAATTTTGTAATTAATTTTTTAAAAACTGTGAAAATGCGTTTAGTTATATTAATTAAAGTTTAATTTCTGAGTTAAAAATTATAAAAATGCGTTTGGATGTGGTAATCTTAAAACAGATTTCGTGAGTTTGAAATGGAAAGAAAGTTGACGTCCGCTTAAGCTTCCTCGTCGACGTCCGCTTAACCCTTACCCCAACACCCTCATCATCGTCACTATTGTTCATTTTGTCTCCACGCTCCAATTTATGATTAACCTCGTCAATTTCACCCTCATCATCATCGATCAAAGTCGTGAATCGCCTCCGCTTTGTGGCCATTGGGGCAGGAAGGGGCGATGGGCTCACATTTTTGTCAACTGAACCAATAGTGGAGTTGCTGATCCAATCCGTGGCGGCGGCGGTGCTTTGCTGTCGTTTTTTGAGGGACTTTTCGCGCTCAGCTCGGAGTTTCTTGACGCTACCTTCGATACGGCCTTAGAGATGGTGGCGCTTTAACCGCAGCCCACCCGTCGACCAGTGAGCTTCTTCGGCCCACGACATGAACGGATCGATTACGGAGACCGGTGGGTCGACTCTCTCACCATTGAACTTCACGTCTGTATAGATTCGAGGCCTTGGTAAGCTGTTGTCGTAAAATTTTCCTGGACCAAGGGCTACAACCATGGCTGATTGTTGAATAACTGAGCGATCTGCTTCTATATATATATATATATATATATATATATATGGAGATTCTAGAAACACGAAAGAGGGAGAATAGAGTGAGCAAATTTCTCAGTTTGTTGTGTCTAATTTATACCATGTAAAAATGGTTTCTGGGGCAGGGTAATTTTGGCGGGATATCGGTGTCGGAGGTATTAGAGCCGCCGGAATCGCCTTTGCCGTACTTGGAACCAGGCAGCGATGCCGAAGCAGTGGCAGTGGATGAAGATGAGGAAATGAAGATGTATACTAGGAACTTTTTTCTCTTCATTTCAAAAAGTCTTTCAAGTGATATTTGAGAAACTCAATCAGAATTCATATCCAAACAACTTTTTCAATTTTTGGATACACTCAATTCATTTCTCAGTAGCTATCCAAACAGGGCCTTTGACTTTCACTGATATGTAATGAAAGAGATCGTTCACTATAGTTTAATATGACGATTGCTTATATACTCTTCGAGCACAAGGGTATGAGCATTAATGGTGACTCAATGTGTGGTTTTGTTGTTCAGGAACTCCAACGAGCGAAATTTGAGATCCAAATTAGTGCCAAAGGGTTGCTGGGCTGGTATGGTCATCGCTAATGGTGATGGGCGGTAGAGGTTTTTGGTGATGACGCATTGTTCATTTTTTCAAAGTTCCATAATGATGGTTACCCGCAGTTTTTTGGTGTTAGATTTTTTAAGAGAAAACTTAATGGTTTTAAGAGATTGAGGTTGTATGGGTGCTTTGTGGTTAAGGAGACATCAAGAGATGAAGAGAAAAGTGAGAGAAAGAAAAAAACATTGACAATGTGGGCTCAATGATGGAGATAAAGGTTGTGAAGATGTGATTAATGGTACAAGTTGAGCTAATTGGTGATGTAGCTACAATGGAGTAAAAAGTAATAGTGGCTCGATGACAAACTGGTAAAATTGATTACAGTGAAAGACTAATAATCATGTAGCAGTTTTGTGATAATGGCGAAGTTTAGTGAAAATCAACAACTCAATAGGTTAATGAAAATACAATGGTGTTTGGTTATGTTTGTAGTTGGTGGAACTCTATGAATTTATTTTGTTAGTGATAGTAGACAATGAAGATGATTACAATGTGGCTGGTTGTTGACATAAAAAAATGTGGGGTTGTTCATCTCACTCTTGTTATTGTTATTGGTGGTTGGAGAGAGAGGATTGGGTGGTTTCAGAGTAGAGACAATCGTCGAGGTCTTTTGGTGTGTACATAGAGAAATTTCTCTATCTAACTAGACAAAGAAATTTCTCTATTTGTTAGATTGAAAAATTATTTATTTACATTGTCAACTAAGAACATAAGTTTCTCTCAATTTCCCACAAGTTACCTTCTATTTGTTTCTTTAATTGCATGAAAATCTTTAAAGTGGTGAAAGTATCCATATCAAATAAGCAATTGACCTGTTTGTGAAAGAAATATTTTGAGGTGCAGAGACAGAGAAATTTCTCTATCTATGCACAAAGATATTTCTCTATTTGTTGATTGAGAAATTACTTACAATGTTAACTAAAAATAGGGTTTCCCTCAATTTTCACAGGTTATCTTCTATTAGTTTTTTTAATTACATCAAAATCTTTAAAGTGATAAAAGCATCCATATTAAAAGAGCAATTAACTTGTTTGTGAAAGAAAAAAATTTGAGTGCTTAGATAGGAAAATCTCGCTGTGCTTTTATCTATGTGTGGGTTAAAATTTCTCTATTTTAAAAAGTGATTTTTTGACTGATTTCATATGCAATATTGATCTTATTTGATAGATCTTGACTTTTGGATTCCAAATGTATAATTTTTATAAAATTTGAATTTATATATTACAAGTTATTTAATTTGAAATTCATAAAAAAAAAAAAAAAATAGGTGGTGAGATGGCAATTTTGGATCCTCATGTGCGTCATCCATGAATTTTTATACCAAAACCTACGTGTCATCCTTGAATTGTAATACTAGATTGGTATTTTTGTCAACAAAATACTTAGGGACTTCTTGGGTTAAAATATTTTGAATTAGACCTTAGCTTAATTAAGTACATTATGAAGAACCTATTATTGAATGCACTTTTTGTTTACCATAGGATAGAGGTATAACCAACCCAATCGATCATTTTTCGTCTGGTTTGACTGAAATCAAAGTGGTATTGATTTAATCCGATTTTTTATTATATTTTTTAGTATAAAGGTTCAACAAAGAAACTAAATTGTCTAGTAAAGAATGGTTTGATTGTGATAGTTATGCATATGAGGCCAAATGGTTCACATATTCGAAAAGTAAAAATTATGTCATCCACTAGACACTATAGTTATTAAAGAGAAAATCAATGTTTTTTGGAGAACAAAACTTACATTGAATGCAATTAAATTATACATCTATATTTGTGTATTTGTGATTTATTTTGTTTTTTTTTTCTTAAATTGTGAGTTAAATTTGTATATCACAGTATTAAATTTTTTTCCAATTAGTTCTTTTTTTTCAAACAAATCGTTGATTGGTAAAGAATGAAGTATTTATCATATATTCATATTCTTTCCACCATAAAATATTAGTTATCTAGTTGTTGTTTCTATTCAAGAATCTTTTATTTAATTAATTAATTTTATTTTAGAATTTTATTAATAATGAATAAATCTATTTTACAATTGATCTATGAAGAATTTAAGATGCATTCCTTTTAAAATCTGGGACCGGGACGGGGTGGGGGTAGGGCGGGGTCAAGGTGGGCAATGTTAATGGGTCAAGGTTGGGGCTTGCTGCTAGACGGGACAAGGCAAGGTTGGGGACAGTCAATATAAATGGGGTTGAGGTCCTCGCCCTGCTGCCATAGCTAGACAAGACCTTGAGTGATTCTAGAAGATTTAAATTTGATGTATGAATATGCATTATGATGTTTGTGGTGTGGAAGGAAGTAAAACGGTTGAAGATAATGAAGGAAAACAAGGGAAAACCCATTAGGGTACACACAGTAACATCGTATGGGGCGGAGGAGGAAGAAGAATAATGAATATTGTTCACCTCATAAAACAATGTCTTAAGTGTCTAATACATAATATGGGCCATCTCATTTATAGTAGGACAATCTTGGTTTTTAGGCTCAATCTTGGGTTGCTCTGTTAGGCCTCTTAAAAATCCAGGTGGGCTGGATTTTAACAAGTTTTGGGTGGTATTTAAAAAGATTAGATTGGGCTAAGATCTAATATAATGGATTGGGTTTTTAACTAAATTTATAAGGGCTTTATAATTAAGTTGGATCAAGCCTGGCCCATTCTGATTGAAGGAATTAGAAGGTCTAAATGGATTGTTTGGGTGGAGGACTAATAGTTGTCCGTTTCTGGGTTCTTGGTTCAATTCCAAACGAATTTAGGGCCAAACAAATGGGCTCTTGGGTTGATTTGGTTTACTTTTAGTTTGGTTTCTGGGTTAAAATCTGAAAAATGCCACTCTAAATTTGGGTAACAAGTTTTTTTTTTGAATTCAATTAATCCCGTCATCCTTCTAAACTTCCTTACCTTTTGTGTTTTTGGTACCCATTTGTTCAGCCTCTTGCACTCTAGTTACAGCATTGGTTCCCTTGTATCCTCTTCTCCTACCAATGTCATTGCCATTGCCAATTTCCCTCCCTTGCCAAGTCGACTTACAAATGTTTTACGCACTACACCAAGTGGAATCCATTGTTGTTTAAGCCTTGTAAAGTTCATTAGAGGGGTTACTGCATTTGAAAGCCATGTTAGGCCAGCCCTTCCTCTTTTACCTGCCATTTAGGGTAACTTGGCAGGCTATACATAGAAAAAAGCTAGTTTGAGGATACTAGTTAATACAGTTATTTACATATGGAGGTTTACTTGTGATGCTGGGATATTTTCAAGTAGAGCCATCTAACTTTGAGGCATTGTAGGTGTTGATTGACTATAAAGACCATGAGGAGCAAGATTGATACTATCATGTAGTATATTTGGTATACATTGTGACATATTCCCAGTAAATGAGGAAGTTGTTCCTGAATTGGATCATTAACTAGAAAACTACATAGATGTAATAAAGTTAATATTAAGGAAGTTGTGACATCATTTAGCTTGTCTTGTACAAAATCATTAGAATTTTCAATTTCTTCATCATTTAAACTTTCAAATTCTTATTCTTCTACAATATTATCAACTTCTTTATCTTTTGTGTTTTATATTTCTTTTAACACATCATTTGTTGAAGTTTCTTTATTTTCATAACATATAGCAAGCACTTTTTTTAAGTACAACCTTATTTCCATTTGCATCCATGACTTCTAAGGGTTCAACCCTTCTCTACATACACCACTACCTCAGGACAATCTTGATATAGTTGAAGCATTTCCATCCCTTCTTTATATA
The DNA here is from genome assembly GCA_008638375.1 of Nyssa sinensis. Classification (NCBI taxonomy): domain Eukaryota; kingdom Viridiplantae; phylum Streptophyta; class Magnoliopsida; order Cornales; family Nyssaceae; genus Nyssa; species Nyssa sinensis. Next base: position 13,330,923 of record CM018043.1, on the reverse strand, counting down.
AGCTAATCAATATCAAAACATCACATTTTTTTGTATGTAGATTCTTATAATATATTTCACTATTTGAAGGGTTATCTAATTGCATGTACATATCTTGTAATTCAAAATAAGATATTAGATTTGTATCATAATTATCAAAATAAGAAACTTGTCCCCCTTTGTATAACCTATTGGGAAACTCTATCAAATGCCCCCATGATGCATTTCAATACAAATATTGAATTCATTCTGCAATTATTGAGCAAATGAACATAGGGAACATTTTAATTAAACAAGTAAACAATACTAGAAGGGACCGCATGCAACAATTGTGTGCTTATTTGTACCCCTTGCATTCTTAAAACAAGAAATTGTGAGGACATTTATTTATTTTCTCAAGGTGCAAAAATATAAAGAAATCACGTGATGGCAGTATTTTCTCATTATTGAGAAAGAGTAATGCTAGTTTTACCTTCATATTTTACCAAAATTGTTTACTTTCATGAGTTGACAATATTATATTGGTTAGATATCACGTGATGTCACATCATAATGTGATATTCAGCCAATATAAGACTGTCATATTTATTTTCTCAAGGTGCAAGAATATAAAGAAATCACGTGATGCCAGTATTTTCTCATTATTGAGAAAGAAATGGAAGGAAAAGTAGGGAACCACCACCATTCATATAAAAATCATTACTAGTAAAAACCATGTGTGCATTTATGTACAAAATAAAATGCACATCATTAGCAATGGATTGAATGTGCACAATGTTACACACACATTTTTATAACAATTGATTTAAATCCAAAATAAAATACGTACTTGGAAACAAATCATCTTCAGCTACAAGCAGGGGCGGAGGGAGGAGGGGCCGACAGGGGCCATGGTCCCCTCAACATTGTGTGAAAATTTTATTTATACATATAATTTCTCTTTTGCATTTCAATTGCTTTTCACGGATGGACCCCCAGCTCAAATTTCATACATGCAAACAACTTCGTTACACATTTATGTCAAGGTGACCAATTTAGTCTACCATTAGTTTATTTGATTAGCTCAAAATCTAATATTAAGTTTTATATTTTAACTGCAAATTCTAACAAGAGGGGTAACTCATGACTTTTCTAAAAGAAGGTCATGGTTTTTACTCTCACTTCCTCTATTAGGAAGGAATGTATAGTTTGTTTTTTCTTCACAATTTTGGATTAGGCTTTATCTTTATACTTATTGCAGTTGTTGATTTCTCAAGATCCAAAATTGAGAGACTCTATGTATACATTATTCATTGGCAATATATATATATATATATATATATATATATTATAATAGGTCATATCACTATACTAATCTTAAAACACTGATTTTTAGTTGACTATTCATAACATATTGTTTTATTTTGTCCAAACAACTCATACCACATTAAGGAATTATTTATAAAATAACAGGTATGTTTGGATAATTCTTAAATTTAAACGATTTCATTCATAATTTACAAAAAATAAAAAAGTTATTATTTTGAATAAAATTTTTAAATAAATAAGGGTAGGTGATTTTTTTAATTTCAATAAAATAATAAAATTCTTAATTTTAAAAATCAATTTTAAATTTCATTTCGTATCGTATCGTATCGTTTTTTTTTTTTTTTTTTGCTTGTAAATTTATAATGAGTCATTTCTATTGTAGATTTTTTTTGTTTCCTATAATATTCCGACCATTAACATTAATAATATTATTTAATTTTACTAAGTGTTAGGCACTAGCCCTCCTTGTAAATAATCCTCGCTCCACAACTACAAATCCTAGTTCAAGGCCTCGATTCAACTTTAATTCTTCTTCCAATGTAATCGATTCAAACTCAGAGAAAAACCGTCGCTCAAGTAAGTCCTAGATCAAAGCTCACATTTCTGAAGCATTTTCCGCACATCCAAAAAGGTTGATGAAGCCTAAATTGGGGTTGTGGCCTGCAATTACCAAATGAGTCTTTTCTTCTTCATGCTCAAATAGGCCTTATTAAAACTGCACTATTAACTAAGAAACGTTTAATATTTTGGCATAATTTTTATTTGAAAGTAGACTCTATTTATCTATATATTATAGAAATGTGGTAGTGACAAGGAATTCCCTCTATCTATTGTGAATTCTTATTTTTTTTCTTCTGTTCTTCTCGTTTTGAAATTTTTACTATCTCCGCTCTTCTCTTTCTTAAATCTCAAATTTAAACAATTCTTTCAAAACTCCACATTTAACCAAAAATTATATTTTTGATAAACAAATAATATTTTATCCTGTGATCCAAATTTAACCATTAACAAACATAATCTCCCTTTATTTATCTCACTCCCACGTAATAATTGAAAATTTAAAAAATTAACATCTCTCTATCCGTATCCCGCATTATAATCCTATCAAGATTCTTCTTTCTAACTCTCTTTGGAACTTTCCCTATCTCTGTATCAAGAATCTCCTCTCTGCAGGACTTCTCTCTTATTGATTTTTTTTTTTTTTTTATGTTTTATGTTAATGATTTCTGATTTTTGGACAAATATATCACTGCTCATTCCCATAAATAAATCACATTGTAATACATTAACACAAACCCATTATATTACACCATCTTAATCCAACATGGCAAGTCGATAGGTTGTGCTTCACCATCACAAGTTACATGGTTGTGATCCATCATCACAACACATTGCCAAATGTTTCGCTCAATCTTTCATCTTTCAAGATCGGTGTTGGTTCTCAATTTTTCATCATATTGTACTAAACCATATTTTATATTCAAGTCTTTTTTGTTTAGAATCAATAAAAACTCTCCGGAAGTGATTTGTGGTGTTCGTTTTGTGATGAGGTGGGATGCAAACTAGTCCCTTTTCTTTTTTTATCTGACGTGTTTCATTTGTTTGATTAAATTTTTATAACTCTAAACAACTACTAATCCTGATATTTATAATAAATTTTTAAAAAATTAATCCCAATCCATATATATATATATATATGTTAAGTAATAGGGATTTGCACAAAAATAATCAGTCAATCCATTGAACAATGCAAGTCCTGGATTATGGGTTTGGTATAGTTCGTTGGGTTATATATTGTAAGAAAAATAAAATAATAACCTTCAACTAACAACCGAGTAAGTTGACGAAATGTCATGCTCATGAACTTTCTGTGCAAAACACAACTGAAATGAGTCAAGAAGAAGAAGAAGACAACTGAAAATGAGCCAAGAAGAAGAAGACAGCTGAAAATGAGCCAAGAAGAAGAAGGAGAAGGAGAAGAAGACTATTGACCTCATCTCAAGTAATAAGTTTATAAAATTAGCACAGGATGACTTATCTATTACCGAAAGATAAAAGACAGGGTTTTAAAAAATATATTATCAAAAGATATCTTAATTTATTTTTCTTTTATTCTTTTATTTTGAGTTCTAATATACAAGCAATGAATCTAATTAAAAAAAAAAAAATTCAAACTCGTCTAATCTAGATTAGGTAGCATTTGAATTATTAAAACCTTACATTCAACTCTCCATGAGGAGTGTTTGTCTTTGCGGCGGTGGCGACTTGGCCTCTATACACAATTTTTCACGTGGGAGCGCAAACACAAATGGACCTCTACTCTGTTACACATTATCATCGTTATTACACTAAACGTCGCATGGATTGCGAAGGATTCTTGTGTACCCCTTGACCAGCCTTGAATTGAGGAGGATTCTTTCTCTTTATTCACAAAAGTCAACTTTCTGAATAAATCAATTGAAGATGTGCCCAATCGTCAAATAAATAAATAAAAACATGTGGTTCAATAACATGTTTATATTTAAGAGTAATAATGTTTAATTTATTATATATTAAAAAATTGCAATAATTAAAAACTCACAAATTCACTTTATGGTTTTGGTTTATTTAATAGTTTTGAACTTATCTCTTTATAGTTTTTCACGATATTATTTTTTTAGTAATAACATGAACACATTGAACTAAATTAGATGGTTAAACTAACTTGAGAAGACATATTGGGGTTACTCGTAAAAATTAGCCAATCAATGTGTAAACCATATTTGATTGGAAAGACCTATAGGAAACCTTTTTTTGTAAGTTCCTAAAACATAATTCCTTTAAGCTTGAGAATTGTGAAAAGCCTAATTTGGAGGGCTCATTACCTTTTAGGGTTTATCTAATTTGTTCACATTATTTTAGTAATAACTTGGCCCTAAATTTTAAAAAATATTTTTTTTTAAAATATTTTTTTTAAAAGTTTAAAAGGCCACTTGGATTTTAATGAACATTCCAAATTAAGGAATGACTAAATTGAGTTGCACAATGAGAAAACTTTAAAAGATCTTTAATTTTATGGGTTAATGAAATTTATGGGAGTCACACCGTTTCTCACCGATGATGTTTTAGATAATGGGAGTGACTTGCCGCCTAATGAGAATGTACCATTAGTTGGGATTGTAACACTAGAGGAAGATTCTTAAAATCCTTAATTGTGTAGAAACAAATGTAAAATATTTTCTCATCATATTTGTGAGATTGGATGAAGAAATTTTAACTATTACTCTACATGTTTAAGTGAATATTGTTTCTTATATAGAGAAAAAGGTTTTCTATTCTAATAGATGTATGAATAGCTAATATGAGTGATAAGTGAGCTAAATTAGAAAGGAATCAAACTTTGAGAATGGTTGATCTCTTTTTGTGTAGGATTTATTAACTAGTGTTTATACCCTATCTTTTTTAAAAATGATCTATCCCAAAGGGGTACTGACTATGTGAGAGATTCTCTCTAGTGGTGAGAATTGTCCTCATCTACTTTATTTCAGTGATTGTCGCACATTTTGGATCTTAGAAACTTTTTAAATGGACTTAGACATGATATCCTTTGTGGAGAATTAGACAATGATGCTATGTGGATAAAGTTTTGCGCCTTAAAGTCAATGAAAAAAGAGCGCAAAGTATGATTGCTCAAGTGTTCATTTGTGACCTAAAGATCATTTATACAATTTTGGGCTTTAAGATTAATGAACAAAGAGCATAAAGTTTGCTTGCTCAAGTGTTCTTTTGTAACCTAAAGCTATTGCCAAGTCAGTGGAACCTAGATTTTCATCGAGTAATTGGCTTCACAAGATCAAGGAAGCTATATATGGACGGTCCAAAGAAAGTATTTTGATCTTTTGTATACATACTGACATATATGAAATTAGTTGTCACCACTTAGAGGTGATTATCTTGTATTGAGGAGGACATGGGTGATGTAAACTATGCTTGGATTTGAGTTCCATGAAAATTGCCTTGAGGGATTTCTCGTTTTGTCTTTAGAAATCTATAGGCGATCTTGTTAGCACGGTCCTAACCTAATGACAAATTGATAGGGGACATACTTTAGTTTTGATCATTGTAATTGGATTAGTAGTGAAAACGATATTTTATAAAATTTTCTATTTGAACGCAATTGAGATTTTAAAGTGCACTAGGATGTGTACTCGATTATTTTTGCAGCTCTTATTAATGGTCAAATTATTAGAGCAGTTTAGTGTTTTGCTCACATGGTTGTTCAAATTATTAGAGTAGCTTAGTGTTTTGCTTATATAGATTGTTCAATTATTAGAGCAACTTAATATTTTGCTTGTATGGATGGTCAAACTATAAGAACGACTTAGTACTTGCTCATCAGACTATAGTTAATTAGTTTCTTTAATGTCTTAGTGATGTCAAGAATACACGGTTGGTCATCGCAATTGAGGCAATAGTTTGGTTGTCGAGATTCTAGTAATGCCTTAACATAGTTCCGTGTAGGCATGATGATATGTTCATTAGCTATGATTGTATGACAGCTCTAGCACATACAAGTATTACATTCGTTGCAACTTTATTCCACATTATTAATAACCTTTACAAGCTTGAGGGATATAAGAGCAGGCGATGCTTTTCCCTTTTTATGGTGTCTTTTAGGCTTTGGGTTTATATGGATAAAATCGTGCGGACTCGCCATTAGGTTGGAAGCTTAGGCTTGTTAGTGAGCTGGTAGACCAATAGCAGTAATAGGAGAACCAAACATATTGGAATTATTTTTTACTACACATATTTGAGATAGAGTTGTGCAAGGAATGTGGTCTTAAGCCCATACTTGGTAATGTTTTACATCTTGTGTTAAATAGTTGAGTTTATTTTAGATTTGATGTATTAGACACCATGTGACATTATTTCATCATTATATGATTTTGTGTTCATATTGAGATGATTTTTTTATGTTGTGAGAATACATAAAAGATGTCAATAGGTTTTGATTGGCTCTCTCACACGAGCAATCGCCTTGGCGCTTAAATAGCGAGCAAGATGAGATATTGTATTCTTGGCTGGAGGAAGAATTTATCTTTATCATATATGTCGCCTTAACAATGAGAGTCAAGATGAGATTCTTTTAAAGAATCGAGCATAAAAGTTGGCCACACACCTTATGTAACTTGAAGAAAGCCGAATGTGAACTTTCAAACAAGCGCTAAGAGAGCGATTGGGTTGGAATGTTCAGGGTTAGGTGTTGAGATAATGACAAGGGGCGCTGAGATTACTAGACTATGATTCGTATGACGTTATATACTTCTAAGAATGAGTTTGACATGCCCAATTAAGTGGGAGCTCCACCATAGCATACATTATGTATTAGATGTGCTATTGATGTGACATTTATAAAAGAAATTAAATGAATGTATCCCTATTTCATCATTATGTGAACTCTGAGAATCTTTTTGAGTTCCATTATACCCTTTGTGACTTATAACTACATTATGAAAAGAGAGCTTGATGTTGTTACTTTAGCACGTTGCTAAAAGACCATGATTAATGTAGTCTAACGGAGTACGTCTAGGGAAAAAATTTAGTTTGATTGAATTAATGTGAGTAGCTAGGAAAGACGGTTTTGTAATACACTATTATGTTGTAACTCATCGCCTAGGCGATCATGTCAGTTTTTGTATTTATCAATATGATCGTGAGTATAATACATATTGGATAATCTATGCATCGTAATGAGATTAGTTCTTGTAAGGGATAATGGATGTTGAATCTAGTGTAACAGAATAGTCTGGGGCATAGACGAGATCAGTTATATGTTTGTAACGAGGTACTATGTTAGTTTGATGGTAGCTTAATATAGTACTCCTACCCCAATCCTTCGCAGTTTAGTTGTCCATTGCCTTGCATGTGGAAGGTGATGCAAAGAGCTTAGTACTTAACCTATGTGGATTAGTGAGAGATGTTAGACATTCGGTCATGTGGACTCGAACCCATTTGACATCTATAAGATTTGTGCAGATCGTGATAATTATAATAAGAGTTTATATGTGGTTAAAACTCTTATTCGTTCTAGTTGGTTTGACTAACTTAAATATTATCACGTAAGTCTTAGTAGGTTATTCTATTAGTTGTGGTCATGGGATATAAACATATACGCATTGATTAAACATAAAGAATCCATGCATTTTTAGTCTCCTAAATTATCATGTGAAGTTTTGAGTGACGCTCTGTGAGATTCTTCTTGGGTGACCATTACAATGCCCTTGATCTTAGGATTGTGGAAATATATAGGCAACTTGATATTGTAACCGTCTTATTTGACGATGAGAATCTCTTGCATCGTTCCAATGATCTTTGTGGTGTTCCAAGAAAGCTCATAATACAAGCCGCCTCTTTTGCTTCCGCTCTTCTTGATCCGAAGAAATAACCGGGTTGAACACCTATTTGTGTTTATTATGTATTTCCTTAAGCCCTAAACCAAGTAAGAGAAAATTCTTGCTACCTAGCGACGCATCACAGGATTAATTTCTCACACTTGCAATCACGTGAATATTATGTAACTATTTAATTTTAACTGAAAAATAAAAATAAATAAAATAAAAAAATACATAAATATTGCGTATGTAATAAATTATAAGTTAAGACATATAATTCTTACTTCCAAACTCATCATTCCTTCCTAGTTTCAGCTAAAAGCTAAACATTATTCTTATAAAAATATAAATGATTATATATACACATACATATTACAAATCTATATGTCGCCCTTCCTGTATAATAGAAATAATATGGTGAGTTTCTTTTGTGGAATTTGTAGGAGAAAACCACGGTATATGAAGCCAGGGACACTATGATAGGACATGTATAGCATTGATTCACTTTATCCTTTGTTCTAGCATTAGGTTTGGATTCTCTATGATAGGTCATATGTAACATTCATGAACTTTATCCTCAATTCTAGCATTTAAGTTGAGATTAGGACCTATTTGGTTATTTAAGGTAAAATAAATAATTAATCCTTGTATATTAAAGCCGGTGTATATTGCTTTTTTCAACACAGAATTACATGTCTAAGTTGTATAATACGATGTGCAACTAAGTGATTGAATTTTAATGGATAATATGTCATTTAAAAATAATTTTTGATATTGCTGTACTATTGGATAGAGTTCACTAGATTGAGGTTTTTTTATTTAAAAAAAAAAAAAAAATCCAAAATGTATTTTTTAAAAAGATATATTTAAATATATTTATCAATTTATTATATTATAATTGGATATTTAATTACTCTAAAATATAGTATTATTTTAGTTATTTGAAATTATTTTTAAAATTTCTTAATTAAAATATATAATTTTAAAATTACATTCCAATTTCAATTCAAATTAGAAATTGTTTATTTTAATTATAATATTTAAATCTATTTTTGTAATACCAGTGCGTAGTAGGGGTGAATGGTAGTTTTTACAATGTAAAACTAATTGTAAAAATAAGCCCCTTAATATCAATTTCCTTGATTAATGCCCTCATTCCTCTATCAAAAATAAAAAATGAAGAGAGCAAATATTAATTATATTTCAGGTTTAACCATTTTTTTGGGCTTTGAATAGGGTTGGAGATGTTCCAAACAAAGTCCAAAACTCAAAGCACATTTTCAGCCCAGACAACCATACGAAGGGGTACCAAGATCTTGATGGGCTCAGACCCAGTCAGTTTTGTAACTCAAAACTAAGCAGGTCGCGTGAACCCACCTCAACTGAAACTCCGGCGATCCCCCAGCATCGCCACCTCCAGCTCCGAATAGCCTCCACGTCCATGGACGTCGTCGACTCACCCGAAGAACACGAAACCCTAACCAGCGATCTCCAAGCCCTCTCTTTCTCCACCGATGATCCGCTCACCAACCAGTTCGGTTCGCTCAATGACCTCTGCTACGAGCTCTCCTCCCTTCAAGATCTCGCCTCTCGTGGCTCGTGGCGGTCCATAATTGACAAGGTCGCTCGTGCTCGCAAGCTCTCGCTCTTATCGAAACCCCACGAACACCTCACTTACCTCTCCTACAACGTCCTGGCCCTCATCAAGCTCCGCCGCTGTGCTGACGCTTCGGCCGAGCTCGACTCCCTCGAAGATGACCTCGACAGCCGTCACTATAAATACCAATCCTACCCTCAGCAATACCCCAACCGGTCCGGTTCCATGGTCCCCTTCGTACTCCGGTGGCTCCACGCTGAACTCCCCTCGAAACTCGGTAAGCGGGAAGAAACCCTAGATCGATTATATATGCTTCTCGATTTCGTACGGACAAAATTGAGCGGCAAAGAATCAAATAAATCTACCGTTTCTACCGAATTGTGGAGGAAACGCGAGGGTTTCGTGACGAATTCGATTATTAGTCATCATTTGACTCATAAAGAGTTCAACGTGTGTTTAAGTTTGATTAAGGATTTGATTAATCGCTGTGACGATGCCAATAATGCAAATCCAGTGTTATTGTCGAAGCTAGGGCATGTTCAGATGCAGTATGGAGATTTGGAAGGAGCAAAGGCCACATTTGATGTAATTGAGGGCTTGGTGAAGGAGGGGAATGGTGAGGTTGAGTTGAGGAACCTTGTGAGTCGGAACAAGGCGTTGATGTATTTGGTTGGAAAGGATTATGTGTCGGCGGTGAGGGAATATGAGCAATGCATTGAGCAGGATAGTTCAGATGTGGTGGCAATTAATAATAAAGCACTTTGCTTGATGTATTTGAGGGATTTGTCTGATTCGATCAAGGTGTTGGAGAGTGCGCTGGAGAGGATACCTACCCTGGCATTGGATGAAACTATTGTGGTGAATTTATGTAGCATGTATGAGTTGGCTTATGTTAATCACTCTGATATTAAGAGGACCCTAAGTAATTGGATTGCTCGAGTTGCTCCCGATGATTTTGATTCATCATGTACTCGGATATGAGGTAATTCTTCTGTTATCTGCAGTGTGTTTTCCCTTTGAGCTTCATTTATATGTATGTGATTCACATTGTTGGAATAGTTGTTTCTGATCGATGGGAGTTATTCCCTTATTTTAACTTCATTTTCATTTGGCAATTAATTTTAGTTGTTCGATATTTTCACTTGTTTGGTATGCCATGCTTGGTTAGATAAATGGCTAAGGTGGTGGCTCATTTATTCTATGTAGGATGAGTCTGATGTTTATATAAAGTGTATCGATTGGATTCAGTTGTGTGCTCATGGACTTGCAATGTATTGGACTGAACAAGACATGAATTAAATCAATGACAAAGATTGTTCCTCAAACGATAACCTACTCTGTGATTCAGTTGTGTGCCGAGGATTCATGAAACGATATTCCTGGACTGCATGTTTATTCTTGCTTGTCTTTAATTGGTGTTTGATGCACACTATTTATTGTGTTTCCTCATGCATGGTTTGGACTTTGGGGAATCTTTTAGCAACTGTACGTGATATGATCTTAGGTTATCAAGAAACAGGCTGCCCTTCGGAATGCATAACAACCTCAAAGCTCAAAACAATGTGATTCTAATTATCTGATTAGTGATTTGGTATCAACCTAGGTTATTTGGAACCTGCCTATCCTTTGGAATGGGCAATACCTCAATAAGAAAATGCTATTACTCACAGGTGTTATTTTAATTTGGGGTGTTGGGAGCCGAATGATTGGGCTATAGAGTTATCTCTGGCTTTAGAATGAATGATTGCCCTTAATTGAACCACATTCTGACCTCAAAACTCAAAATAATGTTATTTGGTTATTCGATTATTGATGTGTTAGTGCATGTGCATTTGCACTGATAATATTAATTGATTTATTAGGCGAACTGATAACCTAGGTTGACACATGTAACAAATCATTCGTGCTTTCAAATTTTCCATCATTTTGGACTTTTAAATGAAAACCCATGGGAGTGGATAGCCATCACTTGGTTGGTTCAAAATTAATGATGCCTAGTAGTATTATATACCGCTTGGACATGGACAGGATGTGGATTCAAAATGATGTTGCCATACTGACAAGAAACTCTTATGACAATGGGCATTGATACTGATAGAGGGAGACCTGGAGAAGGCATCAGTATATAAATGTGGTTTCAACACAATCAAGAATTAGCAATATTATGCATAATAGTAGCCTGTTCCTCTATAGTTACGATTGTATTCTCCCCCCCCCGCCCCTGGGAGCTTCTAGTTTTCACCCCTTTTTAACATTAAAACAGAACAACCATGTGCTTGACTCATGTTGACTGCTTGTATGATATCATACATTTTATGTTAAAAATTTGAGACTAATCTGAGACGTCTGTGACACATCCTAGTGTGTTAAGAGGATCATGTCTAACATGAATGCAGTACCTGGTTATAATTGTCCGTCCAACATGAGGTTTTATAGTTTTTTTTTTTTAACATTAAAACAGAACAACCATGTTCATGTTGCATGTTGACTGCATGTATGATATCATACATTTTATGTTCGAGACAAATCTGAGATGTGTGTGACACATCTTAGCGTGTTGGAGGATTATCGTGTCTGACATGGATGCAGCACCCAATTTGTGAGTGTCTGTCTGATATGAAGTTTTATACTTTCATGTTGACTGCTTGTATGATATCATACATTTCATGTTAAAAATTTGAGACAAATCTGAGACATCCTAGTGTGTTAAGAGTATCATGTCCAACATGGATGCAGCACCTGATTATAATTGTCCGTTTGACATGGGGTTTTATAGTTCTTTTTTCTTTTTTAACATTAAAACAGAACAACCATGTTCATGTCGCATGTTGACTGCATGTCTGATATCATACATTTTATGTTTGAGACAAATCTGAGATGTGTGTGACAAATCCTGGTGTGTTGGACAAATATCATGTCTGACATGGATGCAGCACCTGATTTATGAGTGTCTGTCTGATATGAGGTTCTATACTTAATTTCTTTGCATGATATGTGGCATCTCTCCATATCTGGTTGTTGGATCTTGGTTTACAGTATAGATGTGACAAGGCTTAAATGAATATCCATTTATGTAATATATAAATGGAGATCTTGTGTAACCTAGTTTGAATTTTGTTCTAATCCATTTTAGTGGAATAATTAAACAGTACATATCCTCCTTTTGCTTTGCATGAAAAAAAAACATTGGAGCGTGTATGTATTTATTTTTATTTTTTTATAAGTCTTGGAGCATGTTTTTATGCATTTACCCATAGTGGTTAAACCAAAACAGAATGTCTTACAATGTGCTGTCATATTGGAGTGCCAAAGCTGCCCCTCTTAAATGGATTCAACAACTTTGCTTCAGGGTTAAACTAAATCAAAACCATCTGCTAGCAGGATTGCAGACTTAATGAGAACAGTGCTTGGATCTTCTTGCATGAAAAGCAAGCTTGTTAGCTGCCTTGTTTGCTCAGTTTTTCAACATTTTGGAGCTTTTAAGAGGTGAAGAAAACCAAGGCACAGTCTATGGTTCTGTGTAGAAATTTTCATCTGTTAATTAATTAAGACCTAATGGAGTTAGGTTTAATTAATTATAATTGTTGTCTTCCTTTTCACCAAATTTAACTTGTGATATTGATTACTATTTAAGAAATTTTCTTGTTAAATTATTTAGACAATGAATCCAAATATATTAAGCATCAAAATAAAATAATTAAAAAGCTAAGAATATGAAGGATACAGAGGTTTTTATGTGGAAAACACTACGGGGAATAAAACCTACTCCACCTGCAAAAGATCTACTAATCAATATGAACACAATTCAAATCTACGAGGATATTACCCTCAAACAACTAACCTACCAAACTCCAGTGGACTATGCTAGTCTGCTTGAGTCTTCTCGTTATCTACCTTCAATCTTGATTAGTCTTCATAACCACAACACCAGCCACGATTCTTAGATCTACTACCGCAGCAATGTGCAACTCTTCGTGCAATGGAAGTACGTGACTTACCATTGCTATATGCACCTACGTGTACTGCTCGACGTTAGGTATATAGCCTTCAACCCAAAGGTTCAACAACTTGCAAAGAACTTGACTATATTAAAGAAAAATTGAAGCAATAAATCTCTCATTGAAACTTATAAAAATAAAAAATAAATCTCTCAGTGGCTCTCTGTGCTTCAAAAGGCTAGGGTTATTTCTTTGTATCACAAAGTACCCTATTTATAACATAAAATTTGTGAATAAAACCTTAATCCTAATGGAAATAGGTTTATGCACAAAAATAGAAAGTTTGCCCAATCTGTGTGCGTAGAAACCCACGTGTGTTTGGACGAAGAACCCTCTTCCAGTTTTGACGTAGTGCTCCATTGAGACGGTTCTTGGTCTCCGTTCAGACGAACGAGCTACTGAATTTTAAGTTCGGTTTTGCGACAAAATAAATGAGAATTTCCAATAACCTTTTTATAAAATATAAAAATAAGTTTAGTAATAGTCTAATATGTAATTCTGATAAGTAGACTTAGCATATAGTCAAAATCAACTTGTACTTAAAGGTCGTTTTAACCATGTTAAAGCTCATATCTAAACTTAAAATCAATTCTAAGGTGTAGTACTTAAATGTAATGCATGATATGCATGGCCACATACGAGTCTTCATTTTATGACTAGTAATAATTCACTTGACTCAACCATGACTCTACAAGTACATGTTTAAAGAATTACAATCTTGTGGAAAAGAATTACCGACATAAGTTGTCTAATTTTGTTAACATGTTCTGTCTTTGGCTGCTGTTTTCTAGGCAGAAATTAGGACTCTAAAAGTCAATGGGATATGGGTTATGTCCTAAGTTATGAAGTGTTGTTTTATAGCACGGAGGTCAGATGTATGACTTCCCATAAGGTATATTCAGAAAGATCTGAAGCCTTCCCATTCATTGTATGTAGGCAACCTTGTGGATTTTTAGGGAAAAATAAGGCTGTAAATTCTAGACTCTCCCTTGTTTATGAGTTCGCTCTCCTTGGGCGCTCTTTTTATATAATTACAGCTACTTATCAAATATATATATATATATTCAGAAAGATCTGCAGCTGCAGTGGAATTATCATTTCATTTGAGTGTGATATTGCCTAGTTCCTTTTTGGAGCTATAAATACTGTTCTTGGTTTCCATTGATAAATACGAAGTCTTTTAACTAATTGTGTGATGGGATTTACATATCGTAGATTGCATCATAGCTGAAGTAGAAAACCTTAAAGAAACTCCATTAGAATAGGCATTGTTCATTGCAAGGGGCTGCTGCATCTGCATGAATTGGCATCTTGCAATGAGAAATGTTGTCTTTAACTTGCCAGCAAGGTATGAGGCTGCTTTGATTATGGATTATGAGATCATCAAGACAACTTTTGAGTTTTGAGGGCCTTGACCCAGATAATTCCTAGGAAAAATTGTAAGGACTTTTTAGGGGTGAAATTTGTTAACCTTCTTTAAGTGTTGGGGTAAAAATAAACAAATTGAAAATTGTTAGGTTGAATTGCTTTAGCAAATTGATTAAGAGGAAACGAAGTTGGGGTAAGCTTTAGAATGCTTTAGCAAAGCAGTATTTTTTTTTTATTCAATTGCCAAATTATGATTAAAGAAAAAAACCTAGAAAGGTTATATATGGGGGTAAGGTGGAATTTTCTTCATGTTCTTAGTCATTGGGGTCAAAGTGCAGGTAACCAGTGTAAGTTCTGTATCCCTGAGGAATAAACTACTTAAAATGGTTGGTTATCATGGTTCAACAATGTCTACTTTTGTTGGTCAACTCATCTTAACATTCCTAAATTTGATAATTTTTGTTCTATCAAGGTTGGCTAGAAAAATACCTTGGAGAAGCTAATGCGCCAATCACCTCATTTCAGCTTTTTTAATTGTGATTGTTGAGCATTGTGATCTCTATTATCTACCATTGTAAGTTGTAACCTTGTGGATGTCATCCAGACTTTCCTTTGGCACTTCACTAGCAATCCAACTAAATATAGATGTGAGAGTATGTTCTTGATGAGGAGGTAGCACATGTAAGATAGTGACTAGTTATGAAGTACGAATACTTTATTTTGACATACATATTCATGTTGGACACAAACACGTTCGGACACATGTCAGACATGCGAAAAATGAGTCCAAATTTTTTTAAAATTTTGCACACGTCCCGGGCACATTAGGCACACTTTTTTTTTTTGAATTTTACCCTCTTTTTAATTTTGAATTTTACCCTCTTTTTATTTTTTTGGTTTATATATGTAGATATATATATATATATATATATATGTTCTGTGTAGTAGTTATGAAATATGTTTTGGATCATAGATGTTGGTGATTATGAAGAAGTTCGTGAATTTTTATGCTATCTTGATATCTTAATAATATTGTTTTGTTTTATGTGTTTTTATGTTAATTTTGATTGAAATAACATTAAGTTTTTATTATAGCGTCATATAAAAAATATTAAAATATATATTTAATGTGTTCCTGACGTATCTGAGTCTTACTTTTTTGAGAAATACCATGTTCATGTGTCATGTCGTGTTGTATCCATGTCCCGTCTCCATGCTTCTTAGGGGTAAATGGTGGTCAAGCTCAGGTGGAAACTAGAGGCAATCTAGAGAGTGAGGAGAATGGATATGGGTAGCACTGGGCCCAAGGGCACGAGTTTAGCCCAAAGGACATCAGAAGAAATCTCTCACAATGCAGTTGCTTCTTCTATCCATAATGGATTAATAGACAACTGTATTTATAGGTGTACATGCACCTAGCTTATAACTGAAGCAGATGCCTAACCGTCATAATCTCGTGAAGAGAATGAATCTTGTGGCAAGTCTGTTATAGGAGGCCATTTGGAGTATTCAGAGAATGTGTTGGATGCACCATGTGTTAGGTGGTCCATATTTCTAATAGGTAGGCCAAGGCATAGTTGATGACACAAGACTTGTTTTGCAAGGGAGCCTCGAGGCACACACCACACATAGCTTGGGATCACACCTTAGCTAACTCTTAGCTTGAGACACTAAGCCATGAAATCCCAAGTATTAAGAAGGGACTGTGACATAGCCTTAATGGCTGTGCTGTGGTCATGAGGATTGCAGGATGACGCACTGGTCACACTCTCATACTGCTAGGATCATAGTGTGATATGATGGTCACACCATGACGCAAACCGAGCTCAATAAGCTTTTTGGATCCTACCACTAACGAGTCTAACTTAGGCAGGTATTTGCGCACCACGCTACTAAATTAAATTTTTTTGTTTTTCCTCTTTTTTTTTTTTTTTTTTTTTTTTTTGGGGGGGGGGGGGGGGTTGTTGTGGTTGAGGCATTGGAGAAGTCATCATTGGAGTTCAAATATAATCTAGTATGAAAAACCCCTAGTATTAGACCAAGTATCCAACGCCAAGGCCAAGATACTGTGTACATTCCTCTCTGCAGTGTACTATCATGGCGACATTACATTGATGGCTTTATAGGCTAAACCAACATGTCATTGACATCTGTAGTCTCTGTGTCAGTGGCAGAGGGGCCCACATGTTGAGTTTGAAGATGGCCATGGGGATTGATGATTGGGCTTCATGTGGCTTAATGGGAGCTAAACCAGAAGGTTTGCGCTCAGTATGGGATATTGGGACTTAACCCAACACCTTTTTGACATGTGCTACCGCTACTCCCGATCCCAAAGGCACCCTTCTTTCAAGAGGATTTGAGGAATAACTTTGAATTCCTTATACTTCTTTCTTAAAAGCTGTAAAAGGGTTTAGATTTTAACTGAAACAACCCTTCTGAACAACAAATCCAGACTTTCTTTGATTATCCTAGTAGAAAGGTTTGAACAGACAGCTTAAATGAGCTGATTTCATGTTGGGTTCAATTATGATGGGAGAATCGTTGGAAATACTTGCTGGAAAATAAGTGACTTTCATTTTGGAATGTTGTTGTTCTCTTGTATATTAGACAGAGCCCAGTTAACCTTTCTGATAGGGTGCTCCGCATCCTTCCTGTTAGATCACCTGAGTTTGAGGCCGTCATGTTTGAGATTTAGGAACTTTCTTTGTACAATGATTTTCCAAGAGAAGGAATTTTAGGTGGAACTTGATTTATAATATCTCCTTTTCTTCTGTAGACATGATGTTATTGATATAACATATGCACTTCCAGGGCAATAGATTGAGGCAACTGAGGTTTATAAAATGGTTACGAACAGTTGTATAACTGTGAAGTCCGGGTTGCCATAAACCGCAGAGCTCGTCCAATTATCTTACATATCCTTAACAAGGACAATGGATCAATTAAATACTGGGAATCCTATCTAGTTATGAGGATATTTTCTATTCTGTAATTGAACCAGACTACTACATTAATAAAATAAGCTTAGTTAGTTTTGGAAATCCTTACCGTACTCCATAGTTTTTTTGTCATATTAATCTTTTTTTTGTTTGGATATCAGTGACAATTAGGAAAACCATGGTAGTCTTGTTATTAAAGTACAGCTTATCTCGTCACCCAAGCCTCTGATAGTTCTAATTTAATAATTCCCACTGCTACTTGTAGTTATCAAAATAATAATAATAATAATTCCTGCTGCTACTTGTGGGTTTGGTTTGGAATGGTGTCACAACCTGGCACTGTTATAGGCACTGCAGTACTTTTTATTCTTTGATAAGTACTTGTCCTTTTCAATATTAACTCCTTGTCCCCAAGATAGTCCCTTAACAGTCTTCATTTGCTTGCCTTTCTTTTGGGTAGGATTTAACACTCAGTTTCTCTCCTGTCCTAGAACTTATTGAATTAGTTCTTGCAAAGTGCCTGCAACACCTTAGGGGGGTTAGGGGAAGATTTTGGTTGAGTCTCCTCTAAGGTGCTAAAAATGGTAATGCCTGATGGTAACTGGAAGGCTGGTTCGGTCTTGAATGGACTTATAAACAGAGATTGGTTTATTTGGAGACAGCTATGATGGGCCTTTGCAGGAGCAACTTATATAATCTGACTATATTCCTTGAAATTGAAGTTTGTTAGATGTTAGTGGCTTGGGAGTGCATGCAGGCTTGCTGAAGGAATCATATCATAAACAGGCCTGTTTTATTCTAGTGCCAAATTAAGGATTGGTCATGTTCAGTTTTTGTGGTTTTGAAATGCAGTTAGGTGACAATTTATGGTTGTTTGTGCAAAAGTATAGTGGGCATCTGGATACATTTAAGAAGAAGAAGAAAAAAAGGTTGAATCCACAATGGCTAATAAATGATTACCTTGAGCCTTTCCTTTTAGTATAAATCAGCTCATTCCTGAAAGACTGGGGGCCCATTTTCTTGGACCTTGTGTATGTTTCTTTATGGTAGCATCAGAACCGGCTATGATTGAGTTTTACAACATCCATACCTTTGAATGGTATCCACACATTCTTCTTGTTGCTTTTAGAGCTTGCAAACTCTCCAATTTATGTGCATGGAGTCATCTTACTGAACTTTTAACTGTCAAGTGCTCTCTCAGTTAACATCATCAAGATTGATTACCTAGTCTTCATTCAGAGAATGTTATCCTTCTTTGTTGGTTTAATGCCATTAGCCCTTTGCAAATAATTGGTTTAGAAGCTCGGGAAAAGCCATCTGAAACAGTAGAGAAGCAGGAATAACATGATAAGGCAAGAGAGAGATTTTGCAAAAAGAAGTGCAAGGCTGAACGGAGGAAGTAGAGTCCTTTAGTTGCAGTGTGACTTTTAATGTATTTATTCTTTACTGTGAACAACAGTTGTAGTTTTGTCCAAACTAAGTGCATTTCAGGTTCTGGGCATGAGAAGATTTGCGTCGACAGTTGGCATGATGTTTATAGTGCTTAAGGATGTGATATCATGAAAACACCGATTTTGTCACGTATAATGTGACATTCTTTTTGTTGTTGATTTCATTAGAACTCATTTCTTTTATATTTACCTTGTCATTGCACATTAATTGAGTTAGAATAGAATTTAATCGGTTCTAAAGATTTGGAATTGACCTGAATAAACTCAGAAGTTGATTCAAATTAGGTTTTTCTCTTCTTTTCTTCTTCTTCGGTGCTGCAAACTAGCCCAAGGAAGAAAAGAAAAAAGATCTTGATGATTGTATATATATATTGTGAACATGTCGTAAATTGTTGGATGCGTTAAAACCAAAAACAGTGAAAAGGAACCAAAATCAGACATAATTAGGGAATTTGAACCTGAACTAGATCGAGAATAGCCTTGGTTTAAAATATTCACGGGCTGCTTTGAATGAATTGTAACTCTCTCGCAGCAAGAAATTTTTTTGAATGAGATTAATACAGTAATGTAACAATGTATCCTTGTAATAATATTTTGTCACGTATAATGTGACATTCTTTTTTTGGTGCGATACAATACATATAGCTGGAAGAATTTTTTGAGTATCACTTTTTTTTGGTTATATATTTTTTTAACCAGTTTATAAGTTCTTTCATATCAATAAATTTAATTATTTTTCAAAAATTGTATAAATTAATTGTAATATTTTTATACTTCTTTAATATTAAAACTTATTGTTGAACATTAAGAACAAATTCTAGCCCTCTCCTCCCGAACAAATTCTTGGCTCTGTCCCATGACTTGAAATTTAGGCTACCGAAACATTTGGGAAACCTCATCTTTGGTCCTGTTTGACAAATTCAAGCCTGTGAAAAAATCGATGAAGATCCCAGAAGAGGATGTGAAGGAGGAAATTTTGATGAATGAAGAACAAAAGTTTCTCACAGGGAAGGAGTGTGCTTGGGATGTTGATCTGAATGCTTTTTATACTAACTCACAGATTTACCAAAATTGTCTTGTATAACCCAATGCCTTGTGATCATCAGGTAACACCAAAAATACATACATATATTAGTATGTATATGTATACATATTATTCAAAATGTAAAAAAAATATTTTATCAAGAATTCGATTCACGGGTAGGTTCAGTATATTCAAACTTTAAACTAAAATTAGACAGACTAAGTTTGTTGTATAAAATCTAGAACGGAATCAATCTTTTTTTTTCTTTCTTATGTGCACCCTACTTTCGAGGTTACATTTACTATTCAGCTCACAACGTGATATGGCGGCAATGAAGGCATAAAAGGGACAGAATAAATTTGTTTTTGTTCTTTAAGCTCAATTTGTTGTGACTAATCACCATGTGCTTGCCCTTGTATTGTCTAACAATGTTTCTAATGATAGGAATCCAGAGTTCGTGCAGAGTAGTGTTAGAGGGCGGCGTTGCCTTGAGATGGGCTCAAGCGTTGGGATGGTCCAAAATTCTCTGTTGTTTTAGACTTAGTAATCAACTTGTAGGCCAAATAGGGAAGTGGCTTCTATTGGAAAATGTTTTATTGCTCTGTGTTGGTGTCTATATGATGCTCCTATATTTACAAGAGATGAATCTTGTCAGTAGGATTTATAATGATGAATCACATACTATGTGAGTGTGTATGAGTATTAAACACTTCCAAGATGGATCCGAGAGAGAGAGAGAGAAAGAGAACTAATCCCACAAGAACTACATGCATTCGAAAAAATCATTGACACTACCAATGTTCATGCTTCAAATTGTAAAGATGTACCATAGGCTGGTATTCACAAGAACCATTTACAAATGAGTAACGGGAAGCAAGAATTCTCCAAGTAGCCTTAGTATCATCAAAACCACCAAACAATGCTGCAATGGAAGAGATACAAGTGTTTCAAAACCATATAATGATTTGATGATGATTACTATCCTAATGAATCACACGTGGGAGAAAGCCCTCATCCGATTCAGAAGATCCTTTTGTCAGTTTCGTGATATCTCTAGAGATGTAAAGCCCAAGTTTACACCTCTTAATAAAGTTACACATCGATTAAAACCAAATAGTATAGCTGATCCCGTCCAGAATATTGTGTATAGGCTGGGCAATCTCAAGCTTATCCATAGCATTGCTAAGTAACCTTAAAAATAAGAATGTCTAAGACAAAACACAAATCTCGAAGCAAAAGCAGAAAAAATAAACCTCAAAATCTTTAAAAAAAAGGTTGGAAAACTCGAAGAATCAGTCAAGATTAGGGTGAATTGGTCAAAATAAGAGAATGGGATGAACCAATTAACACTGTTGCCCTAAATGATGTGGCAAACGACGATGATATGGCAACTTTGGTCATTAACAAGTTTGCTTACATGGATAGTGATGTGGCCTTGCTGACGTGGATGCTGATGTGGAAAGATGGGTGTGTAACTAGATGATGTGGCAATAACACGTGGCAAAAACTAGGGTTGGTGTGGCACTAACATGTAGCATCCTATGCGTGGAGACTTGTAATGGCAATTACCAGTTTCTTAAAGCAATCAAGAGACTTGTCAAGAGTTTTGATGAATATTGCGTTATTGTATTATCAGATGTGCATTACAATATATACAGCTGAATGAAAAAACCAATTTCACTAATCTAGGCTGTACAATGAGATACGAAATCAGCTAAATAAGGAGAGAATTACAATAAGATTACAATCAGGGAAAAGTAAAACTCTCCAAAAATAGATGTGCTAACGTTGTGCTCTAGCAACTTGTACTCATATTTCACCTCCCATTTGTAGCGGCGAACTCTAGGTTCAGCAGATAAAACGAAGAGAGCTAAAACCAAGACTGCTAGCATCAATCTTATGCGCAGAAGAGAAACCTCAATCAGTGCCATTTCTTCAATCCCCAAGCTTGAATGAGGTGCACTGAAAGTATATATAAATTTCTGCAACAAATAAGATTCTAAAATTTAAAAAAGAAAAATTAACTATAATGGGTTAGCAGCAAGTTGTTCCCGCACTCAAAAAAATTACTGATTTGATTCAAATTGAGTATGCAATACCTAAATTTATATCTCCATTTATATATACACACACACAAATGCAGTGTCAATTTCAGTCATTAACTGTGGCTTGAATACTCACCTGTTATTTCCTTGCAATTACCTTGGCTTTATCATCTTGGGCCTCCTTATAAAAACTTTGAATTTTGTAAAGGAGTTTACCTTCAGCTTCAAGCGTAAATCCGGGTAGGAACATTTAGTATTGTTGAATTTCTTTTTTAGTGTTTTCTGCTAGGGAATTGCTTCGAAGGTTCCCAATCTAATCATACATACTAGTTATTCAAACTTGAAAGTTGAAGGCACGATGATATGGCAACTTTGGTCATTAACAAGTTTGCTTACATGGATAGTGATGTGGCCTTGCTGACGTGAATGCTGATGTGGAAAGATGGGTGTGTAACTAGATGATGTGGCAATAACACGTGGCAAAAACTAGGGTTGGTGTGGCACTAACATGTAGCATCCTATGCACGGGGAAAGGCGGTGGCGTCAAAGGACGCTTACGACCTTGTTTGGGGTTGATTCTTGCAACATTAGAAAGATCTCGTCTTGTACTTACTTTTGATGTGATAAAAAATATGAAAGGGTGTCTGTTGATCAAAGTCGTGGGTGTAAAAGTATCTCTAAGGTCATGCGCAATGGCTCACGATAGTTTTAACAAGGCTATTTTCCAAAGTGGAACTATTGGAAGCAATCGTGAAGATCGCCGGAAGGAATACCAAAAGAGAGAGTGATTTAGTGCATGTACTCTGATACTATGATAAAATTAAGAAGACAAATGTAAGAGAAGAATTACTTTATATTGATTGATTATAATACATTACTGGATGCCTCCTTATATAGGAAAATATTAGACTATACAAAGTAGCTAGAGTAAAGAATAACCTAGAAATATTTATAGAAATATGGTAATATACTACATACTAAATATGTTAACAACTCTAATGGGATGATGAGCTGTTTAAAAGCATGCACTCTAATTTTTATTTAGACTCCTTAATTTTTTTTTCACAAATTTTTCTCATATTCAATCTTCAAACACATAATCAACTTTGTTTATGCCTTTAATTGATTAGAAACTCAAAAGAAATTAAGAATTAATTGAGTGACGGTGGCTTGATCATATGGAGGTGGAGCATTTAGGATTTCAAAGAGACGGTGAATCATTTGTTGGTAGTCATGGTGATGTTGGGTTGAAAGATGATGATTGTCAAATTGATTTGTATTAATCTAATGGTTGAACTAAGCAGCAGTGAGTTGTGTCAATGACCATATAGATCGTTAGAGATAAATACATACACACATATGAGATAAAGATTAAAGAGAGAAAATAAGTTTCTTCTTTATCTATAAATAGAAGGAATAGAGTTATTTACTTTTTTAATTAAAAAATTTATTTTATTAAAACATGTTTTTGATAATATTCAGATCGTTCAACAAACTAAAAACAAACACCAAGTAAGAAATCACTAGTTCAATCGTCGAGTCAACCAGTATTGAATCGTGACATTATAACTACGTAATAAATATATTTATTATTAATATTACTAATATATACAATAATTTAAAATATGAAAATATTCCAAATAATATATAAGAAATTACTCGTGAAAAAAAAAAGTTGTGCATGTTTATAAGATAATTTTTACAAGTAAAATAATTGTATTTTTGGATCAAAATCAAGAACACATTAAGAATTGTGTGTGTGATCAAAGTTATGGACCATGATAATTTAACGTGGGAGATTGAAAAAGTGCAAAAGAATTATATAAATTACTACCATGAAGTAGGTGTAAAAAAAAGTAAATGCATAACATGAAAATAAAGTTTTTGATGAATTGGATTGTGAACGAAGTTTGACAAAATGAACTGTCAAGAATGTGACTAGAAAAATGTCAATCGCACACCTCATTAGCAACACATTGAATGTGAAATAGAAGCATCAGAAGAATAGAAGTTCAAGACTTTCTGTACCTATAAAACAAAAAAGCATTCAAATTCCAACTCAACATAACTTTCAAGTTGTCCCACATCAGAAGAAGGTGGAAGGATGGAAAACTAAAGACTTATATAAGAGATCTCAATGAATTGCGATTACCTATTTAAAGGAAATGCATTTATTGCTCTTTGAATTTGAATTAAATTTGGAATAGTCAAAATAATGAATGCTTGTCCACCTATTTAAAGGATATGCATTTATTGCTCTTTGAATTTGAATTTGAATTAAATTTGGAATAGTCAAAATAGTGAATGCTTGGAAAGCATTCAACGTCACTTCCGAGTATTTAATTTTTTTAATTTCACGGGAAAATGATACGTCTTGGGGGAATTGAGTAAAATGTTTGTGACTTGGCCGGTATTTTAAAACCGTGAACGATTCAAATGGTGGTATTTTTATATCAATTGAATCAGATTGAGTATCGATTCCAATTTTTTCAGTTGAACCAGTTAGTTTGGTCCAGATTTTAAAACAGTGAAACAGCGGTTTTTGGTGAAGAAGGGTAGCAAAGGATTTAATTGGTTTATGAAAACATCGTTGATAAATCCTACCAAAGGAAGTTAGTATTGTTTTTAAAATATACGACTGAGGATCTTGTAATTTTTTATTTAATTTTTTTCTTTATTATTTTTGAAAGATTTTTCCTTCATTTATTATTTTTGAATGAGCATAACAAATTTATAAAACTTGTATTATTTTTAATAATAAAATTAATATAGTTGGAAAAAAATGTCGAATAAGTATGGGCTTAATAACAAACAGTGTGGGATAACACTTGAGACAAAAATGGATGAGTTTAAAAAATAAAATCTTTTAGTGGTTCAAACCGAGATACGAAAATTTGAGAGATTGTTGGATTTCATAGAGTGGGGTAGTCCATTACTTCAAATCAATACACAAAATTGCTAAGCCAATTTTGGATCATTTTGTGGCAGACGGTTGATACTTTCTTGAAGCGTAATACTATAACACATCCACAAACTGATGGACAAACTAAGGTGATGAACAAAATCTTGGGTAACTTAGTTTGTAGTATTTGTGGAGATAGATTCAAGTAGTGGGATCATGCTTTGGTATAAGCTAATTTTGTATACAATAGTGTTATTCACAGTGCCACAAGAAAGCTACCTTTTGTAATTGTTTGATCACTTCTCCCAAGGATACAATTAATTTGGTTCGCTTGCCTACAGAGCCTAGTGTGAGTGTTGCAACAAAAATTATAGTAGAACAAGTTTAAGCAGTGCGTGTTGAAGTTAAGAAGAAATTGGAGAAAACTAATGCCAAGTACAAGAAGGCTGCAGATAAGCATAAAAGAGGCAACGTATTCAAAAAAGGAGATTCAATTGTGATTTTCTTACGTAAACTGAGGTTTCCAGTTGAGAATTAAAGTTAGTTGAAGCCAAAGAAATATAAGTCGTAAAAGATTATGCATAAAATCAATGGCAATGTCAATGTTGTTGATTTACCCAAAGACATAAGTATTGTAAAGACTTTTAATGTTATTAATCTTTATGAGTACAATACGGAAGTGACTCTCTATCCAGATTATAACTTGAAATCGAGTTCTCTTCAAATAGAGGGAACTGATATAGAATATATGATGGGTCCTTAATAAAATAAAAACAGACGGGTGTGGAATAATACTTGAGACGAAACACAATGAGTTTTAAAAATAAATTTTTTTTTAGCGGTTTGAAATTGGGTACCCCATCGTATTTCTACTTTGTGTATTTTGTGTAACATACGTTGATTCCCCGTTAGTTGTAGAATATATAATTGGCAGATATTTGATGACTCGATACAATCTGAGATGACTCAAAAAATAAGTAATGTGTGGGTTTCCTAATTTTTTACCCTAGTTTTGACATGTTTTGGGGTATTTTGGCTTTCTTATTTTATTTGGATTTGTATTAGTAATTCGGATTTATATCTTTTTATCTGCTTAAATATGATATAAGTAGACTTCTATTATTCAACTTTCAATAATATTTCAATTTGGAATTAGCGAATTTTTTTGTTTTTTTTTTTGTTTGTTGAGTAATTATGGAGTTAGTTGGTTTTCTAGGAATTCATGTGTTTGAGTTATTTCACATTTTTGTGCTGAGTTAACATCTTCACATAGGCTACCTTTCAGAAAATATCTATGGTTTACATTATGCCCAAGTGTGGTTACATAATGCAGCGGAAATGCCCTGTATTTTGTGGAATATACTTTGATCACCTATACTTTGGCTGCCATTTCATAAAATATCTATACACGGGTTAACTTCAAAAAAATTTGTGAGTGGAAATAGTGCACTAACTCAAGATTGATTTGTTGAAGGATATGTTTCTGATTGTTTCTGTCAATTTATATATAATAGATTCTGTTTTCTTAAACTGTTTTATATATATATTTATATTGGTTCTTTTATATATATTATATATATATATATATTTATATTGGTTCTTTTATATATATTGGTTCCTTTATATATATATATATATATATATATCAGTTTATATGTTGCAGTATCTAATACTGTTAATAATCTCTAAACAGTGAAAAAAAAATCCAAAACTAAGAAGAGAGGAAAAAAAAAATTATATTTCTGTTTTGTACAGAAAGTTATTGCTTTATTCTACTAAATTGAAGATTGCTTCATTTATTAATTCAGTTATTGTAAGCATTTCATATTGTCAAAATTTTCAAAACTTGGAAAATGCAGAAATTAAAGTTCTACTTATATTTCTATTTATTGAAAAAAAAATTATATTTCTGTTTAGTACAGAAATTTATTTCTTTAGTTCATTTAATTAAATTGAAGATTTCTTCTTTTTAGTAAGCTGTTTTAATTACAGATTTTTTATTTATTGATTGGAATATGTGTGTGTGTGTGTGTGTGTATATATATATATATATATTTGTGAAAAAAATTTTAATTTTTTTTAAATGGCAGTTGATCCTCCTCCTACCCCGGCCATTACGGCGGTGCTTCCTCATATGCCTGTTATGGAACCTATAACTGTGAGACATTGAGAGAGGCCAGAGAAGCTCAATAGCATTGATTTCAAGAGGTGGCAACAAAAGATGTTATTCTATTTGACCACCTTGAATTTAGCTCGGTTTCTTCCAGAAGATGCTCCTGTTTTGAGGAAAAATGAGACGGATAGGCAAATGGTTGCCGCCGTGCAGGCATGGAAGCATGCAGATTTTCTATGTCAGAATTACGTCCTTAACAGTTTAGACAACATATTATATAATGTGTATTGCACCATCAAGACAGCAAGGGAATTGTAAGATTCACTTGACAAAAAATACAAGACTAAGGATGCTGGAATGAAGAAATTTATTGTCAGCAGATTTTTGGACTACAAGATGGTTGATTCCAAACCAGTTATCAATCAAGTTCAAGATTTGCAAGTCATCCTACATGAAATTCATGCAGAAGGAATGTTTTTGAGTGAATCATTCCAAGTGGCTGCAATTATTGAAAAATTACCACCATTATGAAATGAATTCAAGAATTACCTTAAGCACAAGCGTAAGGAGATGAAACTTGAAGACTTGATTATCCGACTGAGGATAGAGGAAGACAACCGTGTCTCTGAAAAGAAGGCAGGCAAGGCCATTATAGAATCCAAGGTCAATGTTGTGGAACAAGAGTAGAGCTCTCACAATAACAAGAAGAGGAAGCACAATAGCAATGGTCCTAAGCAAGGTGCAAATAAGAAGTTCCAAGAAAAATGCTATGTGTGCAACAAACAAGGGCACCATGCTAAGGATTGCTATAGCTGCAAGGACCAAGGAAATCCAAACAAGAAACGTCCTCAAGCCAATGTGACTGAAGTAGACGACCTTTCAGACAATGTCTCAAACATGAATCTCTGAGCCGTAGTCTCCGAGGTGAACTTCATTGGCTACAATACCAAGGAATAGTGGGTGGATATGAGGGCTACTCGTCATGTTTGCTCAAACAATAAGATGTTATCATCATATCATAGCATAGATAATGGAGAACAACTCTTCATGGGCAACTCTTCTTCTTCCAAGGTTGAAGGCCAAAGAAAGGTGGTATTGAAGATGACATCGGGCAAGGAACTTACTCTCAATGATGTGCTGCATGTGCTGGATATCATTATTGAGTAAGAAGGGTTTCAAATTGGTGTTTATCTCAGACAAGTTTATCCTTACCAAAAATGGGATGTATGTGGGGAAGGGGTACATGAGAAATAGGCTCTTCAAAATGAATGTAATGACTATTGTACCTACAATTTCTAATATTAATAAAGACACAACTTCTGCTTATATGCTTGAGTCTTATAATGTGTGGCATGGTAGATGATGACATGTTAATTATGATACATTGCGTAAATTAGTTAATATGAAATGTTTGCCTAAATTTGAAATAAATCCAAATCATAAATGTGAGATTTGTGTGGAATCTAAACTTACAAAAACTTCTTTTCAATCAATTGAAAGAAGTAGTGAACCTTTAGAATTAATATATTCAGATATTTGTGATTTAAAATTTATTCAAACTAGAAGTGGTAAGAAATATTTTCTTACATTCATTGATGATTGCACAAGATATTGTTATGTTTACTTATTGAGAAGTAAAGATGAGGCATTGGAAATGTTTAAACATTTCAAGAATGAGGTAAAGAACCAACTTGATAGAAAAATCAAGGTGATAAAAAGTGATAGAGGTGGTGAATATGAATCAGATTTGGTGAGTTTTGCTCATAACATGGTATTATACACCAAACAACTGTATCCTACTCACCACAACAAAACGGTGTTGCCGAATGAAAAAATAGAACATTAAAAGAAATGATGAATGCATTATTATTAAGTTCTGGACTACCTCAAAATCTGTGGAGGGAAGCAATCCTCTTCGCAAATTATATTCTCAATCGAATACCTCAAAAGAAAACTAATAAATCCATTTATGAGTTGTGGAAAGGTCAAAAACCTTCTTCCAAATACTTAAAAGTGTGGGGGTGTTTGGCTAAAGTGGCGGTACCTATACCTAAAAAGGTTAAAAAAGGACCAAAGACAATTGATTCTGTTTTCATTGGGTATGCTCATAATAGTAGTGCATATCGATTTTTGATTCATAAATCAAAAATTCCTGATATGCATGTTAATACTATTATTTTGGTCTAGATTTTCTAACGTATTTGTTAGAAGATGAGCCTTAAAGATTTAAAGAAGCAATGCCGAGCCATGAAGTTCCATATTGGAAAGAAGCTAATGTAATACAATTGAGATAATATTAGTCCATCCGATGTTCTAGAGATCTTTATCCTAAGTATAACATCGACAACACCTAAGTCCTTCATGTCAAACTTATTGTTTAACATTTTCTTGGTAACTTTAATGACTTCATTATTACTACCCATAATGTGCATATCATCAAAATAGAGACAAATAATGACAAATTCATTTTCTGTATTCTTGACATATACACATTTGTCACATTCATTGATTTTGAAGCCATTTGACATCATTACATTATTAAATTTCTCATGCCACTGCTTTGGTGCTTACTTTAATCTATAAAGGGATTTAATAAGCTGATAAACTTTCTTTTCTTAACTTGGAATAATAAACCCTTCGGGTTGTTCCATGTATACTTCTTAACCCAAATCACCATGTAAGAAAGATGTCTTTACATCTATTTGATGTATCTCAAGATTGTGTATAACTGCAATAGCTATTAACATTCGAATAGATGATATTCTTATCACTGTTGAATATGTATCAAAATAGTCCAAGCCTTCCTTTTGCTTGTAACCTTTGATAACCAGTCTAGCTTTATATTTCTCAATAGATTCGTCTGTCTTCATTTTCTTCTTGAATATCCACTTATATCCGAGAGGTTTAGAACTTGGTGGAAGATCCACTAGTTCCCATGTATGATTTTACAGAATGAATTTTTAAACAAGATGATAGTAGTCCAGCAAGAACACCTGTAGATATAAATCTATATTTATCCAAAAATAATGGCAAAAGCATATCGCAACTAGAATATGCGCAAATAATTGGCAGCTTAATGTATGTGATGAATTGTACCTGTCCAAACATAGCTTATGCTGTCAGCAGATTGAGTAGATACATAATAATCCAGGTCCAGACCATTGGAAGGCAATAGTTAGGGTTTTGAGGTATCTAAAATACACCCAAACTTATGGATTGCACTACTCAAAATATTCAACAGTACTTGAAGGATACTATGATGCGAATTGGATATCCTATACCAAAGACTCAAATTCACAAGTGGTTATTTGTATACACTTGGTGGTGGAGCAGTATCATGAAAATCTTCTAAACAAACATGCATTGCCAGATCCACAATGGAATCTGAGTTTATTGCACTTGATAAAGCTGGTGAAAAAGCAGAGTGGCTTCGTCACTTCCTAGAAGATATTCCAATGTGGCCAAAACCTGTGTCATCTATCTGTATTCATTGCGATAGTCAATCAGCGATTAGTAGGGCACAGAGTCATATGTATAACGATAAGTCTTGACATATTCGTCGAAGACATAATACCGTGAAACAAATTTGCTCTAATAGTATTATGACCATTGAATACATAAAGTCAAAAGATAACATTGCGGATCCGTTAACCAAAGGTTTGACCAGAGAGTAAGTGAATAAATCATCGAGGGGAATTAAAGCCTATGCACCAAGAGTCGCCATAATAGGAACCCAACCTAGCTGATTGGAGATCCCAAGATCTAAGTTCAAAGGGACAACCGAATTATGTGAGACTCATTAAAAGATCACTATGAAGATAAAATCTTCTATCCATTCCTATGAGAAAAATAGTGATGCATATAGCGTTGAAAAGGGTAAGCTAAGCTTCTAATGATTCTTATACCTTGTTAATATACAAGTAGGGTATAACAGGATACTCTTAATAAGAAATCACCTATGTGAGTATGAATTGGGCCGGTTCTATGAGAATGATAAAGGCTAAATTCTCTAGGAGCACTTATGAAACCAAGAATTGTTCAGGACCAAAATGAACACAATCATGAGAACCAACTGTGTCAGGAAAGATTCTGTGTGAACGTTGTTGTCTTGGTTTACACAAATGATTGAACAGTTCATGTCATCATGTTCACTGATCAATTAGTATCCCCGACAGCATTTCACAAAGGAAGGTTCAAGGCCACAAGCTACCTTTCTCTATACAAAAAATTCTCAACTAAACTCTCTCTTAGTCTCTGCATGTCATTTGCATTACTTTCAATCAATTTCATTCATGTGGGGGGAACGTTGAAAAAATGGGTTTTTGAGCATTATAATTAGCTATCTTTGAGCTAAAATTAAAGTGGATCCCACAAATTAATTTTGGTGGGTCCACATGGGAATGTGTGATATAAGGAGATTAAAATTATATATTGGGTTACTCAAAACTATTAAGGAGTGAATGAGAAATTGCCTCCAAACATCACCACTTGAAAATGGTAATAAAAGCTTGAAGCTTGTGCAAAAAGCTTGTGTCCCCCATAGGAAGGGTACAAAGCTTTTAAAGAGTATATATACACTTAACTTGAAGGAGAGTTTGGCCTTTAAGGGGCACCCAAGTTTTGTGGAAAGGGAAAGACTTAGCACATGCTTGGTTCACCACACACGCGCGCGCGCCACTGCCCTGCCTTGCACCGAACCAGGCCGAGTCAGGTTGGGTTAGGGCTTGGGCTTGGGCTTGGCCCGTCGTATATATATCTTTTTGAAGAAAATTAATTTAAATATTTTTTCATTAATCGCTGTCGTTTTGTTATTGTTAAATACAAATCAAAACGCTGCCGTTTAGTTACCAGATTAATTAAAACCAAAAATGTCATCGTTCTGTGAGTACGTTTTTTTGTTTTGGTTTAAATCCAAAACGACGTCGTTTTGCGATTGCGTTAGGTTGAATTTTGACTGAACAATCGTCTTCTTTATGGGAGCGACTGTGTCTGTTCACCATGAGCAGACACGACTGAACCTTCATGACTGTACCAAACAACTATAAAGAGGTCTATAAATAAACCCATATTCACACATTTGTTTTTCACAAGTTTTCTGTATTCAGTGTTTGTGTTTGAGAAAGAGTAAACCACTGTTGGCTCGACAGATTCACAGATTGAAGTGCTGCTTCTATGAGAGTCAGATCATTGTATCTTGGGAGGCGAACGTCCAAGATCATGAGCACCATTGCAATGACGAAATTTGTCTTACGGACATAGTGAGAATCACTAGCCTTAATCTAATCCAGTTTCTGTAAGTGTCTCTGTATTGTTTCCATTACTGTATTATCATACTGCAATTCTATTTTGTTTTCTATTTTCGATTCTGGTTAGGAAAAAAAACATCATTTTACTTTACTGTTTTGGAATACTTTCTTTGGTTTTCCTTGTTTTCCTAAAATCAATTTCTGTTTTTCCTTTTCTGAAAGTTTTTGATTGTTTTCTGTCAATTTCTATATAATAGATTTTATTCTCTTAAATTGTTTTATATATATATATATATATATATATATATATATATATTGGTTCTAACAAATACAAGTAGTAAAACTTCAAGTTTTCATCAATAAGTAAACATACAATGGCAATATCGTTAAGGTTTCAATAATCTACAATGAAAACTCATTCGCAAACATACATCTTTATTGGGAACAAAAAGAAAAGAAAAGGAAAGAAGAAGTTGTGCACCAAAACTATCTAACTTTGAAATCGTATAAAATACACCAAAGAATAAAACAATGTGATGTATCTAGGAGTGAGGTGTGAACGGAATTCAAAAATGAACTTAAGCTTTTGGGTTAGATGACAAACGACCAAGAAAGACCATAGAGTCTTCTGAAACTATGGCCTTGGGATGCCTTTGGTAGCACCAGAGCCCATAATAGATGTGGGCAATTTTCCCACCTTTTCTATTCCTTCTTCAAACACCACTCCCATGCCCATAGCGAAATGAGCCTGTATATGGCAATGGGATACGAAATCAGCTAAATAAGGAGAGAATTACATTAAGATTACAAGAAGGAAAAAGTAAAACTCTCTAAAAATAGATGTGCTAACGTTATGCTCTATCAACTTGTACTCATATTTTACCTCCCATTTGTAGTGGCGAACTCTAGCTTCAGCAAACTCTCCAAAAATATATATGCTAACCTTGTGCTGTATCAACTTGTAGTCATATTTCACCTCCCATTTGCAGCGACGAACTCTAGCTTCAGCAAACTCTCCAAAAACAGATATGCTAACCTTGTCCTCTATCAACTTGTAATCAAATTTCACCTCCCATTTGTAGTGGGGAACTCTAGGTCCAGCAGATAAAACGAAGAGACTAAAAACCAAGACTGCTGGCATCAATCTTATGCGCAGAAGAGAAACCT
Organism: Nyssa sinensis; assembly: GCA_008638375.1. Taxonomy (NCBI): domain Eukaryota; kingdom Viridiplantae; phylum Streptophyta; class Magnoliopsida; order Cornales; family Nyssaceae; genus Nyssa; species Nyssa sinensis. The sequence goes on along the minus strand of CM018043.1, from coordinate 13,297,415 downwards.
CAATCAGTGCCATTTCTTCAATCCCCAAGCTTGAATGAGGTGCACTGAAAGTATATATAAATTTCTGCAACAAATAAGATTCTAAAATTTAAAAAAGAAAAATTAACTATAATGGGTTAGCAGCAAGTTGTTCCCGCACTCAAAAAAATTACTGATTTGATTCAAATTGAGTATGCAATACCTAAATTTATATCTCCATTTATATATACACACACACAAATGCAGTGTCAATTTCAGTCATCAACTTTGGCTTGAATACTCACCTGTTATTTCCTTGCAATTACCTTGGCTTTATCATCTTGGGCCTCCTTATAAAAACTTTGAATTTTGTAAAGGGGTTTACCTTCAGCTTCAAGCGTAAATCCGGGTAGGAACATTTAGTATTGTTTAATTTTTTTTTTTCTAGTGTTTTCTGCTAGGGAATTGCTTCGAAGGTTCTCACTCTAATCATACATACCACTTTTTCAAACTTGAAAGCTGAAGGCACGAACTTTTTGATTTGTCAACCAATGACTATTGACTTTATTTTTTATTTCTTAAAAACAAAGAAAGGAACACATGGCTGGACCTCCGTGGGTGCTGCCTGCTGAATAATTGACTCGAGAGCATATCTTTACTTTACACACGTGTACACACGTCCAAGGAATCTAACTTTTTTCAATAAACGGACTTTATTTTTTTTTTTTCGGGTAACGACTAATAAATGAGAGTGAAGATCTCAAACTTTTCTTCTCAGCCCCCTCAAATTTTTTTTTTTTTTTTTGTGAATGCATCAACACTAAAAACAATTATTTGGGTTCTTTCCTTTCTTTAATTTTAATTTATTTGGACTTTTGTATTGATGATCTATAGTTTCAAGAAATAAAGGTTTAATTAGATTTGATTAAGTTACAGTGGATGAGAAAAAGAGGAACCTGTGAGATGAACAGAGGAATAGAGGCAGAAGGTCATTTTTTTCCTTTTACTTTCACAGGTAGTGCAAGAGTATTTGGGAGGAGCGCACGAATAACGATATATATTATATGCTAACATCTCCACTATTCAATGTCCCTACTCCCTAGCATCCGCAGTGAATAAGTTTCCTCAGTTAAAAAAAAGTAAAGAAAAGAAAAGAATTTACACTCCCTATTATTTTGAGAATTGCAATTAATCCCTTTCTAATGGACTAATTACATTTACTTTTCTTATGAAGTGATATTTTGTAACTCATTACTTCCTACATTCACAATCTCTTAGTAACTGATTACTTTTTTTATGACATCATCTAATTATTCTTTTAAAAATGATAATTTTATCATTTTTTATAATAAATTGACTTATGTATTCTAATTTGAACAATTTAAATTACGTTTTTATCTTTGTAAAGTTGTAATTCCTCCTCACATGCACATTACCATTGCCCGAATATATGAGCTTTCTCTCTAAAACAAAAAAAATTATTAACTTTTTTATGCAATTTTTACAAACTCTTCTCTGTCTGAGAAAAAAATTGATTCAAAGCTTTTGAAGCAACAAAATTATATAAGAGAATTTTTTTAAAAAAGAAAAGATTTGCTAGAAAAAATCAGATAAATGATGTTTCTTCAAAGTGACACCCATAACGGAAATACTAATCGGAGTTTAACGTGATTTTAAGTATAGCAGTGATCTTGGATTCTTTATATAAAAATTATTTTGTTGATTTTTGTTATAAGAAGATTTATGGTAGTGGTTTAAATGAGTTTGGGTAAATTTGGGACAAGAAGTGAGTTAAGGATTCTTGGATCATCAATATTAATTAATTTGTACTTGAATTAAGGGTTGATTGAATGATAGAGCATATACAAGTTAATTGTGTTGTGTTATACATGTTAAATAATTTTTTAAACAAGTTAGTTGTGTTATACAGATGAATTGTATTTATGTAGGTTATTTGTATCAAACAGATTAACAAGTTATTTGGGTCGTATTATGTCACCCATTTTACATAACCTATCTATTAAATAGGTTTATCAAGTCTTGTGGTATTAACTTGTTTAACAAACGAGATATGTTTGTATTTGAAATGTTGACACAATTAATTAATCGTATTGTGTTAAAGTTTACACTAATTTTATATTTGTAAGTGTCTTGACATGATATGAATACGATATGTTAACACAGATTGATAGTCTTAGGTAAACCCATTGGATTATACATTATAAGAAAAATAAAATAATAAACTTCAACTAACAAACCGAGTTGATGAAATCTTCAATTTGATGTCATGCAAGCGGTTGGCTAAAAGTCCAAATAGATTTCTCCAAAGCGAGGGCTATGACGGTAATTTTCCTATACCAAGTAGCTTCATAAAACATAATTGAAAAGGACTAAAAAACTTTTAATAAATAAAACAAAGACTTCAAGTAACATTAGCAAATGGGACAGTTTGTCTTCAAGGGTTTTTTTACTATTTATACATTTGTAAATAATATTTTAACATAAAATAAACAATATTTTATATTCAAGTCTTTTTTGTTTAGAATCAATAAAAACTCTCCAGAAGTGATTTGTGGTGTTCGTTTTGTGATGAGGTGGGATGCAAACTAGTCCCTTTTCTTTTTTTATCTGACGTGTTTCATTTGTTTGATCAAATTTTTATAACTCTGAACAACTATTAATACTGATATTTATAATAAATTTTTAAAAAATTAATCCCAATCCATGTATATATATATATATATATATATATGTGTGTGTGTGTGTGTGTGTGTTAAGTAATAGGGATTTGCACAAAAATAATCAGTCAATCCATTGAACAATGCAAGTCCTGGTTTATGGGTTTGGTAGTTCGTTGGGTTATATATTGTAAGAAAAATAAAATAATAACCTCCAACTAACAACCGAGTAAGTTAACGAAATGTCATGCTCATGAACTTTCTTTGCAAAACGCAACTGAAAATGAGCCTACAAGAAGAAGAGGAAGATTACTGACCTCAGCTCAAGTAATAAGTTTATAAAATTAGCACAGGATGACTTATCTATTACCGAAAGATAAAAGACAGTTTTAAAAAATATATTATCAAAAGATATCTTAATTTATTTTCCTCTTAAAAAAAGTTATAGATTAATGATTTTTTGCAGGACATGCTAAGTAATTTGTGTAGGTTCAAATTTTTTAAGGTTAAAATTTGTAGTTTTTTTGAGTTAATTATTGGAAGATTCTTAGGGGATGTAATAATAAAGTTGTACCCTCACTAACATCTTAAATTTTTAGACGAGTCGAATCAGATTGAGGACCGGTTTCAATTTTTTCAGTTGAACTAGTCGGTCCGGTCCAAATTTTAAAATTTGGTGAGAAGGGTAGCAAAGTATTTAATTGGTTTTTAAAAACATCCATGATAAATCTTACCAAAGGAATTTAGTATTGTTTTTAAAATATACGAGTGAGGATCTTGTAATTTTTTTATTTAATTTTTTCCTTTATTATTTTTGAATGATTTTTCCTTCATTTATTATTAATTTTAATAATAAAATCTTCATTTATTATTTTTGAATGAGCATAACAAATTTATAAAACTTGTCATTCATTTATTATTATTTTTAATAATAAAATTAATATAGTTGGAAAAAATGTTGGATAGGTATGGGCTTAATAACAAACAGTGTGGGATAATACTTGAGACAAAAATGAATGAGTTTAAAAAATAAAGTTTTTAGTGGTTCAAACCGAGATACGAAAATTTAAGAGATTGTTAGATTTTATAGAGTTGGGTAGTCCATTACTTCAAATCAATACACAAAATTGCTAAGCCAATTTTGGAATCAAGGTGGGCAATGTTAATGGGGTCAAGATTGGGGCCTGCTGCTAGACGGGATAGGGCAGGGTTGGGGACAGTCAATATAAATGGATAGAGGTCCTCGCCTGATGCCATCTCTAGACAAGACCTTAAGTGATTCTAGAAGATTTAAATTTGATGTATGAAGGTGCATTATGATTTTTTTGGTGTGGAAGGAAGTAAACGGTTGAAGAAAAATAGAGGAAAACCCATTAGGGTACACACAATAACATCGTGGGGGAGGGAAGGGAGGAAGAAAAATAATGAATATTGTTCACCTCATAAAACAATGTCATATGTGTCTAATACATATATATGGGCCATCTCATTTATAGCAGGACAATCTTGGTTTTTAGGCTCAATCTTGGGTTGTTATGTTAGGCCTCTTAAAGATCCAGGTGGGTTAGATTTTAAACAAGTTTTGGGTTGTATTTAAAAGGATTAGGTTGGGCTAAGATCTAATATAATGGATTCGGTTTTTAATTAAATTTATAAGGGCTTTATAATTAAGTTGGGTCAAGCCTGGCCCATTCTGATTGAAGGAATTAGAATGTCTAAATGGATTGTTTGAGTGGAGGACTACTAGTTGTAAGTTTCTGGGTTCTTGGTTCAATTCCGAACTAGTTTAAGGCCAAACAAATGGGTTCTTCGGTTGATTTGGTTTAATTTTAGTTTGGTTTATGGGTTAAAATCTGAAAAATGCCACTCCAAATTTGGGTAAAAAGTTTTTTTTTTGAATTCAATTAATCCCTTCATCCTTCTAAACTTCCTCACCTTTTGTGTTTTTGGTACCCATTTGTTCAACCTCTTGCACTCTAGTTACAACATTGGTTCCCCCGTAGCCTCTTCCCCTACCAATGTCACTACCATTGCTAATTCCCCTCCCTTGCCAAGTCTACTTACAAATGTTTTACAGACTACACCAAGTGGAATCCATTGTTGTTTAAGCCTTGAAAAGTTCATTAGAGGGGTTACTACATTTGAAAGCCATGTCAACCCTTCCTCTTTTACCTCCCGTGTACGGTAACTTGGCAGGCTATATATAGAAAAAAGCTAGTTTGAGGATACTAGTTAATATAGTTATTTACATATGGTGTACTGCATTTGGAGGTTTACTTGTGGTTTTGAGATATTTTCAAGTAGAGCCATCCAACTTTGAGGCATTGTAGGTGGTGATTAACTATAAAGACCATAAGGAGCAAGATTGATATTATCATGTAGTATATTTGGTATACGTTGTGACATATTCCCAGTAAATGAGGAAGTTGTGCCTGAATTGGATCGTTAACTAGAAAACTACATAGATGTAATAAAGTTAATATTAAGGAAGTTATGACATCATTTAGCTTGTCTTGTACAAAATCAATAGACACTACAAGAAAAGGCACTTTTAGCGACGCACGTGTGGGAAAATGCGTCGCTAATGATATTTTGCGACGCACACCGCGTGTCGCTAAAGTCGCCGCAAATATTGGCGTCGCTAACAGTATTGGCGACGCACACACCCTTGAGCGTCGCTAAAAGAAACTATTAGCGACGCACAAATGGTGTTGCTAATAATTGGGAATGGGCGTCGCAAATAGTATAAATAGAGGCAAAGAGCGTCGCTAATAGTACCTTTTAGCGATGCACTCTGTGTGTTGCTAATAGTACCTTTTAGCAACGCACAATTTGAGCGTCGCTAAACGATAGTATTAGCGACGACCAAGTGTGCGTCGCTAATAGTATCTTTTAGCGACGCTCAAAGTGTGCGTCGCTAAAAGGTACTATTAGCGACGCACAGAGTGCATCGCTAATAGTGAATTAGTATTATAATTTCTTTACTTTTAGTGACGCCTTTCTGTGCGTAGCTAAAGGTTTTTTTTTTTTTTTTGCCCGTTTTCTAACCATGTTTACTTTGTTTTCTTTGTTGTTTTATTCCTGTTTAAACCTGTATCAATCATCCTGATATACAATATAATCCAAACATTCTGAAATGAATATATTAAAAAAGAAAAATACATTCATATATATATATATATATATTATACTAATTGCATACATTTGTAAAAAGTACAATTTAACAATAAATAGAAAAATAAAAAATTGTCTCAAAACATATAACTACAAATGTCCATGAAAAGAAAAAAAAAACAAATACAAATAATAAATCCCGATCAATCTGAAATAAAAATCAAATGGTATATATTAGAACAATTATTAAATATATATGAAATATAGAATGTGAATAGTTTAATTTTTTTTTTTTTGTTTTGCATGCAAAAATAATAAGAACGATATAAAGTAGCATAAGTTATAAACCCCAAAATGGGCTTTTTTGGACTTGAAACTTGCATAAGTTTCAAACCGGGCATTGGAACCGATTACAGTAAGTTTGTGCAAGTGTATTTTTATCATTTGTGAGGTGTGTGATGGGGTTTCGGTGTAGTTAGGCCAATATCCAGCATTTTGGTCTGTCAAAACCCCAAAATGGGCCTTTTTGGAGCTGAAACTTACATAAGTTTCAAACCAGGTATCCGAACCGAGTGTCGTAAGTTCGTGCAAGTGTATTTTACTATTTTTGAGGTGTTTGATGGGGTTTTGGGGTGGTTAGGCCGACATCCGGGGTTTTGGTCTGTCAAAACCCCAAAATGGGCCTTTTTTGGAGCTGAAACGTGCATAAGTTTCAAACCGGGTATCCGAACCGAGTGCCGTAAGTTCGTGCAAGTGTATTTTATCATTTGTGAGGTGTGTGATGGAGTTTCGGTGTAGTTAGGCCGATATCTGGCATTTTGGTCTGTCAAAACCCCAAAATGGGCCTTTTTGGAGCTGAAACTTGCATAAGTTTCAAACCAGGTATCCGAACCGAGTGTCATAAGTTCGTGCAAGTGTATTTTATCATTTTTGAGGTGTTTGATGGGGTTTTGGGGTGGTTAGGCCGATATCCGGGGTTTTTGTCTATCAAAACCCCAAAATGGGCCTTTTTTAGAGCTGAAACTTGCATAAGTTTCAAACCGGGTATCCAAACCGAGTGCCGTAAGTTTGTGCAAGTGTATTTTATCATTTTTGAGGTGTGTGATGGGTTTCGGTGTAGTTAGGCCGATATCTGGCATTTTGGTATGTCAATACCCCAAAATGGGCCTTTTTGGACTTGAAACTTGCATAAGTTTGAAACCGGCATCAGAACCGAGTTCCGTAAGTTCGTGCAACTGTATTTTATCATTTTTACAGTTTTTGATGGGGTTTTGGGGTGGTTAGGCCGATATCCGGGGTTTTGGTCTGTCAAAACCCCAAAATAGGCCTTTTTGGAGCTGAAACTTGCATAAGTTTCAAACCGGGTATCCGAACCGAGTGCCGTAAGTTTGTGAAAGTGTATTTTATCATTTTTGAGGTGTTTGCTGGGGTTTTGGGGTGGTTAGGCCAATATCCGGGATTTTGGTCTGTCAAAACCCCAAAATGGGCCTTTTTGGAGCTGAAACTTGCATAAGTTTCAAACCGGGTATCGAATCAAGTGTCGTAAGTTCGTGCAAGTGTATTTTATCATTTTTGAGGTGTGTGATGGGGTTTCGGTGTATTTAGGCCAATATCTGACATTTTGGTATGTCAAAACCCCAAAATGGGCCTTTTTGGACTTGAAACTTGCATAAGTTTCAAACCGGGCATCGGAACCGAGTGCTGTAAGTTCGTGTAAGTGTATTTTATCATTTTTGAGGTGTTTAATGGGGTTTTGGGGTGGTTAGGCCGATATCTGGGGTTTTGATTTGTCAAAACCCCAAAACGGGCCTTTTTGGAGCTGAAACTTGCATAAGTTTCAAACCGAGTATCCGAACTGAGTGCCGTAAGTTTGTGCAAGTGTATTTTATCATTTGTGAGGTGTGTGATGAGGTTTCAGTGTAGTTAGGCCAATATCCGATATTTTGGTCTGTCAAAACCCCAAAATGGGCCTTTTTGGACTTGAAACTTGCATAAGTTTCAATCCGGGCATCGGAACCGAGTGCCGTAAGTTCGTGTAAGTGTATTTTATCATTTGTGAGCTGTGTGATGGGGTTTCGGGGTGGTTAGGCCGATATCCAGGATTTTGGTCTGTTAAAACCCCAAAATGGACATTTTTGGACCTGAAACTTGCATCCTTATATAATTAAATAAGTTTGTGCTAGTCTATTTTCATATGTAAAGTGTCATGCAGTTTGTAGGCCGTTAGGCCGAAATATTTTAAGGAATTTTACGTAACATTTTCTATAAATAATAAATGTACCAAAGTAAATAATTTTAAAAACTTACCAAGGCTGATCAGAGCCTCCCTACCGGCTGAGTATTGTCTTCATAAGAGTCTCTATCTAGGCCTGCCGCTCCTTGAGCTCTGCCATCTCAACCCTCATCTCTGCATTCAGTCTCTCAGCTACCTCAGCTCTCTGGGTGGCTGCCTCAGCTATCTGGGTGGCTGCGTGAAACCTAGCATTGCTCTCGACCGTAGAGGACGATGCCATCGGCTCCATCCCACTCCCTAAGCCATGCACATATCCGCGCCTCTTACCTAGAACAGTCTCTCGTATCTGGTCATCAGTCGATGGTTGCTCACCCTCAGGGGTCGGCCGAACACACATCTCGACCATCTCGTCCTAAAAAACCATAAATATTTGTTACTACTTTTAAACATTTTATATTAATATTAAATTCGTAATAGTGGTATATAAATCTTTTCTAACTTACATAAAGTCGCTGAGCTTCAGGCCCAGTCCAACCCTTCTCGGGATTGTAGTGCGTCTTGTGCCACAACTCAATGGGGTTGGGTGGTGCTCCGGTCTCCTAGTCTCGCTGCAACAAATAAATAGTAGCTTGTGAAGATTGATTTCATGAGTACATTATATAATGAGAAATTGATACATTTATTAACTTACCATCTCATGCCTATACCTAACAAAAGAACGTGATCCACCACAGTTAGTCACCTTTTGCTTGCTTCTGCTCTCGCTATTTTTCTTACTAAGTTCCTACACTTGGCCAAAACAAAGAAGGTTAGTATAAATGACAATGATTCATCATACAACAAAAGTAATTTTGACATTTTTTACCTGGAATGCGTCATTAGCGAACCGGTCGCATAGTAACATCCAATCCTCCACCGCCACCCTTCTGTAGGGTCTGTCGCGAGGCTCTCTACCGGCTGCCACCTCCGCCTCGTAATGCATGTGGAGCCTATGTCGGTAGTCCCTAAAACGGGTTCCCAAGTAACGGTCGACTGCCTTCACGACATGAGGCAGGTGGAGATCGATGTCAAATTTCTCTTGTAAAAACATGTCATTGTCAAAACATTACGGCATAACATATGTTAAAATTTAGTTGAATACAATAATAAAAGACATACCTGGATATGCACATGAATATCTCTCCTCTCCGCGTCAGTGACTTAACTCCAGTCACTAACATGGAGTGGGACGTGTAGCCGGCAAATGATGCCGACCTCCGTAATGAACCGCTAGGCCCACCCAGCAACGGGCTTCAGCAAGCCCGGAGGTATCTCAATCCGAAGGGGCGCGCCCCCCGCTGCCTCTATCTGAACCTGTAAGCTGCGATTCTTCAACCTACCACGCCCTTATCTAGGGGTGGTGGCCAAAGCTTTAGAAGAAACAAAATAGAAACAATTAGTACCATATTTATATAATCATTAATAAAAATGAAAACTATGCATACCATTGACGGCAGGATCGGTCGACCCTGCAGATGAGGGGGAAGGGGTCGATGTGTCCTGCATAACTGCGCATCTGCGTGAACCTGGTCCAACCATATCTACAAATAAAGTTTAAAAATAAAATTGTTTCTATTTAATCATATAAATTAAAATCCTTATCGAAGTAAAAATAATTACCCATTACATCATAAAATTGAATATCCATTACATTATAAAAGCCGAAAACCATTACACTTGATACTAACGCATGTAACACCTATTACAATTATTCATTTGAGTCTGTATCATCATCTGAACTTGAATTTTCTTCATTCTCGGTACAATACTTTAACAATGTGTTATCATAAAATCACTTTCCTCGTCATCATCATCATCATTAATGAACGTTGCATCCCTCAGATCTAATTGTGTGGTATTGGTGACGTCGGAAGCTACGACATGAACTGGTTCTACATCAGGTCTATTCAACCGATACGAACTAACATTTCCTTGATCATGCCGGACAACACCATCGTGGGCAGTTTGAGATTCTTCTTGTAGTGCCTCCTCAATCCTCTCCAACTCTTCATCTCCCTCGCCAACTTCTAGGACATCATAAACATTTCTAGTTTTTATTTTTTGGACAACATACCAATCACCTCTTATTTTTGGGTCCTTCAAATAGAAAAATTGTTTTGCAACCGATGCCAAAACATACGGATCATCTTTAAATGTTGTACGTGACGTATTAACACTTATGAAGTGCTTATCAATCTGCATTTCAGTCTTCTTATTACTTACATCCCACCAATCACATTTAAAAATATACACAGAATGACCGTAGCAATAATGTAACTGTATGATGTCTTGTAAAACACCATAGTACTCTACAGTTTGTCCTCCGTCACCATCTCCTTCAACAAGGACCCCGTTATTCTGTGTTCGCCGACTGACCTCACGTTCCCTCGTGTGAAATCGAACACCATCAACAATTAAACCGGTGTAGTGGGATATCCTTTAATCAGGACCACATGCCAAGGAATATAATTGATCGTACGCCTCAGGAGATTGTTGGTGGCGTAATAACTTCATCTATTAATTCAGTACAAGTACAAAATTAATTGAATACAAATGCATTAACTAATACAATTACAATTAATTGAAACCTATTCTTACACGTTCTCCAAACCACTTTGGAAACAAATTTTGTTGTCTTTGCTCCAGATCAGAAGTTGATACATGTTCGCTTTGAAGCTCGAGCGTAAGCTCACTGCATAAGATAAGATATGTTATATGTAACTTACATTTGTATACTAACGTAGTATTGCAATAATTTCGATAAACTTACTTAAAATATGCCAATGTCTCCTCGCAGTTGTTGAGCACGGTGTAGTGGGCTCTTTCCAAGTCTTGAGGATGACACCATTCATATATACGGACACCTATTGGCTGCACAGTCTGATTAAACACCGCAAGGCCAGTTCGTTGTTGCCCTGGAAATCTATCAGAATTTCGCTCTTGACGATTAAACCTTGTCTTAATATCTTCAAGATGCATAGAGCAGAAGGTGAGACATTCAACATCAATGTAAGCCTCAGCAATTGACCCTTCCGGTCGTGCTCTGTTATGCACATATTGCTTCAATGTGTGGAAATATCTATTTTGATAATTAATCAGTTATAGATTAAAATAGTTAGGATGGATAGATAACACAATTCAAAAAATTAAATGTACCTTTCTATTGGATACATCCAACGGTATTGGATAGGTCCGCCAATTTTTGCCTCATGAGGCAAATGCACTGCTAAGTGGACCATGATATCGAAGAAAGTTGAAGGGAAAATCTGTTCCAACTTGCAGAGGATCACGACAACATCCCTTTCGAGCTTGTCAAGTACTTCCACATTCAACATCTTCGCACATAATTCTCTAAAGAATCAACCCAACTCAGTTAATGTAGTTGATATGTCATTGGTGAGATACCCACGTAGTGCAACTGGAAGAAGTTGTTGTAAAAGGACATGGCAGTCATGGCTCTTCAATCCGGATATTTTTCCATCTATAACATTTACACACCGAGATATATTCGATGCGTGTCCATCTGGGAACTTCACCGATTTAAACCACTCGCAAATCCTCATTCTTTCTACGGATGACAACGTATAATGTGCATGAGGCACGATATATTTATCACCGCTAGGTATTAGGTGCAGCTCTTTCCTTATTCCCAGCTCCTGCAAGTCCAACCAGGCTTTAACACTATCCTTTGTCTTCCCTTCAATGTTCATTACAGTTCCCAGCACATTATCACATATGTTCTTCTCGATTTGCATCACATCCAAATTGTGCCTCAACTTAAGGGTCTCCCAGTACGGCAAATCAAAAAATATGCTCTTCTTCATCCAATTTAAGTCCACATCAGTACGCTTCCTCTTCTTACTACTCGATATCTTCCCAAACCTCACTGGTTGGATGACTGCCAATTGCGCCAACACGTCATTGCCAGACAACAATGGAGGTGACAATTTGCGCTCAATTTGTCCATCAAACAGATGCTTCTGCCGATTTCGCCAGCCATGTGATGGCGGTAGAAAACGACGATGGCACATGTAACATATCTTCTTCCTATTTGACAAATGCAGGGAACATGCATCCTTATTGCAAACCGGACATGCCAGATACCCCTTAATGCTCCACCCAGACAAGTTCCCGTATGCTGGAAAGTCATTTATGGTACATAGTAACGCGACATGCAATTGAAATGTCTCATTCTTAGAGACGTCGTATGCCTCCACTCCCACCTCCCACAATTCTTTCAACTCGTTCACTGAAGGACGCAAGTACACATCAATTTCATTACCAGGAGACTTCGGCCCTAGAATAAGCAACGACATGTAGATAAATGGTTCTTTCATACATTTTCACGGTGGCAAGTTATACGGCACAAGCAACACCGGCCACATGCTGTAGGCATTACTCATGTCACCGAACAGGTTGAAACTGTCACTAGCCAGCCCAAGTCGTACATTACGCGGCTCATTTGCAAACCATTCGTGATTTATATCAAACTCAGCTCAAGTTTGTGAATCTGCCGGATGCCTACATACATTTTCCTTAGTAACACGCTTCTCCTTATGCCATCGCATATCTTCTGCCGTCTTCTGAGACATGTACAACCTTTGTAGCCTAGGTTTTAAGAAAAAATATCTCAGCACCTTGTGCAAAATTGTCTTGCTATTTCCTTCATTCAGCTTGTACCTGGGTTTGTGGCACACCGTACACTCCTTACATTGTTCAGTCTCCTTCCAAAATAACATGCAATCGTTTTTGCAAGCATGTATGAGGATATACTCGAGGCCCAAATCTCTTAATATTCTTTTCGCCTCGTAATATGATTTCGGAAGGGTCTCCCCAGTAGGAAGCGCTGCTTTAATCAATTCAATGGCTATATTAACTAATTTGTTACTCCAACGGTTGATGGTTTTAAGATGAAGGAGTTTTACGAGAAAGTCCAGTTTCGAAAACTTATCACAACCCGGGTATAACGGCTGCCTTGCTTCCCTCAACAACGACTCAAACGCGATCGATGGTCCCGTGTCACTCCTGTGACTACTCGCCCCAGTTGTAGCCCCCTGCAAGTCTGCCAGCATTTGTGGCAAGCCTTCGTAACCAACCCCAACATTATCACCAAAGTCATCATCGTTGTCTTCTTCTTCATCATCAAATACCACTCGTACGTCACGGCATTCCCTATGAAATTCTCAACACGTATACCTCTTGTCCATCCCGTGTTCGAGTAGGTTCTCTTTGGCCTCATCTATGTGCATATAATCCCTATTATTGCACCTCCTACATGGACATCTTATCCTATTTCTCCCATCTGCAGATGCACGAGCAAACTCAATAAAATCTTTGATCCCCTTCACATACCCTGGCAAATGCCTGCTCTTCAAGTCCATCCAACTCTTATCCATTTTCGTCTACCTAATACAAGTAAAAAATGATACTCGTTATAAATATAAAACATGAATCCTATCACCTCCAACTTTTCTCTAAAGGGTAAGGTGGTCCTATCCCATTCGTGAATGCACAATCTACATTACAATCAGCAGCAAATCAAATGCTTGATTCTACTCGGACAAAATTTCGGCAGCATCTCCCCACGGTTCTCCAAGTATACGAGATACGCCTAAATATATACCCAGAGAACAATAGGAGACCGTACTGAAATTTTATCATAGTGAAATATTCAAGCATATGTGCTATTGATTGTAATGCAGATTTATGCATTCCCGAACTGTCCTCTCTAGACAATTCAAGGATTGATTTTCATACACACGAGCCTAATCGCGAATAAATTTCGTGACAAGATTCACATGTGATGAAAATGACTACCGAACGGGACTAGGCTTACATGAATGCAATTAAAAAATTCATTAGTGTAAGGGCAAACTCTGATTGTCAAACAGAGTTTTACTTTAAAAAACATTAACAATAGCTTTGAAAATGCCAATACAAAACATATTGATCTTGTTTGATAACAAGTAAAAGCACCTAGCTTTCAATTTTTATTTATTAATTAAGGTCATTCATCAAGAATTATTTTCTTGGCACCTGACAACAACAACTTAACTAACAAAAACAAATCAATTGCTACCTAAAACCACTAACTGACTTAATAGGTCAGGTGTATCTAGTTGATCTCTCAATCTATAAGCCTTAAGAACTCTTTTTAATTCTTGAATGGATAAAATCCTTGTTGCTAGTTCATGACTTAGTTCATGAAGTGATCAAAGCAGAACCGAAACAAACACCATACATGTGCATTTAGCATTTTTAATAGCTAATCACATACTAGTGTTCGTACATTGTGCAAACTTAACGACAAAATTGATCAATGCAACTTACAGACTCACAGTTTGATCATAATAGAGTCATTTAAATTGGAGCAAAACATATATTCATGTCATAAAACAAACATAAGATTTTATAAATATTTAATATTATTAAATTAGAAGCGAAGTACAGCGGTTCTCAACGGGATGGGTTAATGATTATATCACAATTAGTATTTTTTTAGGTTGTAAGTAAAATAATTTGTATAAATCACCAAAGTTACACAAGAATAGACAAGGTGATAGCTACAGCATAGACAAGGTGACTACTCAATTGCCAGTCTTCCTTTTTTTTTCAATTTAAATTTTTGTATGTGGCTTTTATCTTCTTTTTCTGATAATTGTTTATAAATTGTAATCTTATTGGTTGACATGTTTGTGGATTCTCTACATTAGCTTAATCATTTCTATCTCCATGTCTATCTATCCCTCTTCCTCTCTCTCATATGGCTGATTCCTACGTTAGCATTTTAGTTAAAGTTATGCTTTAGAGGTTATAATATGTATTGATTTAATACTAAGTAATGCATTCAATTTTAATTTGTTGTTGTTTCAAGTTGGAGTGTAATCAATTTTTTGTTACGTTGCTTCAGGAACTCTGTTGAAGTTGTGACTACAGTCTATTGATTTTAAGGCTAAGAGACTACACACATACCAGACCACTGCAGCCATATATACCTTAATTTTCAAACCTATGGATTTTTTGTTTATTATTTTTCTTATTTTATCTTCATACATTTTTAAAAAAAATTATAAAGTTAGTTTTTAGAGCATAATTGTGGTTTTTTTTTAATGAGTATCTCTTGGTTGAATTACTTTAAAATAATTGGTAGTCATTCTAAAGAAGTTCAATAGTATTTTTTTTTAATCAGTAAATAAGTTCAATAGCATTTGTAAATAGTATACATCACTTTAATTTGAAGGGAAACAAACTCTAGCAACTCCATTACAAAGCCATATCAAAACAACAACAAGACCACTTCCGGTAAGAAAGAGCCAAACAATAGATGTGAACAGATAAATTATTATGACCTATTAAAACATGGCTGAATTGGTAGAAAAAAAAAATCTATCAGTTCAATATATGCTCATTCTATGAACAAGAATACAGAGTATATAAAAAACTAATTTCAATGGTTAGAAATCATACAAAATAGGGCGGAAGACAATATAATTATGGAAAAAGAAATACAATAGAATAAATTTCATACTAAAACCAGAATCAATACTCACCGACTGTTGCTTGTGGTCTCCTCTCCAATGATCGAAGAAAACAACGGACGAAGCTAAGGCTCTCCCGTGATCGGAGTTCGATGATTGAGACGAACGACGAAGGGTGAAGAAGAGCGAGAATCAGTCGCACACGGAGATGATCGAGAGGAAGAGATCGAGATGAGGAGAAGAATGGGGGCACAACCGATAGAGATCGAGAAGAGAAGAAGAATGGCGGCGCAAAAGATCGAGAGGGGAGAAGAAGAAACTAGGGGTCGGATTAAATGGGGGAGTTTTTTAGCGACGCTCACTGAGCGTCCCTAATTAGTAATTCAGTGTCGCCAATACTACGTAACACGATGTCGTTCTAATAATAGAACTATTAGCGATGCCCCGTGTGCGTCGCTAAGTTTGGGTGACGCACGTGTGTGTCGCAAATAGAGTTTTGCCCGTCGCCAAAAGTTGGCGCCCTTTTTTTTGTGCGGGAAAACCTTTTTCCTTGGCTTTTAGCGACGCACAGTTTGTATGTCGCTAATAGGGTCTTTTAGCGACGGATTGTGCCCGTCGCCAATCACGTGTGTCGCAAAAAACTACTTTTTTTGTAGTGAGAATTTTCAATTTCTTCATCATTTAAACTTTCAAATTCTTATTCTTCTACAATATTATCAACTTCTTTATCTTTTTTATTTTATATTTCTTTTAACACATCATTTGTTGAAGTTTCTTTATTTTCATAACATAGAGCAAGCACTTTTTTTAAGTACAAACTTATTTCCATTTGCATCCATGACTTCTAAGGGTTCAACCCTTCTCTACATACACCACTGCCTTAGGGAAATCTTGATATGGTTCAAACATTTCCATCCCTTGTTTATATGATCTAATCAATATCAAATCATCACATTTTTTTGTATGTAGATTCTTATAATATATTTCACTATTTGAAGGGTTATCTAATTGCATGTACATATCTTGTAATTCAAAATAAGATATTAGATTTGTATCACAATTATCAAAATAAGAAACTCGTCCCCCTTTGTATAACTTATTGGGCAATTCTATCACATGCCCCCATGATGAATTTTCAATACAAATATTGAATTCATTCTGCAATTATTGAGAAAAGGAAAATAGGGAACATTTGTAGAACCAATATATATAAATATATAAAACAGGTTGAAACAGAATGTATTTTATATATATATATATATATATATATATATATATATATATATATATATAGAGTAATGCTGACAACTTATTACTCTTCTAATCACGGCATTTACTTTCAACAAGGATGGATCACTTATGGCTGAAGAGTCTTTCTACTGTTAACTCTGTGATAGTCACAGTTTTTTGAAGATTTACGGGATTCACCTTGGTGGTGATTCTTCTTATGTCTGTGACTACGATGATGGTGACGATGCCTATGACTGGAACTAGGATGACTATCCTGGTTATGTTTGGGCTGTCTTTTGGAAGGAGCAACCGAGGGTAAGCCGTACCTAACACAGAAATTTTCGAGTTCATATTTGGCACGTTTCTTGTTCCTAGAGGCTTGGTTATTGATCTTCATATCAATGCACATCCGCATTCCTTCTTTGCGAACTATGCAAATGATATCACCGTAGGTAAGACTAGGGTAGTCTATGATTCCGGTGGTCTGACTAAGGATGTCTCTAATCTTATGGGCAAAAAGACTAGGGAGACCATTAATGAATTTTTCTTTCCAGAATGGTGAGTCACTGTCATCTCTGAGCATAAATCTAGAACAGAAGACTTCTTGGTACTATTCAAAGTCGCTGAAGGTTGGACATTTGAGATTGGTTAACTGGTCATGGATCCTAGCAGTTATGTGACTAGGAGTTCCTATGAAATGTTTGGTAATGGTGTAGATGAGGGTGTTGACGCCATCAGGTTCTGCTCTACATTAACTAGGGTTTACATATCTATTTCGAACTCTTTACTTAGTGTATTGAGTCCATGGTCAACTGGAGCATCAAAATCTGTGGGACTAGGAGAGGTGACTGATTCCTCATCCTCTAGAACTCTAGACTGAGATATATAACATGGAGTGTTGACTTGAGAATCCAACTTTAAACCTTGAAGGTCTAATTGTAGATCTCGTCTTGGTCTGGGTACTAACTTTTCAGATCTGGGAGTGGAGAGTTCAAATCTGGTTTGACTTATTGGGATACCTGAGACTGAAGATCTAGCAGAGGTAGACCTAAGTCTTTGTTCATTGAAACTGATCCAAATGCGACCATCATCTAACTGTTGGATGCGATCTACATTGGTTTCTGTAAGTTGGGGAAGAGGATGATTTTCATTATTAATGATCCACTCAGAAGGAAGAGTGACTTCGGACCATTGAATTAACTTTGGAACCTGGATGTTGGCTCCTTCTGTATAAGACTGGATTAGAAGAGTCTTATCTTTTGAGCTTCTGTTTATTGCATGTACATTTAGATTGGTTCTAAAGCACATATTACTCTATGTCTTATTGACATAATGTCTTATCTTTTATGTCTTATTGCATGTACAGAAAGAACCCCTATGCATAGAGTAATGCCGACAACTTATTACTCTATTATATATATATATATATATATATATATATATATTGACAGGAAAAAAAAAACAGAAACTTTCAGAAAAGAAAAACAGAAACTAATTTTTGGAAAACAGGAAAACTACAAGAAGTAAAAACTAGATTACAGTATGATAATAGAATAAAGCAGTATGTTTTTCCTAACCATAGTCGAAAATAGAAAACTAAAACAAAATTACAGTATAACAATATAATACAGTAATGAAAACAATACAGAAACAACACTTTCATAAACTAGAAAGTCTGAATTAGATCAAGGATAGTGTTTGACACTATGTCCTTAAAACAAATTTCGTCCTCACAATGGTCCTCATGATCTTGGATGTTTGCCTCCCAAGATACAATGATCTGAATCTCACAAAAACAGCACTTCAATCTGTGAGTCTGTCGAACCAACAGTGGTTTACTCTCTCTCAAACACAAACACTGAATGCAGAAAACTTGTGAAAAACGAATGCGTGAATGTATGTATATTTATAGAACTCTTCATGGTTGTTTAGTACAGTCATGAAGATTCAGTTGTGTCTGTTCATGGTGAACAAATACAGGCACACCCGTGAAGAAGACGACTGTTCAGTCAAAATTCAAACCAACGTTTTAATTTATTTTTAACAGTAACAAAACGATAGCGTTTAATTTATTTTTAACAGTAACAAAATGACAACGTTTAATGAAAAATTATTTAAATTAATTTTCTCCAAAAAAATATATATACAACGGGCCAAGCCTAAGCTTGAACCCGAACCTGAACCCAACTCGGGGCGACGGCAGTGGCGCGCTCGTGTGTGGTGGTCCAAGCATTTGCTTAGGTCCTCTTCCATGCACAAAACTTGGGTACCCCTTGGGGCCCAAGTCCTCTTCCAAGATAAGTGTATATATACTCTTTAAAAGCCTTGTACCCATCCTATGTGGGACACAAACTTTTTGCACAATCTTCAAGCTTTTGTTACTATTTCCAAGTTGTGATGTTTGGAGGCAATTTCTCATTCACTCCTTAATGGTTTTAAGCAACCCAATATATAATTTTAATCTCCTCATGGAGGAGAATACATTCTCATGTGAACCCACTAAAATTAATTTGTGAGACCCACTTTAATTTTAACTCAAAAATAACTAATTATAATGCTCAAAAAACTCATTTTTCTAACAATATTTCAATTAAATAAGAAATAGCAAGTAAACAATACTAGAAGGAACCACGTGCAACAATTGTGTGCTTATTTTTGCTCTTTGCATTATTAAAACAAGATATTGTGAGGACATTTATTTATTTTTCTCAAGGTGCAAGAATATAAAGAAATAGAAGAAAAAGTAGGGACCACCACCATTCATATAAAAATCATTACTTTTGGGAACCATGTGTGCATTTATGTACAATATAAAGTGCACATCATTAGCAATCGCTTGAATGTGCACAATATTACACACATTTTTATAACAATTAATTTAAATCCAAAATAAAATACGTACTTGGAAACAAATGATCTTCAACTGCAAGCAGGGGCGGAGGGAGGGGGGGCCGACAGGGCCATGGTCCCCTCAAAATTGTGTGAAATTTTTATTTATACATATAACTCCTCTTTTGCATTTCAATTGCTTTCCCCGGATGGCCCCCAGCTCAAATTTCATATATGCAAACAACTTCATTACATACTTATGTCAAGGTGACCAATTTAATCTACAATTAGTTTATTTGATTAATTCAAAATCTAATATTAAGTTTTATATTTTAATTGCAAATTCTAACATGAGTGGTAACTCATGACTTTTTTTAAAGAAAGATCATGGGTTTTACTCTCACTTCCTCTATTAGGAAGGAATATATAGTTTATTTTTTTTTCACAATTTTGGGTTAAGCTATATCTTTGTATTTATTGCAGCTGTTGATTTCTCAAAATCCAAAATTGAGAGACTCTATGTATACAATATTCATTGGCAAAAAAAAAATTATATTATAATATGTCATATCACTATACTAATCTTAAAACACTGATTTTTAGTTCACTATTCATAACATATTGGTCTATTTTGTCCAAACAACTCATACCACATTAAGGAATTATTTATAAAATAACAGGTATGTTTGGATAATTCTTAAATTTAAATGATTTTATTCCTAATTTACAAAACAAAAGTTATTATTTTGAATGAAAATTTTTAAATAAATAAGGGGTAGGTGATTTTTTTTATTTCAATAAAATAATAAAATTCATAATTTTAAAAATGAATTTTAAACTTCATTTCATATCTTCTTTTTTTTTTTTGCTTGTAAATTTATAATGAGTCATTTTTATTGGAGATTTTTTTTTTTGTTTCCTATAATATTCTGACCATTAACAATAATAATATTATTTAATTTTACTAAGTGTTGGACGCTAGCCCCCCCCCCCCCCCTTGTAAATAATCCTAGTTCCACAACTACAAATCCTAGATCAAGGCTTCGATTCAACTTTAATTTTTCTCCCAATGTAATCGATTCAAACTCAGAGAAAAACCTCGCTCAAGTAAGTCCTAGATCAAAGCTCACATTTCTAAAGCATTTTTTGCACGTCCAAGTAGGTTGATGAAGCCTAAACTGGGGTTATGGCCTGCAATTACCAAATGAGTCTTTTCTTCTACATGCTCAAATTGGCCTTATTAAAACTGCACTATTAACCAAGAAACGTTTAATATTTTGGCATAGTTTTTATTTGAAAGTAGACTCTATTTATCTATATATTATAGAAATGTGGCAGTGACGTGGAATTCTCTCTATCTATTGTGAATCCTTGTTTTTCTTCGGAACTTTCCCTATCTCTGTATCAAGATTCTCTTCTCTGCAGGACTTTTCTCTTATTGATTTTCTTTTTATGTTTTATGTTAATGATTTTTGATTTTCGGACAAATATGTCACTGCTCATTGCCATAAATAAATCACATTGTAATACATTAACACAAACCCATATATTACACCATTTTAATCTAACATGGCAAGTCGATAGGTTGCTCTTCACCATCACAAGTTACATGGTTGTGATCCACCATCACAACACATTACCAAATGTTTCGCTCAATCTTTCATCTTTCAAGATCGGTGTTGGTTCTCTTTTTGTGAGTTATTTTATGTGTATTTAATTTCTTTGAAATTTATAATTCAATGGTATTAATCTCTCCTTTTTAAATAAGACTTATAAATTAGATGATTATAGTAGTTCTATAAAAGGTCATATAATGGGTGGATTTCTCCAACAATGGAACCAGGAATTATTGTTGTGGGGAGGGGGGCAGGAGGTTACATCAGAATATGATGACTTTTGATTGTATAATTGGACTTATTTTCTTTTCTTGAAATCTTTACATTGGTTGCATAGAGAAAAAATAAGGTAAAATAGGTATGTTTTCATTGTGCAAAAGAAAAATAAATTGGTTGCTCTATTTATAGTGGCTCACAAAAAGGTCAGATAGATACATGACATTGTGATATTGCATTTTATTGAAATTGTATTACTAATTGTCATTAAAAAAGAACAGTACTTGACTCATGTTGGATACTGGGTCATGTGGATCTGAGTCCGTTTGACATCCACAAGATTTATGCGGATCGTCATAATTATGATAAGAGTTTATATGTGGTTAAAACTCTTATCTGTTCTAGTTAGTTTGACCAACTTAGATATTATCACATGAGTTATGTAGGTTATCCCATTAGTTGTGGTCATGGGATATAAACATATATGATTAAGCGTAATGAATCCATCCATATGTAATCTCCCAAATTATTACGTGAGATTTTGAGTGACGTTCTCTATGAGATTCTTCTTGGGTGACCATCATAGTGTCATTGGTCTTAGATCATGGAAATATATAGGCGACTCGATATTGTAGTCATCATATTTGACAATGAGGATCTCTTACAGTATTTCAATGATCTTTGTGATGTTTCAAGAAAGCTTGTAATACAAGCCGCCTCTTTTGCTACCATTGTTCTTGATCCGAAGAGGTAACCAAGTTGAATACCTGTTTGTGTTTATTAACTAAGAAACGTTTAATGTTTTGGCATAATTGTTATTTGAAAGTAGACTCTATTTATCTATTTATCTATCTATCTATCTATCTATCTATCTATATATATATATATATATATATATATTATAGCAGTGTGGCAGTGACGTGGAATTCTCTTTATCTGTTGTAAACCCTTTCTTTTTTTTTTTTTTTCCTTCTGTTATTTTCTTTTTGAAATTTTTACTGTCTCCGCTCTTCTCTTTCTTAAATCTCAAATTTAAACAATTCTTTCAAAACTCCACATTTAACCAAAAAGTATATTTTTGATAAACAAATAATAGTTTGTCACGTGATCTCAATTTAACCATTAACAAACATAATCTCCCTTTATTTATTCCACTCCCACGTAATAATTGAAATTTTTAAAAATTAATATCTCTCTATCTGTATCCCGCATTATAATCCTATCAAGATTCTTCTCTCTAACTTTCTTCGGAACTTTCCCTATCTCTGTATCAAGATTCTTCTCCCTACTTGACTTTTCTCTTATTGATTTTTTTTATGTTTTATGTTAATGATTTCTGATTTTCGGACGAATATGTCACTGCTCATTGCCATAAATAAATCCCATTGTAATGCATTAACACAAACTCATATATTACACCATCTTAATCCAATATGGCAAGTCGATAGGTTGTGCTTCGCCATCACAACACATTGCCAAATGTTTCGCTCAATCTTTCATCTTTCAAGATCAGTGTTGGCTCTCTTTTTGTGAGTTATTTTATGTGTATTTAATTTCTTTGAATTTATAATTCAGTGGCATTAATCTCTCATTTTTAAATAGGACTTATAAATTGGATGATTATAGTAGTTCTATAAAATGTCATATAATGGGCGGATTTCTCCAACAATGGAACCAGAAATTATTGTTTGGGGGGGTTACAACAGAATATGATGACTTTTGATTGTATAATTGGACTTATTTTCTTTCGTTGAATTCTTTATATTGGTTGCATAGAAAACAAATAAGGTAAAGTATGTATGTTTTCATTGTGCAAAATAAATAAGTTGGTTGCTCTATTTATAATGACTCGCGAGAAGGTCAGATAGATACATGACATTGCGCTATTGCATTTGATTGAAATTGTATTAGTAATTGTAATTAAAAAATAACAGTACTTGACTCATGTTGGACATGGGGTCATGTGGACCTAAGTTCGTTTGACATCCACAAGATTTGTGCAGATCGTGATAATTATAGTAAGAGTTTATATATAGTTAAAACTCTTATATGTTTTAATTGGTTTAACCAACTTAGATATTATCACGTAAGTCTTGTAGGTTATCACATTAGTTGTGGTCATAGGATATAAACATATACGCATTGATTAAGTATAAGGAATCTATCCATGTTTAGTCTTCCAAATTATCACGTGAGGTTTTGAGTGACACTCTCTCTAAGACTCTTCTTGGGTAACCATCATAGTGTCCTTGGTCTTGGATCGTGGAAATATATAGGCGACTCGATATTGTTGCCATCCTATTTGACGAGGAGGATTTTTTACAGCGTTCCAATAATCTTTATGGTGTTCTAAGAAAACTCGTAATACAAGCCGCTTCTTTCGCTTTCGCTGTTCTAGATCCGAAAACGTAAACGAGTTAAACACCCTTTTTTTTATTATGAATTTTCGTCATTGGTATCAGATCCATAGGCTTGTATTCGCTAATATATGTGTTGTATGCATGTATAATATCTAATATATGTATTTATGCATGTATATTTATTAAGAGAGAAAATCATGCATTAAACCCACACGACTAATTTTTAAAAGATCATTATAAGAATACATTTTGAATGATCCGCCATGGTAGATGTGTTCTTTATAAACCTATTAGGTAGCCCTTAAAATTTTATGACGATCCACCGTCAGATCTGTGAAATATCTAAGTTTAAAGTTCAGAGTTTTCAAGAAAACACAACTTTAATACAAATGTTTGAGTTTTAATACAATCTGTAAAACCTCGATTATTGTTCATAAACTTTATATCGATTTGTTCATTGTTCCAAGAGTTTTCCAACAATATATGGTACACAATTTTTCAACGAAAAAATGAGTAAGATATGAGGTCCCAAAGTTTGACAGCAGTCATGGCCAAACCTTATTTTTGGAGAAGATAAATTACAGAAGAATGCAACCCTCACTCTCGGTAGGGCACGTGGGAGCGTGTGTATCAACTTATAGGGCATGTTTTTGATATCTCCTGAGAATGTGCCTCACTCACTGAATTTGTGACCCCGTGATATATTTTTTGTAATTTTTTAGTTTCTGAAAATTAGTTTAAATTAATTTTTATTACCAAAAAGTGTCAAGATGTGTTTAAATACTTTTTAAAAAATTCTAGAGAGTTATATTTGTGATTAAAACTAAATATCAGTATTTAGTATACTGTTGGGAGTCCAAGTTATTTTTTGGTGAATCTTTTTTTACCTATTTTTGATATTTTTGGAGTTTTAAAAATTAGTTTTTTATTCCAAAAATTAGTTAAAAATTTAAGAAAATTTATTTTAAATGTGAAAAATTCTTGGAAAGGCTCTAGAAATTAAAAACAATTACAATATGTGTGGCTCATATTTTTTTGGGTCATGTGTGAATTATTATTTTTTTAATTATCATGTGAATAATTATTTAGTGCATTATTGTTGCATAATATTGATCCCCATTAATTGTGAGACCCAAACACCCACTCCCATTATGGTAAGGTGTGGTAAATCTATCCATCAAAACCCATTATATTGTTATGCATGTGGATGTATGTTGTGATTGAATGTGCTTACTTAATTGATATTTTAGTACACTTGTTTATTGTGATGTACGAATTACAAAGTTAATTTTGTGATATATGATATTTTGGCGCGGTATCCTCGTTTATTTTATTATTTTTCATAGATTGATGTAGTAAGTTCATTGTAACTTTCCATAAGGTATATTCAGAAAGATCTGAAGCCTTCCCATTGTATGTAGGCAACCTTGTTGATTTTTTTGGAAAAATAAGACTGTAAAATCTAGACTCTCCCTTGTTTATGAGTTTGCTCTCCTCGGGCGCTCTTTTTATATAATTACTACTTATCAAATATATATATATATATATATATATATATATTCAGAAAGATCTGCAGCTGCAGTGGAATTTTCATTTCACTTGAGTGTGATATTGCCTAGTTCCTTTTTGGAGCTATAAACACTGTTCTTGGTTTCCATTGATAAATACGAAGTCTTTTAACTAATTGTGTGATGGGGTTTACAAATTGTAGGTTGTATCATAGCTGAAGTAGAAAACCTTAAAGAAACTCCATTAGAATAGGCATTGTTCATTTCAAGGGGCTGCTGCATCTGCATGAATTGACATCTTGCAATGAGAAATGTTGTCTTTAACTTGCCAGCAAGGTATGAAGCTGCTTTGATTATGGATTATGAGATCATCAAGACAACTTTTGAGTTTTGAGGCCCTTGACCCAGATAATTCCTAGGGAAAATTGTAAAGACTTTTTAGGGTGAAATTTGTTAACCTTCTTTAAGTGTTGGGGTAAAAAGAAACAAATTGAAAATTGTTAGGTTGAATTGCTTTAGCAAATTGATTAAGAGGCAACGAAGTTGGGGTAAGCTTTAGAATGCTTTAGCAAAGCAGTATTTTTTTTATTCAATTGCCAAATTATGATTAAAGAAAAAAGCCTAGAAAGGTTATATATGGGGGTAAGGTGGGATTTTCTTCATGTTCTTAGTCATTGGGGTCAAAGTGCAGGTAACCAGTGTAAGTTATGTATCCCTGAGGAATAAAATACTTAAAATGGTTGATTATCATGGTTCAACAATGTCTACTTTTGTTGGTCAATTCATCTTAACATTCCTAAATTTGATAATTTTTGTTCTATCAAGGTTGGCTAGAAAAATACCTTGGAGAAGCGCATGCGCCAATCACCTCATTTCAGCTTTTTTAATTGTGATTGCTGAGCATTGTGATCTCTATTATCTACCATTGTAAGTTGTAACCTTGTGGATGTCATCCAGACTTTCCTTCGGCACTTCACTAGCAATCCAACTAAATATAGATGTTAGAGTAGGTTCTGGATGAGGAGGTAGCACATGTAAGATAGTGACTAGTTATGAAGTACGAACACTTTATTTTGACATACATATTCATGTTGGACACAAACACGTTTGGACACATGTCAGACATGCGAAAAATGAGTCCAAATTTTTTTAAAATTTTGCACACGTCCTGGGCACATTAGGCACACTTTTTTTTTTTGAATTTTACCCTCTTTTTATTTTTTTGGTTTATATATGTAGATATAGATATATATGTTCTGTGTAGTAGTTATGAAATATGTTTTGGATCATGGATGTTGGTGATTATGAAGAAGTTCGTGAATTTTTATGCTATCTGGATATCTTAATAATATTGTTTTGTTTTATGTGTTTTTATGTTAATTTTGATTGAAATAACATTAAGTTTTTATGTTAATTTTGATTGAAATAATATTAAGTTTTTATTATATCGTCATATAAAAAGATTAAAATATATATTTAATGTATTCCTGACGAATCCGAGTCTTATTTTTTTGAGAAATACCATGTTCATGTATCATGTCGTGTTATATCCATGTCCCGTGTCTATGCTTCTTAGGGGTAAATGGTGGTCAAGCTCAGGTGGAAACTAGAGAGTGAGGAGAATGGATATGGGTAGTACCGGGCCCAAGGGCACGAGTTTAGCCCAAAGGACATCAGGAGAAATCTCTCACAATGCACTTGCTTCTTCTATCCATAATGGATTAATAGACAACTGTATTTATAGGTGTACATGCACCTAGCTTATAACTGAAGCAGATGCCTAACCGTCATAATCTCGTGCAGAAAATGAATCATGTGGCAAGTCTGTTATAGGAGGCCATTTGGAGTATTCAGAGAATGTGTTGGATGCACCATGTGTTAGGTGGTCCATCTTTCTAATAGGTAGGCCAAGGCATAGTTGATGACACAAGACTTGTTTTGCAAGGGAGCCTCGAGGCACACACCACACATAGCTTGGGATCACACCTTAGCTAACTCTTAGCTTGAGACACTAACCATGAAATCCCAAGTATTAAGAAGGGGCTGTGACATAACCTTAATGGCTGTGCTGTGGTCATGAGGATTGCAGCATGATGCGCTGGTCACACTATCATACTGCTAGGATCATAGTGTGATATGATGGTCACACCATGACGCAAACTGAGCTCAATAAGCTTTTTGGATCCTACCACTAACGAGTCTAACTTAGGCAGGTATTAGCGCACCGCGCTACTAAATTAAATTTTTTTGTTTTTCCTCTGTTTTTTTTGTGTTTTTTTTTTTTTGGGGGGGGAGGGGGGGGGGGGGGGGGGGGGGGGGGGGGGGCGGTTGGTGTTGAGGCATTGGAGAAGTCATCATTGGAGTTCAAATATAATCTAGTCTGAAAAACCCCTAGTGTTAGACCAAGTATCCAATGCCAAGGCCAAGATACTGTGTACATTCCTCTCTGCAGTGTACTATCATGGCGACATTACATTGATGGCTTTATAGGCTAAACCAACATGGCATTGACATCTGTAGTCTCTGTGTCAGTGGCAGAGGGGCCCACATGTTGAGTTTGAAGATGGCCATGGGGATTGATGATTGAGCTTCATGTGGCTTAATGGGAGCTAAACCAGAAGGTTTGCGCTCAGTATGGGATATTGGGACTTAACCCAACACCTATTTGGCATGTGCTACCGCTACTCCCAACAATAGATCCCAAAGGCACCCTTCTTTCAAGAGGATTTGAGGAATAACTTTGAATTCCTTATACTTCTTTCTTAAAAGCTGTAAAAGGGTTTAGATTTTAACTGAAACAACCCTTCTGAACAATAAATCCAGACTTTGTTTGATTATCCTAGTAGAAAGGTTTGAACAGACAGCTTAAATGAGCTGATTTCATGTTGGGTTCAATTATGATGGGAGAATCGTTGGAAATACTTGCTGGAAAATAAGTGACTTTCATTTTGGAATGTTGTTTTCTCTTGTATATTAGACAGAGCCCAGTTAACCTTTCTGATAGGGTGCTCCGCATCCTTCCTGTTAGATCACCTGAGTTTGAGGCCGTCATGTTTGAGATTTAGGAACTTTCTTTGTACAATGATTTTCCAAGAGAAGGAATTTTAGGTGGAACTTGATTTATAATATCTCCTTTTCTTCTGTAGACATGATGTCATTGATATAACATATGCACTTCCAGGGCAATAGATTGAGGCAACTGAGGTTTATAAAATGGTTATGAACAGTTGTATAACTGTGAAATCCGGGTTGTCATAAATCGCAGAGCTCGTCCAATTATCTTACATATCCTTAACAAGGACAATGGATCAATTAAATTCTGGGAATCCTCTCGAGTTATGAGGATATTTTCTATTCTGTAATTGATACAGACTACTACACAAATAATATAAGCTTAGTTAGTTCTGGAAATCCTTACCGTACTCCATAGTTTTTTTGTCATATTAATCTTTTCTTTGTTTTGATATCAGTGACAATTAGGAAAACCATGGTAGTCTTGTTATTAAAGTACAGCTTATCTTGTCACCCAAGCCTCTGACAGTTCTAATTTAATAATTCCCACTGCTACTTGTAGTTATCAAAATAATAATAATAATTCCTGCTGCTACTTGTGGGTTTGGTTTGGAATGGTGTCACAACCTGGCACTGTTATAGCCACTGCGGTACTTTTTATTCTTTGATAAGTACTTGTCCTTTTCAATATTAACTCCTTGTCCCCAAGATAGTCCCTTAACAGTCTTCAGTTGCTTGCCTTTCTTTTGAGTAGGATTTAACACTCCGTTTCTCTCCTGTCCTAGAACTTATTGAATTAGTTCTTGCAAAGTGCCTGCAACACCTTAGGGGAAAATTTTGGTTGAGTCTCCTCTAAGGTGCTAAAAATGGTAATGCCTGATGGTAACTGGAAGGCTGGTTCGGTCTTGAATGGACTTATAAACAGAGATTGGTTTATTTGGAGACAGCTATGATGGGCCTTTGCAGGAGCAACTTATATAATCTGATCCAATATTCCTTGAAGTTGAAGTTTGTTAGATGTTATGCATGCAGGCTTGCTGAAGGAATCATATCATAAACAGGCGTGTTTTATTCTACTGCCAAATGAAGGATTGGTCATGTTCAGTTTTTGTGGTTTTGAAATGCAGTTAGGTGACAATTTATGGTCGTTTGTGCAAAAGTATAGTGGGCATCTGGATACATTTAAGAAGAAGAAGAAAAAAAGGTTGAATCTACAATGGCTAATAAATGATTACCTTGAGCCTTTCCTTTTAGTATAAATCGGCTCATTCCTGAAAAACCGGGGGCCCATTTTCTTGGACCTTGTGTATGTTTTTTTATGGTAGCATCAGAACCGGCTATGATTGAGTTTTACAACATCCATACCTTTGAATGGTATCCACACATTCTTATTGTTGCTTTTAGAGCTTGCAAACTCACCAATTTATGTGCATGGAGCTATCTTACTGAACTTTTACTTGTCAAGTGCTCTCTCAGATAACATCATCAAGATTGATTACCTAGTCTTCATTCAGAGAATACTATCCTTCTTTGTTGGTTTACTGCCATTAGCCCTTTGCAAATAATTGGATTAGAAGCTCGGGAAAAGCCATCTGAAACAGTAGAGAAGCAGGAACAACATGATAAGGGAAGAGAGAGATTTTGCAAAAAAAAGTGCAAGGCTGAACGTAGGAAGTAGAGTCCTTTCTGAAAATATTCGCTAGATCTTCCAGTTAACTAGTTGCAGTGTGACTTTTAATGTATTTATTCTTTACTGTGAACAACAGTTGTAGTTTTGTCCAAACTAAGTGCATTTCAGGTTCTGGGCATGAGAAGATTTGCGTCGACAGTTGGCATGATGTTTATAGTGCTTAAGGATGTGATATCATGAAAACACCGATTTTGCCCAAAAAAAAAAAAAGGAAGTCCACGAGAAGGCCCTTTTGGAGAATTAAGAGTGGGGTAAGACGTCTACAATTGTGTGTATTTGTTACGTTTGTTTTGACAAAAATGGTGTTGTGCTTTGTTTCATGACTGCAGGCATTGCTAAAAAAATAAATAGCATAAAAGAACAAATAATAATTTAGACCTGATTTTTCATTTCTGCTGGAGTTGTTTTGGGGCTTGAGAACCCATTCTTCAAAGTTGGGATTTCTTCTTGAGAGTCATGAAGCACTTGAACATTTGAAAATGATAGGTGGGATTCGCAAAAAAACGAGAAGGGAAGCCTGCTTCCAAAAGCAAGGTTTGTCGAAAATTTCCATCCATATTGGCTGCCCAAATGGGATGGTGATCGTGTCCAGGTCTTCAAATCTTGTGAGGGCTGTAGACAGGAAAAAAAGAGAGGGGCATTTCAGTGTTTTCTTATCAAATTTATTAGGAATTAAGAAAGAAATAACTAAGTGCCATTGCCATTGCCATCGTTAAAATGGTTTTTGATTTCATTAGTACTCATTTCTTTTATATTTACCTTGTCATTTACAACTAGAGGTGCACATTAATCTGAGTTAGAATAGAATTTAATCGGTTCTAAAGATTTGGAACCAAAACCGAACAGTAGACTTGTTGGAATTGACCTGAATAAACTCAAAAAAAACTTGGGTTGGGTTGATTCAAGTTTGGTTTTTCTCTTCTTTTCTTCTTCTTCGGTGCTCCAAACCAGCCCAAGGAAAAAACAAGAAAAAAGATCTTGATGATTGTGTATATATATTGTGAACATGTCGTAAATTGTTGGATGGGTTGAAACCAAAAACAGTGCAAAGGAACCAAAATTAGACATTATTAGTGATATACCATAAAAGAGCAGGCCAATCAGCACTTGACACGTATGACCATAATCCAACTCATGTTCGGCCAACATGGTTTCCACTCAGCCAATGACTGAAAGATCAAGCATCCAGATCATCACAAAAGGTCGGAAGTGACCAAACATATGCCTTCAGAGCATATATATATCCGGGCAAGGGTCTCAGAACTTATCACAGGGTCCAGACCAACACTCCAGACCTCGTCACCGCCTTTGCGGATGCCGAGCAGGGAATAAGGAAGCAGTCTTCAACAAGGGAACAGACTTCAACAAGGGAACTACCATCTATGGTTATCTCTAAGCAATACTCCACAAGGTAACTGCAATCTCCGATGATCAAATCCCTATATTCATGGCATCGAATCCTAATCAAATTAGGAAGGCCACGGTCTATAAATTAAACCCTAAAGGTACGCTTTATTTTCATGCTCATTCTTTGGCTTTCAATACAGTCTTTCAATTCCTTTTACTTACTTAAGCATCGGAGCGGCTACCGCCGGAGCCAATCCGGTGGACCTCTGATCGTTTTTCTGAGTATTCTACAGGTCACGGAGCCCTCACTTATTGCGAGTCAAAAAGTGCAGCATCAGTTTGGCGCCGTCTGTGGGAACGACTAATCTCCAAGTGCTCTATTCATAAACCCATCTCTTTCCTCACCGAAAAACCATGGCACCAAATCTCCAACCACGACAGAATACTCAGAATTCGCAAAACTCTCAGCGTCAGCCGCCTGCTCCTCGTACAAAGGGACCATCGGTTAACCCCATGCGACAAGAGATCGAATCGATCAAACGGCACAATGAACTGGTGCAACAATAGTTGCTTGTCATCACTAGAACGTTGGCAACACTCACACAAAACCAAGCAGCGGGTTCTCCTAACCCGCTGGTCAACTTCGCCGCAGGAACGCAACCTCTTGTTGCCACGGAGAATGAAGAACTCCATGAGCAGGCTCCAACTTACCAGCCTGGGCACCCCCTGGGCGTTACCCGCGTTGGCAGAGATCTACAACCGTCAGCTCCAGGCTGGGGAACATCAGCCTTTGTTCCTGACATCCATTACCGGAGTACTACTCGGGCCCCAACTCCAAGGGCCTCGGGAGCACATCTGGCACCGCAGGAGCCTCATCCCCATGCAGCACCAATCCCTCTGGTTCGGAATCCTCCTCCGTCCGAAGGGCGTACTCAACCCTACTACCCTGAAGCCGAGGCTGTCAGGCAGGGTTCGCAAGATGTCAGACTCAGAGACCCATGGAGGGTAGAGGAAATTGCCGAGTCTATTGACCGGACAATCGCCTTAAGAGGACCTTAGAACCCTCCAGAACAAGACGAGTTGGCTAGGCTACTCGGAAGACTAGCCACTCCGTTCACTCACACCATCATGTCAGAAGAGAGGCCCAGAAAGTTCATGGTGCCCAAGTTCACCCTATATGATGGATCTGGATATCCAAGAGATCATCTCTCGCACTATCAGCATACGATGGCCCTTCACGGAGCCTCTGATGCTTTCATGTGCCGAACCTTCATCACCAGCTTGAAGGGAACTGCTCTGAAGTGGTTCCACAACCTCCCTCCGAACTCAATTACCAGCTTCTACGAGCTCAGTAGATAGTTCTTGGACAGGTTTATGACCAGCAGGAGGCTCAGAAGGGGCCCAAAGTTCCTGCTAAACATCAAACAAACTAGGGAGGAATCCCTCAGAGCCTACATCGCGCGCTTCAATACCGAACTTACGGAGATCACTGACTGCAACCCGAAATTCCTTGTAGCATCCCTTACTGCTGGGCTTGCCCAAGATGGATTCAGAGACTCCTTAACAAAGAGCCCTCCAGCTGATATGGCGGCATTAATGGATCGGGCTAGGAAGTACATCAACTTGGAAGAAGCCAACCGCACATCCCAAAAGGACAAAGATCAGACCCAGAGGGACAATCCGAAAAGGGAGGACCACAAGAAGGAGGATCATAGAAGAGACTCCAACAAAAAGAGG
Organism: Nyssa sinensis; assembly: GCA_008638375.1. NCBI lineage: Eukaryota > Viridiplantae > Streptophyta > Magnoliopsida > Cornales > Nyssaceae > Nyssa > Nyssa sinensis. Next base: position 13,264,370 of record CM018043.1, on the reverse strand, counting down.
GCTAGGAGCCCAGAGAAGAGAACAGCACCCCGAGTTGTGTACAACTCCGGGCCAAGGGAGTTCACCAACTTCACTCCTTTAAACACCACACCGAACCAGGTACTCCGGCAGATCCGAGATCGGGAGAACCTGAAGTGGCCGGAACCAATCAAAGGAGATCCCAGCCTACGGGACCAAAGTAAGTATTGTAATTTCCATAAAGATCATGGACATACAACTAACACATGCAGGACCCTCCGGTATGAGATAGAGCAGCTCATAAAGAAGGGGCGTCTTCGGGAGTTCGTCAAGCTGGACGGAAGGCAGAACCCCCAAGACGACAAACCTCAACAACGGCCAGATCAAAGGCCCGAGCAGAGGCAGGAGCAGAGGGAAGGACGAAACGAGCCTCAGAGGCAGAACAACCATGTTATCTACGTCCTCCAGGTTGACTCCCCTACACAGGAATGTCCAACAGGGCAAGAAAGAGATATGCTCGGGAGGCCAGAGTTGCCCCGAACGTATTACAGATCTCCAACGTAGAAAAGAGGCTCAAGCCAGCACCGGAGATTCAATTCACTGAGCAAGATCTAGCAGGGGTACATTGCCCTCACAGTGATGCCCTTGTTATCACCCTCAGAATCGCTAACTTCGAGACCAGGAGAGTCCTGGTCGATACTGGCAGCTCCGTCAACATACTGTTCTATGAGCCGCTCAAACAGATGGGGATAGACCATGACAACGTCAAGCCCACCACTGCCGTGATGGCAGGTTTTGATGGCAACCTCAGTACCCCTTTGGGGAGAGTCGACCTTCCTACCACCGTAGGAGAGGGTGAAGGGCAGAAGACCACCATCTCGGAGTACATGGTGTTAAACATGAAGTCTCCCTACAACGTCATAATCGGGAGACCCTGGTTGCATCAGATAGGAGCAGTTACTTCAACCCTCTATCAGTGTCTGAAGTACGTCCAGAACCAGAGCGTCCACTCAGTCAGAGGGTGTCAGCCAACCTCCCGAGAGTGCCACGCTATTGCCCTCAAGGAGAAGGCTCCTAAATAGCAATTACAGTACACTCGGGACTGTGCAGATCCGGTTCTCACTCACTCTCCCGAGGTGGAGGATTGCCCATCCAACATTGAAGAACCCCTGAGCCTAAGGGGACGCGACAGCCGAGCCAAACCTGTTGGCGAGCCCATTAAAATATTAGTCAGTTCAGAAGCAGAGGGGCGTTATTTGAACATCGGCCCAGACCTAACACACACCGAGTATGAGAAGATAGTCACGTTCTTGAAAGACAACCTCTCTATCTTCGTTTGGGAGACCAAAGACATGGAGAGAATAGATCCCAATCTTATAAATCACAAGCTGATGGTGGATCCGGATCACCCGCCAGTCAGACAGAAGAGAAGGCCGATTGCTCCTGAACGGCATCGGATTGTAAATGAAGAAGTCCAAAGGCTGCTGGACGCTAGGATGATACGGGAAGTGTTCTATCCTGAGTGGCTAGCCAATACCGTGCTTGTTAAGAAGAAAAACGGCAAGTGGAGAGTCTGCGTTGATTATACAGACCTCAACAAGGCATGCCCCAAGGACAGCTTTCCACTACCAAAAATAGACCAATTGGTTGACGCCACTGCAGGGCATGAGCTTATGAGTTTCATGGACGCCTATTCTGGGTACAACCAGATCCAGATGTACCCTCCAGACCAAGAGAAGACAGCCTTCATAACCGAACGAGGGCTCTACTACTACAGAGTAATGCCTTTCAGGTTGAAGAATGCTGGAGCCACTTATCAGCGGTTGGTGAACAAGATGTTCAGCCCACTGCTCGGCAGCACCATGGAGGTATACATCGACGAAATGCTAGTAAAAAGTCTTCAGAGAGGCAGTCACCTCCAGCACTTAGCCTAGACCTTCGATATCCTCAGACAGCACAAGATGAAGCTCAATCCCTCGAAATGTACCGCCGGAGTTACGAAGGAAAAATTCTTGGGATACATTGTCTCTCAGAGGGGTATCGAAGCAGACCCCACTCAGATCCAAGCTCTGATTGGACTGACCTCACCAAGGACCAAAAAGAAAATTCAGGCACTGAATGGCAGAATTGCGGCACTGAGCAGATTCATATCCAAATCCACCGATCGCTGCCTGCCTTTCTTCAAAGCTCTAAAGGGCAGCAAAGCTCTGCAGTGGACGGAAGAATGCGAGAAATCCTTTCAAGAACTAAAGGAGTATCTAGCCTCTCTAGAGCTCCTGTCAAAACCAGTACAAGGAGAAAAGCTGCTCCTATACCTTGCAGTTTCCGAAAATGTGGTCAGTTCCGTATTGATCAGACAGGACAGAGGAGTACAGAGGCCTATATTCTACGTCAGTAGGGCACTACTTGACACGGAAAAGAGATACCCAGAAGTAGAAAAACTGGCCTGTGCCTTGGTCATATCAGCTCGGAAGCTTCGACCTTATTTCCAAGCCCATCTAATCGAGATCCCAACTGCCTATCCTCTGAAGTCAATACTGAGGAAACCTGAGGTATCGGGAAGATTGGTGAAGTGGTCTGTGGAGCTAGGGGAGTTCGACATATCGTATGTACCCCGAAACTCCATCAAAGGGCAGGCTTTAGCTGATTTCGTTGCCGAGTTCACCCCAGCACTTCAGAACAAAGCGCAACTCACTGAAATTTCGGGAACTTAGCTGCTATACATTGATGGATCATCAACCGATCAAGGTTCAAGGTTAGGCCTGGTACTACAGTCTCCTAATGGGCTCACGTCAGAAAAAGCAGTCAGCCTGGGATTCAAAGCTTCTAATAATGAAGCCGAATATGAAGCCCTAATCTTAGGCATGAAGCTCGCCTTGGAATGTGAAGCTCAGAACTTCGGTGTCTTCTCTGACTCCCAACTGGTGGTGAGCCAAGTCTTGGGAGAATTTTTCATTAAAGATGATAGGATGCTTCGGTACTCCGAACTGGTGAACCACTTGAAGCATTCCTTCCAGACATTTACTATCCAGAAAATTGAGAGAAGCCAGAATTGTAGAGCAGATGCTCTGGCTAACATGGCCTCCCGCCTCAAGTCTGAAGCAAACTCCACAATTAAAATCTCCTTTTAGCCAGGTTCCAGCATTGAGGAAGCCCAAATTGCTCAAATTGATGAACAGCCCCAGAACTGGATGACCCCAATCCTCCAGTATCTAAGATCCAGGCTCCTCCCAGAGGACAAAAACAAAGCCAGGAGAATCCGAATCAGAGCGGCTCGGTACCTGATCCTAAACAACAAGCTTTACAGAAGGTCGTATTCTCAACCTCTGTTAAAATGCTTAGCTCCAGACGAGTCACAATATGTCTTGGCTGAAATACACGAAGGAAGTTGTGGGAATCATAATGGGGCAGAACTATAGCCCACCGAGCTCTATCGCAGGGCTATTACTGGCCTGGCATGTTGAAACAGGCTAAGGAATATGTTCGGAAGTGCGACAAATGCCAGAGATTTGCCCCGTACCAACATCAGCCTCATCATGAGCTTATCCCGATTCCTAGTCCTTGGCCCTTTGCTCAGTGGGGGATGGACATTGTGGGTCCATTACCAAGGGAACCTCCAAATAGGAAATATCTCTTGGTGTCCATCGACTACTTTTCTAAATGGGCCGAAGCCGAACCTCTGACACATATCACAGAAAAGGAAATAGAGAGCTTCACCTGGAAGAACATTGTGTGTAGGTTCGGCATACCACGTGTAATTATCTCCGACAATGGGACATAATTCACTGGTAAAGGCTTCAAGACATTCTGCGAAAATCTCAACATTAGGCAGCACTTCGCCTCTCTAGGCCATCCACAAGAAAATGGGCAAGCGGAGGTCATCAACCGAACGATCCTTGACGGGTTAAAGAAAAGGTTGGAGCAGGCCAAAGGAAAGTGGGCAGAAGAACTTCTTGGAGTTCTTTGGGCCTACAGAACAACCAGAAGAACTCCCACCTCTGAAACTCCCTTCTCACTAGCCTATGGGACAGAAGCAGTAATTCCGGTTGAGATCGGTATGCCAACCCTGAGAACAGAAGCCTTTGAGCAAGAATCCAATGATCAACAGCTGATGGAAAACTTGGATTTGCTCGAAGAGAGAAGGGATCAAGCTTGCATCAGGATGGAAGCCTATCAACAGAGAATGGTCGACAAATCCAAGGTAGGACTCAAGACAGTCAGCTTTCAAGTCGGAGACTATGTCTTAAGAAGAGTCTTTCAAAACACCAAGGATCCCACTATGGGAAAGTTGTCACCAAACTGTCACCAAACTGGGAAGGCCCCTACAAAGTAACAAAGGTTGTTCTGCCTACTACCTACTGGCTAGAAGACATGACTGGGAAGCCTGTTCCTAGGCCATGGAACGTGGAATACTTACGGAAGTATTATCAGTAGAGATGTTTCTTTTACTTCCATAGAATATTCATCTATAAATGCACAGGCCTCCAAAGCCTGGTCCATAATGTACGAGCTTTTACACTCGGTCCATCCATAAATGCACAGGCCTCCAGAGCTTGGTCCATAATGTACGAGTTTTTGCACTCGGTCCATCTATAAATGCACAGGCCTCCAGAGCCTGGTCCATAATGTACGAGTTTTTGCACTCGGTCCATCTATAAATGCACAGGCCTCCAGAGCCTGGTTCATAATGTACGAGTTTTTGCACTCGGTCCATCTATAAATGCACAGGCCTCCAGAGCTTGGTCCATAATGTATGAGCTTTTACACTCGGTCCATCTATAAATGCACAGGCCTCTAGAGCCTGGTCCATAATGTAGGAGTTTTTACACTCGGTCCATCTATAAATGCACAGGCCTCCAGAGCCTGGTTCATAATGTACAAGTCTTCGTACTTGGTCCATTTATAATGCACAAGTCTTAAGACTTGGTCCATTTATAATGCACAGGCCTCCAGAGCCTGGTCCATAATGTACAAGTCTTCGTACTTGGTCCATTTATAATGCACAAGTCTTAGGACTTGGTCCATTTATAATGCACAGGCTTCTAGAGCCTGGTCCATAATGTACAAGTCTTCGTACTTGGTCCATTTATAATGCACAAGTCTTAGGACTTGGTCCATTTATAATGCACAGGCCTCTAGAGCCTGGTCCATAATGTACAAGTCTTCGTACTTGGTCCATTTATAATGCACAAGTCTTAGGACTTAGTCCATTTATAAGGCACAGGCCTCCAGAGCCTGGTCCATAATGTACAAGTCTTCGTACTTGGTCCATTTATAATGCACAGGCCTCCAGAGCCTGGTCCATAATGTACAAGTCTTCGTACTTGGTCCATTTATAATACACAAATCTTAGGACTTGGTCCATTTATAATACACAGGTCTCTTCAGCCTGGTCTATCTTTAAAAAACAGATTCTATGATCCAGTCCATCCAAAGACAAAAGTTCCGAACATCTACAAAACTAAAGTTTCCTAGATCGGAATACCTCAGATCTGATATTTATATTATTTGGCTTATCTGTTAAACAAGCAACAAGTACTATAATACCGATCAGGAGTGAAGTACTTTGATTCAAGCATTCTTCTAAGTTTCTTTGAGTTATTCTTAGAACATTCATATGTCAGAAGTGCACGAGAAAGTGTTTTAACTACAGAAGAGTACATTCGAATACAAAGAACATCAGATCTGAGAAAAAGAAACTCAATTTTATTAATAATTCAGAAGATTTACATCGGTACAGAGACTGGAAATAAAACAGAGGCTACAATACAGAGATCATTACATAGGCTACTACAGAAGCTACTACAGAGGCTACAACTTGCAACATCATGGCTTTCTTCCTCGGATGATAAAGGGGCACAGGATCCAAGACTTCCATTACCGCCGTCACCGGCTCCATTTGAAAGGAAGGAACCCTGAACCCCAATCCGCATCAAGGAGCACCCAGGCCATTTCATCATCACTATCATTGATCTCACGACCAACGGAGGATGAGGGCTCTGGGTCTTAGGGGACCGCCATTCGTCTTCCTCACGTCAGTTGTTACACCCCAACCGATTGAAGCAAGGGTCTTTGACGAAACATGAAGAAGAGGAGGCACCCCACTTGCGTCTTCATCACCAGCGCTCCAAGCCTCGGTTGAATCAGGGAGGGACTACCACCAATCGGAGGCATCTCGACCAGATACAAAAGGGGACAAGAGGACTTATGCCTCCTTTAATCCTTCCTTGGAGACTGAAAAAGGGTGAAGGTTAACTCTCGGCCACAGTTTAATCATTCCTAACTCAGACAGAGAATCATCCATCATCTCCAGGCGAGTGACAAAATTCCGGCAGCATCTAAAGTCTCTCCTACGAGGAAACAATTTGGGAATAAAAGGGTTGAACGCAACCGAATGCCCTCGTTTCCATATATATAGACCCTTGAAGTTCAAAAGCCACCCAACTGAACCGTCGCAACGGTGAAAAAGAGATTGGCCTCGAAATCCCAAACGGCCATCGAATAAATAAACAGTGCATTAAATGTGCCTCTTCGATATACCAAGAGACAGGGTACAGAGCTTTGTGAACGAAAATCACAGTCCAGCACTGGAGCTTCTGAATTAATAAAGAGAGGGGGACAAAGTCTAAATGTACAGGCCTCCTATCCAAGATTCAGAACTTACAGTCTTAACTATTTTATGACAGGCCAGTCACATGACAAAGGCCAAAATAGCTCAGACATATCCTGATCCTGAGTACTCGAAAACAGCATGCTGAGCATCATAATGACAAGCACAAGCTGCCTAATTATCTTCACAAGCTCTTGATTCAGAGCAGTCTATCTCAGAGATCTACAAAAGTTTACGCCCACTCTATTGGGCTCTATCTATCTGATTATGCTTGTTTTCTTATCTCATTATGATGAGACAGTTGAAGTTAATCTACATTCATTATTCAATTACAAGTATCAAAGCTCGGAAGGTAACTATCGACTACTGAACAGTTGATCTAACATATAGGAGGCTTAGAATAGCCTCACTTGCGACAAATTTCACAAAAAGAAAAAAAAAACACAAGAAGAATTTGAAGAAAAGTCAATTTTACTGATCAGAAGTATACATCCGTTACATCAAAAGGAAATGGCGAAAACGAAGAAAAGTCAAAAGGCCCATAAAGCCTCAAGCCTTTTCAGAAAGTCCTGGGTCCTCTTCCAAGTTAAGAGCAGTAGCCCCAGCCGTCTTGTTCGGGTCAGGACCAGACGAGGCAGGCTCAGGAGGAACGATGGACGACACGTCGAAACCTGGGAACTGAACCTGAAATCTAGTTCGGAAGCTTTCAAAGCCAAACCGGATCAGGTCATCACCCATCTGTTCAACTTCACCTTTCAATTCCGTCTCAGTCTCAACCTTGGCATGATCAACTGCTTCCTGAACCTTCTGATTAAAGGAATTCCGGAGCTCAACCAACTCCGCCTGAAGCCCCTCAACCTGCCGAGCATATATGTCCCTCTCAGACTCTGCCACGGTAAGGTTGGTAGTAGCTTCCTTCAGACCCTCCTCAGCGGTCTGAACCTTGGATCGGGCTGTCCCAAGCTCCAGCCTCATCTCATCCATTTCGACCTTCAGCTTCTCAGCCTCCTCGAGGCCAATGGGGGTCACCATCAGAGCAGCCAAACTATGCATGCTCTGCACAAGGCAAGACAGACAATTTAGATTGAACAAATGAACAAACAGAAAAGTCAAGAAAAGCTTCAAAAATTACCCTCATCTGGAGATTCATCATCTCTGTCATCAGCTTGGAGGGGTCATCCCCTCTGTATCGGTGTGGGCCCTGAGCCCATATTTGATCAAATGCCTTCCTGGCAATTTGATAGTCCGGCTCAGTAAGTGGATCGGACGGTGCAACAGGTTCTTTCCCTTTCCTAATCCTTCTGCTCGGACCGGAAGAGGTAGGAAGAGCGGCCGAAACAGGAACGGCAAGTTCGGCCTCCATATCAGCCTCGGCAAGGGTTGGCTCGAGAGAGCCAGAAATCAACTTCCTCCTCTTTACTTCAATAGGAGCATCAAGCTCAGCTCGGAAGGAAGCCTCCCCCACCACTTGGGCCTCCAACACCGCCCACTTCGATGTCAGCCTCTTCTTAAGCTCTGCAGTACAGGCAGCCATCAAGTTCTCTAGAGTTACAATGACAGAATGAGCCCGGTTAGAAGTCAAAAGCAGCACTCGGTACTGATCTCGCAGTGCTTTAGTAAAATCGGGCCTCTTCCATGCACTCTTGACTGCACAGAAGTAAGGAATAATATATCAGTTTATCAGTTCTGAAGGCATAAACAAAGCTAAAGCAAACCTAAGGGAATAAGCCTCACCCTTACGACCTGTAGCACGAGGGAATGGCGAGGCCTCTCCGTCTTGGAAGTCTTCATGCTCCCATCTTCCTCCGACGAAGAAGTACCACTTCTTCCACGTTTTGTTAGAAGTAGGAACGGAGGACAGGGGTCGGAACCCCTTCTCGAAGGACATATAGAAAAGGCCTTCTGCCTGCTTGAACTTCAGATCCATATTGCTACGGATCAAGTCCAGGGACACATCTACCTTGTTTTGGTGTCCCAACACTATGAACCCTAGAAGCTGCCGCCAGCTATTGAGATTCAGGTCGGCAGGGCAGAGCTTGTACCAACAAAAGAATTGTTTGACTAAATCCGGCAATGGGAGTCTCAAGCCCATTTCGAACCAGGAAAGATAAACACAAATCTCCCCGGCTTCAACATTTTGGGGACGATCCATGGGGCCTAGAGCTCTGCAGGTCACGTTTGGGGGAAAACTGTATTTTACCCTCCATTCGTCCAGAAGGCTTTGAGTAACAGCACTCTCACCCTCTTCTCTATGGGAAGACCTACCAGAGGTCTCCCCAGCCTTGTCTCGGGGCTCTTCAAAGGCATCAACTATCCTAACCCCAGGACTAGGGGGAGGTTCAACAGGCCTCTCCCCAATATCTTCGGGAGCAGGGTTATCTACGTCTTCCACAGGAGACGGTACAGCCATCTCAGAAAGATTTCCTACTCCCTCGCTTACAATTGGGGACTCAAAAGGAGCAAACATTATTCCCAGATTTAAGAAGAAAGAAGCAAAAGAAAAGAAAAAATCGGTCGAACCTGGTCTAACTCAGGAAAATCGGTGTTCTTCAAGGTCGCACAAACCAACAATGGCGGATGAAGTCTTCTAGCACAGTGAAAATGACAGGGAAAAGGTCATTTCAAAATCTCACCCTGTATTTATAAGCACAGTATCAGAAGGGACCCACCAAGTCCAAACGCCATGACGGTTCGGAACAATGATGATTTCGGGAAACCCAACTATCGGCCAGTACAAATAATGACCTTGAAAAGACCTAATCTCCGGCTGCGCAATAAATGGCACCCCAACAGTTGCCTTGAAAGGTGAACAGGCAGGACACATGACTCTCCGAAAAAGGCTTAGCCCTAGTTGCTTGCTAGCATCAAACTAGGACTTGGGGGGGGGGGGAGTAACTGATATACCATAAAAGAGCAGGCCAATCAACACTTGACATGTATGACCATAATCCAACTCATGCTCGGCCAACATGGTTTCCACTCAGCCAATGACTGAAAGATCAAGCATCCAGATCATCACAAAAGGTCGGAAGTGACCAAACATATGCCTTCAGAGCATATATATCCGGGCAAGGGTCTCAGAACTTATCACAGGGTCCAGACCAACACTCTAGACCTCGTCACCGCCTTAGCGGATGCCGAGCAGGGAATAAGGAAGCAGTCTTCAACAAGGGAACTACCATCTATGGTTATCTCTAAGCAATACTCCACAAGGTAACTGCAATCTCCGATGATCAAATCCCTATATTCATGGCATCGAATCCTAATCAAATTAGGAAGGCCACGGTCTATAAATTAAACCCTAAAGGTACGCTTTATTTTCATGCTCATTTTTTGGCTTTCAATACAGTCTTTCAATTCCTTTTACTTACTTAAGCATCAGAGCGGCTACCGCCGGAGCCAATCCGGTGAACCTCTGATCGTTTTTCTGAGTATTCTACAGGTCACGGAGCCCTCACTTATTGCGAGTCAAAAAGTGCAACATCAATTAGGGAATTTGAACCTGAACTAGATCGAGAATAGCCTAAGTTTAAAATATTCACGGGCTGCTTTGAATGAATTGTAACTCTCTCACAGCAAGAAATTTTTTGGATGGGACTGGTAGAGTGATGTAGTAATGTATCTTTGTAATAATATTTTGTTGCATATAATATGACATTCTTTTTTAGTGAGATATGATACATATGGCTGGTAGAATATGATTGAAAAGGCATGATAGCCCCGTGGTATCCTAGATCCATTAAAAAATGTCTCCCCACATCCATAACTTCATTTGATGCCCAAAACGGACGAGGGAGACAATTGACCCCTCAAATTTTTTTTTATTCAAAAAATTTCTTAATATTTTTAAAAGAATTTTAACATGCCATTTTAATTTTTGTTCTTGACCCCTGAATTTAAAATATTTTGTACTTTGACCTCATTTTAATTTCAATTTAACTTCTTAATGAAATTTTCATCTATTTTTTTGGAGTCTTTTTATATTGTTTGAATTTTTTGAGTATTTCTATTTTTTGGTTAAATATATTTTTTAATCAGTTTATAAGTTCTTTTATATCAATAAATTTAATTATTTATCAAAAAATGTATCAATTAGTAGTGATGTTTTATATTTCTTTAATATTAAAATTTATTATCGAACATTAAGAACAAATTCTAGCCCCCTCCTCCCGAACAAATTTCTGACTCTGTCCCATGACTTGAAATTTCGGCCACCGAAACATTTGGGAAACCTCATCTTTGGTCCTGTTGACAAATTCAAGCGTATGAAAAAATCGATGAAGATCCCAGAAGAGGATGTGAAGGAGGAAATTTTGAAGAATGAAGAACAAAAGTTTCTCACAGGGAAGGAGTGTGCTTGGGATGTTGATCTGAATGCTTTTTATACTAACTTACAGATTTACCAAAAATATATACATATATTAATATGTATATGTATACATATTATTCAAAATTTTCAAAAAAATATTTTATCAAGAGTTCGATTCACGAATAGGTTCAGTATATTCAAACTTTAAACTAAAATTAGACAGAGTAAGTTTGTTGTATAAAATCTAGAATGGAATCAATCTTTTTTTTTTTTTCTTTCTTATGTGCACCCTACTTTCCAGGGTACATTTTCTATTCAGCTCACAACGTGATATGGCGGCAATGAAGGCATAAAAGGGACCGAATAAATTTGTTTTTGTTCTTTAAGCTCAATTTGTTGTGACTAATCACCATGTGCTTGCCCTTGTATTGTCTAACAATGTTTCTAATGATAGGAATCCAGAGTTCGTGCAGAGTAGTGTTAAGAGGGCGGTGCTGCTTTGAGATGGGCTTAAGCGTTGGGATGGTCCAAATTTCTCTGTTGTTTTAGACTAGTAATCAACTTGTAGGCCAAATAGGGAAGTGGCTTCTGTTGGAGAAGGTTTTATTGCTCTGTGTTGGTGTCTATATGATACTCGTATATTTACAATAGATGAATCTTGTCAGTAGGATTTATAACGATGAATCACATCCTATGTGAGCATGTATGAGCATCAATACATGGGCTATTAATCATTGTTCGGCTTCTGTTATGACAACTGTGAAGTATTTTTATTTTTTTTGAAAGCTGCGTGCAAGAGACTCACAAGTCATTACTCTTGCAATACAAACCAAAACTAGTACCAATGCCGTTAGTTCTTTATTAATGCATTTCTATTCTCTCCAGAATAAAAATAGTACTTGAAACATATTATTACTTTTGAGATTTATGACAATTATAAAGACTTTTTTTTAGGTTAATTACAAATATTTTTCTTCGAATTTCAAATTATATTGTCTTTTTCTACTTTTACTGACAAATCATACATGGCTTCCTTTTACTACATATTTTTTTTCAAAGTAACAAAGTTCCCATTTTATTTTATTTTATTTTTTGTATTTTTACAAATTTGACTAATTTGTTTAACTCTTTTTATTTTCAAATAAATATTGATTAAAACATTTTTTTATCAAAAAAAGAAAATATAAGTTTTTTACTTTAAATTTATTTTTATATAAAATGAATTTTTTTTAAAAAAGTTAGTCAAAATTGAAAAAAGAAATTTAAAAACATAAAAGGGGTATTTTGTTATTTTGAAGAAAAAAAAATTGGACAGAAGGGATATGTGTAGTTTGTTAGTAAAAATAAGAAAGAACATTGTAATTTCAAAAATTTCAAAAAAATTCTTGTAATTATCAGAAATCTCAAGAAAGGTCAATGTAATTACCCTTAACAGATAGTAATTATATATATTATTCATGTTGCTTACAATTTTGCAGTTTTTTGACAAGATATATATATATATATATATATGTATGAAAAAATTATGTATAAATTCTTGTATTTTTTCTTGTTTTTACTTAATTTCTTATATTTTAAAAGTGGAGAGTGATAGTCGTAATGCATCATAAACATATTTTGTATTTGTAAATTAAATTTGATTTCTACTAAGTGTCACTCTCAACTTTTAAAATATAAGAGGTCAAATAAAAATGAGTAAAATTATAAAAATTATTTGTACAAATTCCTTCTCAATGATATCTTCAAAATAAGACACCAATCAAGACACACATACAAGTAATGATATAAAACAATTAAAAAAAAGGAGATTCGGTCAAAGGTACTTAAATATGTCGTTACTTAAAATGGGGTTCAAGTCCATTTTTTTAATTCCAAAAATCTCTCAATATTTTTGTAACTAAAATACCCTACTATTCATATAAAGTGTTTCTTTCCAACTAGTGTCTTGGGAATTACAGAAGGCTTTCAAGAAGGTTTTTTTTTTTCAAATTTTAAAATTTAATAACTTACAAATTATAAATTTAATTTTAATAAAATATATATATTTAGATTCTAAAAATTGAAATCTATTAAATAAAATACATATTACATGTAAAAATTTTAAAAAAAATTTGCTAAGAAATAGTAAAATTCCAGTTTAGGGTAGTAGTGAAATTTCATGAAATAGTAAAATTTTATTGTTTCACTCAAAAAACAAATCGCCGATTGAGATCAAATTGGGTTTTCTCTCTTAAGAAAAAATCTTATGATGAAAATTTAATAATAGCCTTTGAAAAAAGAATGAAATAATCTTTAAGAAAAGAAAATTAGTAAATTTTTCTGTATTTACAAACAGTTAAATTTCATTGTTTTAGAATAGTGAAATTTAATTGTTGGTAAATACAGTGAAATGCAACTCAAGCACTGGGTGAACAATGAAGAGGATAGATGCGAAATTGGAAAATATATTGATATCACTAATTATGCCAATTAAGACCAACATCCACTTTCCAAGCGTGATTAACTTGTATAAATACTGAAAGAAAATGCTTCAATTATAAACAGGACACAAAATATGCATACATCTATTTACAACACTATCATTAAACCTTCTAAGCCTATCGTAGCCTCACATCTACCCCACACAAACGTTTGAGAGAGAAAATAGACTAAGCATCATGGAAACTTGAAGAAGCAGTTGATATGCCTACACAATCATATGCAATGTGGTTGATGTTTTCAAAGCCCTCAATGCATTCTCCCCTCCCTCTCCCTCCCTAAAAAAAAAACTTCGCACTATGCACAATGATCATGATCATAAAGGTGACCCTTATATGTGGAGTATAAGAAGAGTAGAATCCGTGTATAGTGCCATCAGTTAGAAGGTCCTCATTTGATCCGTCAACAGATGGCATCATCTTCTTTGTAATTGAATTATTCTTCTTCTCTCATTGGGTACTGCAAGTTAGGTTGCTTAATACAATTCTCACACTCCAACCTTTAGCCATTAGAAGATGAAAAGTTTTGTAACTATTGAAACTAAAAATCACCTCAATTGCTTCAACGGATGGCATTGCTGGAGGATTTCAACAAAGGAACATGTCTAGGGTTGAAAATGGTGGTGGTGTCCCGAAGGAATGAAGGTTCACGTATAATAACATTTTTTTAGCGGCTAAAATTGTCATTTAAAAAAATCTATTAATGACACATCACCAATAGTGCCCTTGCTCTAAAAAAATTTAAAACTACTTGGACTTAAGAAGTTAAATTATTTGATGTTGAACTTTAACTTGGAATGTTTTATCACAGAGGAATTGTCCATAATTATCTCTAAAAAAAATAGTGACATATAATATCACTTACATCGCTATGAATAAAAGTGAGTCATTCTCACTTGTATCCTGAAATAGTGTTGCTTAAACCCATTAGCAAACTCTCAGTGAGTGGGAGCAATTAATACCTTAAAGACAATGTTTCAAATAAACATTAAAGTCACAAAATCCTGATTTTTCCATTCTTCCATAACAATTTTAAGGTGTTAATTCACAATGGAGTAAGGATCCGACATGGTGGCTTTCAAAGTGATGAATCAAAAGTTCGTGAAACTGGATAAATTTGATGGAATGAACTTAACCTGTTGGCAGGACAAGATATTATTCTTACTTACTGCTTTAAAGATCTCCTACCGACTTGATCCGAATTTGCCACCACTTCTAGAACCCAAGTCAGATGATACTGAACAAGTTAAGGCTGAATGTAAGAAACATGAAGAAGATGAAGTAGTTTGCAAAGGACACATCTTAAACACACTGTCAGATTGTTTGTATGATATGCTCACATCAATAAAGTTACCAAGAGAAATCTAGAAGGCCCTAGAATTCAAGTACAATTCAAAAATGTAAGGTGCAGATAAATTCCTCATTACGAAGTACTTCGAATTTTCAATGACAAAAAAATATTTCTGTTATGGACCAAGTCCATGATCTACAAGTCTTAATGAAAAAACTCCAAGATCTTAAGGTTGTGGTTTTTGAATCATTACAATTGAGGGTTATAATTGCTAAACTTCCTCCTAGTTGGAATGATTACAGAAAGAAATTACTACACACAACAACAAATTTAACTTTAGAGCAGATTTAGAAACATTTGTGAATACAAATTTAACTCTAGAGCAAATTCAGAAACATTTGTGAATTGAAGAGAAAACTCGAATTCGTGAAAACAAATTGGTTGTTAATTCTGGCTTTAACATTTGTGAATTGAAGAGAAAACTCGAATTCGTGATAACAAATTGGTTGTTAATTCTGGCTCTAAATTGAATTATATTAAAGGAAATAATAGTAAAAATCTCGGAGGAAACAAGAGAAAACACAATAATTCAAACTCAAATAATTCTAGCGACAATTATAACAATAATAAGGCTTGTTATAATTGTGGAAAGAAAGGACATTTTAAGCGAGATTGTAGATACTTGAAGAAACATAAGTTCTAAGAAGTCAAATGTCATAATCATACAAATATAGTTGAAAATGAGACTTCTAAAATTATTGTCATGATATCAGAATTGCAAGTTGGTGTGGTTACAGAATTATATATGGTAGCAATAACCAAGTCCTCTAATTGGTGGTATGATTGGAATACTATTGTACATGTCTGCAACAACAAGTCTTAATTCAAACATTATGAAGACGTAGTGGATGGACATGAAGTACTCATGGGAAATCTTAATTTTGCTAAGATTATGGGCAATGGGACTATTGATATTCGATTTACTTCTAGAAAGAAACTTATACTTTTGCATGTTCTTCATGTCACAGAAATTAGAAAAAATCTTGTGTTTGCAAATCTGCTTTGTAAGAAGGGCATTAAAGCTATCATTGAGTCTTATAATCTCTGAAACACCCTGACTCGAAATATAACACTAGAACAAAGGTAGGCCGGGTCAACCGGTGTGAAAATTGACTTGTAACTCGATCACGTAGAGTAATGAGATGGATTAAGATTTTAAAAATATGAACGTTGTCAAATACCTGATAGTCGTTTATGGATAACCCCGAGTGCCCAGGGAACACCAGTATGAGAAACCGGGTCGCACAGAAAAATGTGTGCGCAGACACGTACAGGTGTAATTATAACTATACGTACGTGTATATATATATATATATATGTATGTATATATGGGTATACATATATATATGTATATAGTAGATATATAATTATAGGCATATTTATATACACATAAATCAATATATATGTGTGTGTGTATTGGTGTGTGTGTGTATATATATATATATGTATATATATAATAAATACATATATACATTATATACAAAATATAAGTATAAATATAATCTGATAGATGCATATATACATATATACATATATATGGAAAGGAGAAGAGGCAGCATGGTGTCGGCCAAGTGTGTGTGAGTGTGTGTGTGTGTGTGTTGTATAAAATATATATATATATATACATATATATATATATATAATTGGTAAATATTCTCAAAGCCATAAATGCTTGAGGTTAAAAGAAGAAAAAACAAAAATCAGAAAAGAAGAAAAGGTCAGAAAAACGAGGAAGAGCGAGGGAGAGTAGAGAGAGAAATAGAGCGGTTGGTTTGTGTATATATAGAGGTGGTGCGTTGAGGGGAAAAAAACAGAAAATAACTCAAGAATTAAGAGCAAAGAAGGAGAAGCTGAGTGTAATATCCCGATCCAAGTTAAGTGGTACCGACCCGAATTATTGGATCGGGTCAAAACATGTAACCTTGAACTGTAAGCCAAATTATTACATGAATAAGTTTAAAATTAAATCAAAATATTAAATTACCCGAAATATTGAAATAATAACCATAAGCCATGAATAAAATTTAAAAATGGGCGAGCGATTTTAAATTGTCCAATAAGACTTGTCAGTCGAAAATGGCCAAAATGATTCGACCACGAAGTCGGAACGGAAAAAAAAAAATAATATAAAACAAAATATATAAATAATAATAATAATATAAATAAATAAATAATAAGAAAATAAAAAAAATAAAAATATATATTTGAAATTGAAATATGTTAAAGGATACAAATATATATATGTATGGGACAAAAAAATATATATAAATATTTAAATAAGAAAGAAAAAGAAATGAAATGAAAAAAAAAAAAGAGAAGAAAAGTAGAAAACAATAGAAAGTAAGAGAAAGTTGTAAAAGAGGGGAGAAGAATCGAGAAGGGAGAGAGAGCGTGAGAGAGAGGAGGAAAAAAAAGGGGGCAACCCCCGACCTTAAGGTCGGTGAAGGAGAGAAATAAAGAGGGATTCCTACTGTTGAAGTCGATAGGTACACTAATAAAGCCATGTTCCGTGCTTCGGCTTCCAGCAGTGCTTCTTCTGGAATGTATGAGACTATTAAATTACCTGATGGAGGTAAGGGAACATATCTTGGAAATGGTGTGCGTCGAGCTGTTAGGAATATCAATGAGAAAATATCTGAAGCTTTAATCGGTATGGATCCTATTGAAATTTTGAGGCCCAACCCATTCAGCTCCTTAAAACTCAGGTGTTAAGGAGAGGTAGAGAGGGCCCTTATATATTGTGCAGGTGGGCTGTGCATAGGCGATGTGGGATGTAGCTGAGGACAATCCAACACACCTCCTTGATCTCAGCGACATGCAAGATTGGTTGCGGCAACGTCCAACAGAACTGGCTGTTGGGATTATGTTGATAGGCTGAGGTAGAAGCCCAACCTGGCTCTGATACCATATTGAAATTTTGAGGCCCAACCCATTCAGCTCCTTAAAACCCAGGTGTTAAGGAGAGGTAGAGAAGGCCCTTATATATTGTGCAGGTGGGCTGTGCATGGGCGATGTTGGATGTAGCTGAGGACAATCCAACAGATCCAACTCTTCAGTCCCAAATTGATCAGGCCGTGATAGACTTGGACAAGACTGAGAAAAAGGGTGAACTTGGTGCAAATGCGATCTTAGCCATGTCAATTGCTGCTTGCAAAGCAGGTGCTGCTGACAAGAGGTTCCACTTTACAATACATAGCTGATCTTTCTAGTAAAACTGACTTGTTTCTTCCTATCCCTGCCTTCTCTCTTATAAGTGGAGGAAAACATGCTGAGAACTAAACGAGTTTAGAGAGAGAGAAAGAAGAAAGAAAGTCGGCAATTCACAGTTGTAGTTGGCACTACCTGCGCTGTCATCGCTGCAGTCACCCCTCCACCAGGTTGCTCTTCATCCTTCATTTTCTTTTCATTTTTCGGAAACTCCAAGGGAATATAAACTGATATTATATCTTTAATCTTTAATTAAATTGAAAAGAAATCTGACTGATAAATTGGGGCATTAACAAGGCTCAATTAAGCTCACTAATTAGTGATTAAGCAATCTAATTGCACCATGTTGATCACTAGAGGATGACAAGTGTAGCAGGTTGCCTAACAGCCCTAAACAAGATAAGAAACAAAAGGAAATATGGTTGGAATCTTAGAAAATAATTTTGATTAAGAGTTATCAATTAAAGTAAAGCTTGGTAAAAAAAAAAAAAATGCTTAGTGTAACAAGCATTATAGCGAGGAGATAGCTAAAGAATAAAGCTTGTTTCAAATGATTTAAACCTCCATTTGACTGCTGGAAATTAACATAAAATGGTTCCACTGATGTTAATTAATCAATTTATTGGTTGGACATAAACTAATGTAATGGAACTAACATTGCAGTAATGTGAAAGCTGAAAAATGAAACTTAAATAGAGGTGAATTAAATCCTAACATGCTGCTAGAAATTGATGAAAGATAAGCTAAATAACGTTAATTATAAAAAGAAAAGGTTAATTAATTAAGTTAAATAAATTTTAAGAATGCTTAATAAAAGTGGTTGTAATATTCCGAAAATCTGATAAGACTAAAACAGTAACCGAGTTCATATGAATGAGATAAATTATCATAAAATATGAGATTAATTCAAAAACACCAAAGATGGTGTATGTTCGGAAAATTGACAACCCGGTCAATTGAATGCTAAAATGGATAAATGGGATTGATACGAAAAATTAATTATGAATATAATATGAGACACGAACGGGCACCCAATATCGACTAAATAACTAAATTCTTAAAAATTTCTAAGGTTATCAAAAGTACAAATAAATAGAACGTGTATTGATTTAATGTGGATTCATGGTTATAGGACTTTCTATAGGAAAGGAGAAGGAATCTAATATCGAGTAACAAGGAAGAAAGCTAGTATAAGGTAAGTAAATCCGAACTCTCTCATATGTTACTTCTTGCCATGTCACAGTTGCCATGTCACAGTGACTTCTTGATGTAGCCAGTTTGTACTCTATACTTGTCTGATGATATGATTTCCATGATTTGACACTCGCTTTTGTTATTGATTCTTGACATCTTTGTTGATTATATGACATTTTCATGCTAGATGTACGGTTGTCACATTCCTTTTGTGAGGCTGCCAGTTGTACTCTATACATGTTTGATGATATTGATCTCCATGATTGATACGTACTCTTGTTGTTGATTCATTGAGATCTCGATTATTGATATCTTTATTTAATTACCTGTATTCCTTATTCTGTGGAAACGTGATGATCATGATTCTATTGAGTACCTGGAGTTGTGATTTGTTACAACGTCCATCTAATGATATTGATCTCTATGATTGATACTTACTCTTGTTGTTGATTCATTGAGATCTTGGTTATTGATATCTTTATTTGATTGCTCATGTTCCATATTCTGGGGAAACGTGATGATCATGATTTTATTGAGTACTTGGAGTTGTGATCTGTCACAACGTCCATCTGATTCTCAGATGCTTGAGGACCTACGAGTTGATATTTGGGAGTGGCCTAAAGATATGTTCAGAGTTCTGGTGTTATTTATTGATTTGGGTTGGGCTGGTACGGGGGCGTGAGGGCGCTGTCAGACCAGAAAACCCCAGATACAGTGAGGTTGTTGGGCTGGTACGAGCTCGTGAGGGCGTTGTCAGACCAGCAGACCCGAGATAGGCACTCATGAGACATATGTATATCAGCATCTGTTTTGTTATTGTATTCTTCATTGATATCCTGATGATGTACTCATGATTCATTGATATAGTTACTCACCCACGTTAATGATATACTTTCGATTCAGATATTCCTTGTGAGCTTGTTGTTGCTTATCTATTGATACGCTACTTGTTGATGACGTACTTGTTGATCCTTAAGTTCAGATTTATATTTTACTACTATGGCAGCTATACGTTGGTCGGGTCATTCCTTATATTTGTTTGATGATCTATCTTGGGATGTGCCTTTGAGATTTATCCATTATTAGTGACTGGCTATTGTGATATTTTTGTTCTTCATATCCTGTTATGATACTACTCTTGTTCATTATTGTTCTTACCCATCTTTTGAGTTGAACTTGACCCATGGTAGAGTGAGGAGTTTACTTATTAAGCTAAATTAGCTCACTCCATATCTATGTCTATTTTTCATGATTTATCTCTATTGGATTAGAAGGCACAAAGAGATGACACCAGTAGGCTAAGTAAGGATCTGATGACACTGACTTGGGGAGACTTGGATTTGTGGACTGAATCTGGCTATTCAGGTGAGTTACATGATATGATTGACATGATTGATAAGCACTAGATATTTTGGGACATGGCTCATGATATTGGTACTCTGGAGATATTATATTTTTGATTATAGATGTGCTCTATGGTATGTAGATGAGTTGCATTCCCAAGATGAAAAGATTTTAATTTCTTCTACTCTGACCCTACATTTGGAATGCAATTCTTTGTTAAGTTCAGAAGGTTGCCTTTGGTTGGTCTTATTGTCGGGAGGGGAATTGGCAAGGCGGCTAACTGGCATCATGTCTCGGCATCCTTGTATGGGTGGGGTGCGGGTCGTGACACTGAGAATCTGGGAAGAGTACTACACAGGTTCAAAGTGAAAAACAGAAGTAGAAGTGAGATCCTATAACCAAAAAAGGTAAGGGTTATAACTAATTTTTGAAAATTTTGATATCAAATGCATGTTTAGATTTAAAAACCTTAAAGAGCATGAGAAGTGGAATACACTGCAAAAAGAATCATGAAAATTGGTTAGAAAATAACCTAGAAAACCCTAGTTGCAGGGAGGAGAATAACTTAGTGGGTGAGGCTATTTTGGGGGGTTTTGTGGAGTTTAAACAATGAGGATTTGTTCCTCTTAGGTGCAGGAAGAAAATGGAAGAAAAACTAGATCGGAAAAATGGTTGAAAAGCCATGAAATAAGGAAAAAGGAAGTCGGCCGGAGAATCGGGTTTCGCTAGAGACCCATTGAAAATCCCCTATTCGTGAAGCCCTAGTAGTTTAATCGAAAAGGTGAAATTGAATATGAAACCCTTATAAAGACTAAGTCGAACTGCATTGAGTTTGATGTGAAAAGTCACTGAAAAAATGTCACCGTCGCCGGAGGGGATGACGGAATCCCACCGGAGAAGATGATGAACAGTGGACGCAACACTACGTCGTTTTGGTCTAAATTGGTTCTAAACTACGTCGTTTGGTTATACTATTTTAAATATATATATATATATGTTGTATATGGACTGTTTGGTTTTGGGGTTATGAAATAGGAATTTGATAAATCAAAAGTGTAATATCCCGAAAGTTCGATAAGACTAAAACAGTAACCGAGCCCATATGAATGGGATAAATTATAAGAAAATATGAGATTAATCCAAAAAGCATGTTCAAAAAATTGACAAACCCGGTCTACCGAGTGCCGAAATGATAATATGGAACTGATACGGCAACTTAATTATGAAAATTAATAATAAGACACGAACGGGTACTGAAGTCGATAAAATACGTCATATTATTGAGCCCCTGACTTTACGTCAAATTTACCGACATGTTATAACTTAATAAAATAATACGGGACGATCACTAAAAAATAAAAATATCCTACGGTACTTTTAAACGTATGTATACCAATTGGTGTACATGAGCCATATATGTATGTATAAAATATGTATATATATATATATAATATATGTATGTATAATATAGATATGTATATACCAGAAGCTTCAAGAAGAAGCTATTGGAAAAGGCAGAAGATTGAGCCGAAATCTTTGACCAACAAAGTATATGTATATATATATATATATCAAAATACAAGCAGGAAATGGGTGGAAGGTTCTAGCAAAGTGAGGACTTTTCCAATGGCAGCCAACATGGAGAAATATCCAGACTTCTGGATTTGTTTAGGCCTGTAGCTATATATATAGATATATATGTATAGAGAGAGAGAGAGAGGGAGAGAAATGACTGCAGCCAACTTAACTAACAAGCAACCAAAGTTAAGACTTGCTGTGCGTAAGGAAAGAGAGTGAGTAATAGAAAATAAGAGAGAGAGAGAGAGAGAGAGAGAGAGAGAGAGAGAGAAGTTGCTACTGTAATGAAAACCTGCCATGGATAGAGCAGAAGGAAAGCTTCAGAAGTAGGCCTGAAACCAAGGTAAGATTTCCAATCCCTTATGGTCTATTGTAATTATGCTTAGGGATCAAAACTAGTAGAGAAAATAAGGAAAGAGGCAAAAACAATGCCTCTGTAACTTACTGTTGAAAGACAGGAAAAAGGAAAAGATGAACTAACCTTAGTTTTGTATATAGGAACATGTAGGAAATAATTTCAGGAATCTAAAATAATTGGAAATAGGCCAAATGATCAAAAAATGACTATTCTACAATCGAAAAACCAGCACCGGGGCATGGCCAGACAATTGAAATGGGTGTCAGAGAAAACTATAGTTTTCAAGTTTAAAACAATCCCAAAAGATTGTTTAATGTCTTAGGAATGAATCGATGTAAAAGCAGAGGGAGTTGGATGTGAAAATCATAAGAAAAACAGAGAAATAACCTGTAGTTTCCGGCATCGGCACCGGCACCGGCACCGGCACCGGAGAAGATGCCGAAACAGTGGCCGAAAAACAATGGGGAAGACGGGTCCTTTCAGCCTGTTGAATCGGACCTTGGGTCGGGTCGGGTTAGGACTCGACCGAGCGCAACTACGTTTAATCCAGCGATGCCGTTTTATGTTGGTTTAAGTTAAATGCAGATTGTATGGATACTCAGATAATACATTAAAACCAAGATTGAGGATAGCCATACCGAGAATAGGATAAGGCATTGGATATGTTATTCCGATTTTTTGAAAAAGCCTGAATCGGCAGGTTCACTGAGCTCTTAGACTGGTTTAGGGTTTTGACATTTAAACCCACTGGTTCAGTGATTTAATCTAAATAAAGGAAAACCAAAACTTTGGTTATTTACAGTTTGACCCCAAACCTTATGAATATTCTGTTCTGGCCCAACTCTTGAGATTTTTATGCAAATAAGCCCCTGAAAAATAATTTAATAATTAAATAATAAATTATTTTATTTTATAAATAGCGTAAAATGACAATTTTACTCTTAGGCCATAAATAAAGTAAATGAAGTCCAAATTAAGACCCAGAAAAGGCTATATTAATAGTCTTGAATGTTCCGAACACAATGAGAATGTCAGATTAGATATTCGGGGACTCCGAGGTGATCCCACCATAAGATGTAAAATTACCAAAATGCCCCTAATACAGTACAAAGCCCAAATAAAGTTCAAATTAGAAGAAATTGATACCAATGGAAACTCAAATAATTGTGAACATAGATATGACCAAATAATGATTCGGGGTCAGAATATCATAAAATATAAAATGACCAAAATACCCCTATGCATAGAAAATACAAAGTAAAGGCCAAATAAGGCCAATATGATATAAGTAACTGTCATAAGTATAAATATGTAAATCGAGGGGCTAAATAAGACTCTGGAACAGTTAAAGTATAAAATAAAAAATGATCGATGTGTCCCGATAATCAAAAGCAGATACCAAATGAAGTCCAAAAGACTTGAACATATATATATATATATATATATATATATAAGATATATGGAATATTTTGAAGACCATGATAGGGTTCAGGATAAGAATGATGAAATTACTATTTTGCCCCTAAGGTTAAATAAGTGCTTAATTGATAACGAATAGAGTCCAAATGAAGTAAATTATAAGTCTGAATGTTACTAAGCTTACTTAAGGGATTTAATAGCATAAGTTGAAACCTAATAGATGGGTAATAGGCCAATGGATCTAATTAGGCCGTCTGATAGACTCCTAAGATGATGAATGAGTCATGAATAGATGAATTCTTATCTGTCTATGATTAATGATGATTAACTAGGATATGCAAGGATGTGCCTGACATATCTAGAGATTATCAGAGTATCTGTAAATGGAGGTAAGCGTAACAATTGTTAGTAATAACCGATCTCTGCATGTAGTACATTCCCAGCCATGTCATAGTTTTTCTATACGCATTTGTACTCTTATTTATCATATCCGATCCTTTATGATTCCACTATGTGACATTACTTATCAGTGGAATAGCTTAGCTATGATGTTGCATCTTGCTCTTGATTTCCATGTCTATTGATGATGTTATATCTTGATCACGAGATTTATGTACATTTGTGCAAAGGACCATTTTGTGCCCTTGTACGTAGGGCCAGATGTTGTTGTTTTCGGTAAGCCGGTAACATAGCCGTAAAAAGCTATAGTTATATTATGTTGCCTTGAACTAGTTATGATCCACATTCTTCTCCGTGGAGAGTAGCATGATTTTGATATTTTATCAGTGCCGGATTTGTGCTCAGTCACAAACTCCATCTGGATGCGTAGTATGACCTGAGTAAGGGGTCCTAACCCGAGTACGAGGTCCTGTCTCGAGTACGGGGACCATTTTACATGATTGAGCTCAGTGCTTATGCATACAGGGGGTAGCCGGGCCCCGTAGTTTATTGCATCCACCAGTTTGACATCACTATCTATTTATTGAGGTTCTTAGTATGATCATGTTCTTGTATGAATGATCTGGCAGTTGTTCAACTTTATTTTAGTACATACTATGATCATGTATTTGACAGCCTTTGACTGTAGCATATGATATTGTCTTTCAAACTATATGTTTTTTATTATCAGCTATATTCCTGATTAATTGATATTCATTGATGAGCTATGATTGTTATTATTCCTGATCATTTGAGATTCATTGACGAGCTATGATTGTTGTTACTATTCCTGATCATTTGATATTCATGGACAAGCTATGATTGTTATTATTTTTGATCATTTGATATTCATTGACGAGCTATGATTGTTGCTATGATAGTGACTGGCTATCCTACCCTTGTTATTGGATTATTGAGTTCTTTCCAGATCATGTACTCGTGGCAAAGTAGGGGACTTACTTACTGAGCTTAGTTTAACTCACTCTAATTTATATGATGATTTCAGGGATTGACACGGATAGTAAACCATAGGAGGCTGTGACTAGATTGGACATTTTTGGCAAGTAACGGTAATAGTAGTATAGTCTTATAGCATTCCTGTGTATTCACGTCCTGGGGATAAGGTGATGACTTGAAAATTTTACAGGCTATACTTTTGTATTAGCAGACTGATATGAACATGTAACCCTTTTACTTTATTGCCTTCTGATATGTTTATATATGATGATGATATGGTTACATGTTAGTAACATTGATGATAGTGTAACAAGATGAATAGGTCCGGTTCGGCGAAAGGTCCGGTTCGGCGAAAGGTCCGGGTCGGATGGTTGCTGTCCGTTAATCCGTAGAGAGTGGGTTGCGGGTCGTGACAAAGAGAGGTTGGGATATCTTATTCATGATTTGAAGCCTTATCCACTGTTTGTTTAGTAATATACGAAAAAAAAAATATGCGGGGCTACTGCCCCCACGGGTCGAACAAGGGACCAAAGGCAAATGGGGTTCTTACTCCTGAGGTGTGGACCATTGTGCCACTAGGGCACATATGATTAGAACCCACTGAATATATAAATATATATATATAATATAATATATCATTGAATAATTAATTAAATTAATTAATTAGAAACAATTATTGTTAATTAACCTGAAGTCTAAAAATAAATGAATAGTATTTTCTTATTATCTCAGACATTTTAAAGCCAATGGAAGGGTCCATTTTACGAGACAGGATTTTGAAAAATAAAGACCCATAGAAATGTTAAATAACCATAATGCCCGTAGTGATGCCTGAACCCAAATTGAAAACCGTGAAAGCCTAAACCAACTTTCTTCGACGTTCGAACTCAATAGTAGAGTCCATTTTAGCAAAAGAGAAACTTATAGCAATGATGCATAAAATTTGATGAATAACATAGACAATGTATATAGTAGACTGATAAGTATTTCCTGAATACTAGGAATGTCAAAGGGGAAAGAGAAGGATATCTGACTTCCTCGATTGTACAGTAAAGTAAGTAAAATTCGATCTCTGTGAGTGGCAAAGTTCTAAACATGTCATGCATATGTTCCTTGTTATTGCCAAGTTATATTCCTGTATACCTTCAGATATTATTGATTTACATTGATGCTTATACTAGCTTGTGAATATTATTGGATTAAATGTTATATATTGACCATGTGATTATTATACATCTTGATATATGATATCTGAGTGATGCATAGTTACATTTTATACTCTAGGTAAGAGTCATGATCATTTCATGCATTATTAAACACCCGAGTGGTGCAATGTGACAATGCCCATTCGATACTATAATTAACTACAAAAATGAGGAGTAGATCAGGGTCTACATGAGCAAGTTAGATGGATGGATCTGATTGGGAGAGGATAGGCCGGGGTCTTCTATTATCAACTACATTAAAAAGAGTAGATCAGGGTC
Source organism: Nyssa sinensis (assembly GCA_008638375.1). Lineage (NCBI taxonomy): Eukaryota > Viridiplantae > Streptophyta > Magnoliopsida > Cornales > Nyssaceae > Nyssa > Nyssa sinensis. Next base: position 13,237,686 of record CM018043.1, on the reverse strand, counting down.
TACATGAATAAGTTAGGTGATGGATCTGATTGCAAGAGGGTAAGCCAAGTCCTACTATTATTAGGGCAGGGTTTACATGAGCAAGTCAGGTGATGGATTTGATTGCGAGAGGGTAGGCCGAGTTCTACTATTATTAGGGCAGGGTTTACATGAGCAAGTCAGGTGATGGATCTGATTGCGAAAGGGTAGGCCGGATTCTACTTTTATACATCAATTACGGTTATTATCATATCTATTATTGCATTCATTTGGATGAGCATACTATGTTCCTAATAAATGAACATATGGTTGCATGGAGTATCTTTTATATTGAGCAGTTATCTATTTATAGCAATACGTTTACTAGTTAAGCCAAATACCTATTGTTAATTTATATACTTGATATCGTTGGATATTCATTGTTTTTGCTATCATGAGAAGTGCCTTAAACTCGAGGGGTCAGTTCAGTTGTTTCACATGATGTGACTTACTATTGTGACATATTATTCTCTTGATGGGTTATCATATTGTCATAACCTTGTTTAGCTTGTTGTGAACCTTTTAATGCTGACTTATCCCCCTAACAGAGCAAAGGAATTTACTTATTGAGCTTTGTTAGCTCATACAGATAATTTGACTTTTTTCAAGAAAGGACGCCACATCTTGATGTAGGGATTGAAATCCCGAACGGGCGTAGGGTTGCTGTAGATATATGTATTGCAAGGACTATTTTGATAGTAAAGTATAGTACTTGTCCTATGTTTTTCCCATCATCCCATGCCTTAGGGGTAGTTGTATTTGGAGTTTTTTTGGGTCTGTATAATTTAAAGAACTCTAGTATTATAAATGTAGAATTTTCTTAAGTCTTCCACTGTGTATTTAGTTATTTATTGCATGTTAACAACATTCACATATAAATGTTAAGTTAAAGTAAAAAGGAAAAATCTAGTTTGGCAAATGGGTTGGGCCAGTGTTGCGATGCCAAATCTGCACAGGGTGGATTTCGGGTCATGACAATTTCATTCTGTCTAAGGGTGTGATGTTTATTGGAAATGAATACTCTTGTGATGATATGTTCAAGTTTAGTATTAATAAAATAAATTTTCATTATGCTTATATTGTTGAGTCTTTACATTTGTGGCATGCTCGTTTAGCACATTTAAATTTTATGTCTAAATATGGTTTGATTGCATATAATAATAATGATAATTCCAAGTGTAAAATATGCATTCAAGTAAAGATAACAAAAAAAACCTTTTTTCTAAAGTTAATAGAGAAACACTATCAATAGAATTTGTGCATTCTAATATTTGTGAATTAAATGACATTTTAACTAGAGGAAGTAATAGATATTTCATTATTCATTAATAATTTTTCAATATATATATATATATATAGATATATATATATATACACACACACACACATGTATATTTAATGAAAAATAAAGATAAGGCCTTTAATATGCTTAAATGCTATAAATCTGTTGTTGAAAATAAAAAAGAAAAGAAAATTAAGATTATTTGTAGTGATAAAGGAGGGAAATATTTTTCCACCGAACTCACTTCATATTGTGAATTCTGTGGGAAAATATGACCCTCATGAATCCTCCTTATTTGAAAAAATCCTTAGAAGGCCAAAGAAGTGTAGAAGAAGAAAGCTAGAGGAGCCTATTCTTGGGCAGAACATAATGTCATCTACTCTAAAATATTGTGTGCGCAAAGATTTTGGGCATAACATGAGGACATGACCAAAGGTACCTGCAAATTGAAGAGGCAACAACAACAGTGGGTCACCTGTTAGACATGTTATTTCTAGGGCTAGTCTAATTTAATTCTATAACTATTAGTTAGTTAGCAATGTATTTAGTTATGTTATTCACTTATGTTATTGTGTGTTAGAATACTCTAGATTACTCATACCACTTTGTCCCACATCGGATACACTCCCACATTGTATTCTCATATTGTACCTATAAATAGACCTCATATTGTACAGTTTTAAAAACACAGAAATAAATATAAATTCCTTTCTCTTCTTTATTTCTTCATGGTATCAGAGCCACAAACTTGTGGCCTGTAGTCTTGTTTTTTCAGCCGTTCTTTCGGCAAATATTTGGTGCTCTTCCTTGTGACGGTATCTTACCTCACGAGCTGCCACGCACCGCCATTCCTCTCTGTTTTCCTCAATTTTACACTGTTCCGGTCACCACCTCACAAAGGTGCCACCACCATTGGACAGTCCATTCAGAGAGGAGTCCAACGCCGTCAAGATCGCCCCAATCAGAGCTGCCACGCGCCCTCACGCGCCTCCCGAAGTTCCGCCGCGCCGCCCACACGCGCCAGCCTTATCCTTGTGCTGCCACGTCAGCCCAGCCACGTCACTGCCACGTCAGCCCTAGATCCACTTCAGCTTCCGCCGCCACATCAGCATTGACCGTTGACCGTTGACTTTGACTGTTGACTTTGATCGTTGACTTTGACTTTGACTTTGACCGTTGACTTTTTCAAATTGGGTGCATTTTGCTCAGTTTTCGTCCTACTTTCATTTTTTCCTATCTGCTTATACGTTTGAAGATTCGATATGTCTCAATCTGTATCAAATCTCGATTCTATTGTTCGACCTATAGACATAATATTGGATGGATCCAATTATAGTATGTGGGCTCAGAATATGGAGGTTTTCTTGAAAGGCCGCCGCTTATGGCTTTATGTGACTGGAGACCTTGCTAAACCGACACAGAAGGCAAGTGAGACAGAAGAGGCATTTTCAACTCGTCTAGAAGAATGGGGTAGTATGCACTACAAGATTTTGTCTTGGTTCATCAACACCTCTGTTCCATCCATCAACAGTCTCCTTCCAAGACTTGGGAATGCTAAGGTTGCTTGGGATTTTCTGGCCAAAAGATACAACTGCACCTATGATGCTTCCTTAGAGTTTCAACTGGAAGCTAAACTTTATCAGATGCGTCAGGACACAGGTCAGTCTATTGCTGATTTTTATTCTCAGACCAATCATCTTTGGGAACAATTATCTGTCGTAGATCCAAAGTTAGCATGTGCTCAACACATTCAAACATTTGCTGCCTGGCTTGATCGACGGAAGTTTATGCACTTTATGATGGCTCTTCGTGATGATTTTGAGTCTACTCGAGCCTCTCTTCTTCATCGTCAACCACTTCCGACTTTAGATGCTGCTGTTTCTGAACTCATCTCTAAAGAAACTCGTCGTTCCACTATGAAGATGCAATCATCTGATATGGTTCTTGCCACTGCTTCTCGTGGTCCTTCACCATCTTCTACTGGCCGTCCATCATCACAATCCAACTCCACGATCCGTCTTTGCCAGTGGTGTAATTTTCGTGGTCACACCATTGATGAATGTCGCAAGTACAAGTCTTATCAGCGACGAAAAGCTTCCCGACAGACAGCTACGGTCTCCTCATCTACTACTGCTCACCAGACAGCTGCGCTTGCTTCCTCTGCACCCGAGTCTTCATCTCCATCCACTCCTCTCACTGCAGCTGACGTAACAGCCTTAATTCATTAGGTTTTGTCCCAATCCTCCACTGCCTTGTCCGTCACTCCAGGTAAATCTCAGTGGTTTATAGACTCTGCTTGTTGTAACCATATGACATCTGATTCCACCATCTTCTCTCATAAAACTGCTCTTTCTCCCAATCCTGCAATATACACTGCCAATGGATCTCATATGCCTGTTAGTCACGTAAGGTCTATTTCTACCTCTAATTTATCTGTCAGTGATACTTACCTTGTGCCTCAATTATCCTTAAATCTTCTTTCTGTTGGACAACTTTGTGAGTTAGGCCTTGATCTGAAATTTTCTAACAAGGGTGTTGATGTACAGGATTCACGGACGAGTCAGCTGCTTGGGACAGGCCGTAAATTTGGACGTCTTTTTGAGCTCACATCTCTACAGATTCCTTCTTCCACAAACACTTCCATGGCTGCCATTACAGTTACTTCCAGTTTGTGGCACTCCAGGTTGGGTCATGCCTCACTTCCACGTGTCCAGTTCTTAGCTTCTCAGGGTCATTTAGGTCCAGTTAAATTTCAATCTTTTGATTGTGTGTCATGTCATCTTGGAAAACAAACACATTTATCCTTTAATAAAAGTGATTCTTTTTCCGCAGCTCCTTTTGACTTAGTTCATTCTAATATATGGGGTCCTGCCCCGACACCGACTGAGGGGGGATCTCGTTATTTTGTTATCTTTGTGAATGATTACAGTCGTTATACTTGGATATATCTTTTGCAGCATAGGTCTGAACTCACCACTGTTTACCAAAATTTTCACAAAATGGTGCAAACTCAATTTTCTTGTACTATTAAAACTTTTCGTTCAGATAATGAAATGGAATACAAAGATAAATCATTTCTTGCCCTTTTACAGCACAATGGGACAGTTTCTCACCATTCTTGTCCATACACCTCACAACAAAATGGTCGAGCAGAACGTAAACATCGTCACATTCTGGATACAGTAAGAGCACTTCTCATCTCTGCCTCTCTTCCAAAACGTTTTTGGGGTGAAGCTGCTCTTACTGCTGTCTACACCATCAATCGTGTTCCCTTACCCACTATACATAATAAAACTCCTTTTGAGCTTCTCCATGGTACAGTTCCTAACTATTCATTACTTCGCGTTTTTTGTTGTGTTTGTTTTGTCACTCTTCCCTCACATGAATGCACCAAACTTGAGCCTCGATCCTGACTCTGTTGTCTCCTTGGTTATGGTCTCACTCAAAAGGGTTATTGTTGTTATGATCCCATCGCTAAACGTCTTCGTATTTCTCGTCATGTCGAGTTTTGGGAACATAAGATGTTTACGAGTATTTCTCCTTTTCCGCAGTCATCTATCAGTTATGCTCCTATCTTTACTGACCCCTCTATTGCTTTATTTCCTAACTCCTCTGCAGAGATGCCAAGCTCCTCAGATGTTCCTTCTTCGCCTGTCTCAGAGTCATCTGACACGTCTGCTGATACTCTTGATCCATCAACTACCTCCGAGCCTATCCAAGTACCTGCACTTCGTCAATCCACTAGAGTAAGAGCTCCTCCTTCTTATCTTCAAGATTTTCATTGTTATTATGCTCTTGCTACCCTTCACGAACCTCACAGTTATCGTGAGGCTAGTGCTGACCCTCTTTGGCAGAAAGCTATGTCTGATGAACTAGAAGCTCTTACTAAAACTCATACTTGGGACTTGGTGGATTTACCTCCTGGAAAGTCTACAGTTGGATGTAAGTGGGTCTACAAAATCAAGACTCGGTCAGATGGATCAGTGGAACGCTACAAAGCTCGTCTTGTTGCTAAGGGTTTCTCTCAAGAGTATGGTATTGACTATGAGGAGACTTTTGCCTCTGTTGCTCGTCTTACCTCTGTCCGCTCCTTGCTTGCTATTGCTGCTGTGCGTCATTGGCAACTGTTTCAGATGGATGTCAAAAATGCATTCTTGAATGGTGATCTTGCTGAGGAAGTTTATATGCATCCTCCCCCTGGTTATGCCCATCCTCCTCACACCGTTTGCCGTCTTCGGCGTGCTCTCTACAGTCTCAAACAAGCTCCCCGAGCCTGGTTTGCTAAATTCAGTTGTGTTGTTGCTCAACAGGGGTTTACCCCTAGTGCCTATGACTCAGCTCTTTTCCTTCGGACCACTGGTGCTGGTATTATTCTTATTCTTCTTTATGTCGATGACATGATCATTACAGGCGATGATCTCTCTGGTATTCGAGATCTTCAGCACTTCTTGAGTCAGAACTTTGAGATGAAGGACTTGGGGCAGCTTAACTACTTTCTGGGTCTTGAGGTTACATCTGGATCCGATGGTTATTATCTCTCTCAAGCTAAGTATGCATCCGACTTGCTTTCTAAGGCCGGCTTGACTGACAGCAAAACATGCACTTCTCCACTTGATCCTAATGTTCGATTACTTGCTACTGATGGTGAATCTCTCCCTGATGCTACTCTGTATCGACAACTGGTCGGTAGTCTCATTTATCTCACTGTTACTCGACCAGACATTTCCTATGCTGTTCATCTGGTTAGCCAGTTTATGAGTGCCCCTCGCTCTACCCACTATGCTGCTGTTCTTCGCATTTTACGGTATGTCAAGGGAACTCTATTTCATGGCCTTCACTTTTCCTCTCGCTCATCTCTTGAGCTCCGCTCCTATTCTGATGCTGATTGGGCTGGTAATCCTACCGACCGTCGCTCCACCACGGGCTACTGTTTTTTACTCGGCACCTCTCTCATTTCTTGGCGTAGTAAGAAACAAACTGTTGTTGCCCGCTCTAGTACTGAGGCTGAGTATCGTGCCCTTGCTGATACTACAGCTGAACTTTTGTGGTTACGATGGCTTTTGACCGACATGGGTGCTCCTCAGCTAACTAGTTCTCCTCTTTATTGTGATAATCGGAGCGCCATCCAGATTGCTCACAATGATGTCTTTCATAAGCACACCAAACATATTGAAATTGATTGTCACTTCATTCGGCACCATCTTCAGCAGGGCACCTTGGATCTTCACTCTGTCTCGTCTGAAGATCAACTTGCTGATATTTTCACGAAGTCTCATCCTCCTGGTCGACTCCATGATCTTGTTTCCAAACTCCAGTTGACTTCGTCCTCTCGAGTTTGAGGGGGGATGTTAGAATACTCTAGATTACTCATACCACTTTGTCCCACATCGGATACACTCCCACATTGTATTCTCATATTGTACCTATAAATAGACCTCATATTGTGCAGTTTTAAAAACATAGAAATAAATATAAATTCCTTTCTCTTCTTTATTTCTTCATTGTGCAACATGGGGTTGGAGTTAGGAGGCCAGTTAATGCTTTGATTGGTGGTGGTTCAGTTGTACCAGTGCAACATAGTGGTGGTTCAGGTTCTCAATTTCAAATATCTTCCCAATCTCATAGGTCATTCTAATTTAAAGTCTAAACAACATGGTGGTGGTTCAGTTTTAGCTTCAATTAATGGTGATACAGTTTTAGCTTTTGTTGGTGGTCTTTCAGCTTGGTGGTTCAGTTCAACTTTTTTTGGTGGTTCAGTTTAGCTTCTACTGGTGGTGGTTCATCTTTACTTGGAATAATTTCAATTTTTTTTTTGTTTTATTATTGATTTCGTGTTTTAAGTTATGTAATACATTATAATTTTGTTTCAATGCTTGTGGTTTAGTTTTACTTAGAAGACATGTGATTCATTTGGATATGTGATTTGATGTATGACAATTTGTGACTCTTTAAGAGGTTGAGCCTCTATTTATTTCATGTTATTGTATGACATATTGCATGTAATGGAACATTAATGTAATTAAAAAATTTTAACTAGTACATATATAGAGGCATTATAAGCATTATTACATTTGCATGATCTAATATTTGTTAGCCTTGAACAACAATAATGCCATAAAAAAATGCCATAGAGACACCAAAAAAATCATGTTCACTAGTATAATGCATTTCAATCATGCTTGGTGGCTTTCTAAGTTATGCACTCTGACTTGTAGAGCTCTAACTTGCATTTGTAACTCAGCTAGGTCTTCGCTTGTATTCGAAGCATTTGTAGTATGATTAAATGCTATATGGGACATACTGATATCTTTCGAAATCAAGTTGCCAAAATTCAATAAAACTTTTGCATTTTTCATTCTCACAATAGTAGTACAATTTTTGAGGATTTTCATTTGACTGAGAAATTCTCATAGAGGCTTTATGTTCACATCTGTTGCACCTTGTATATTTAAATTTTATCACGCTTCTATTAACAATTGATGTTGAAGAAGCCATTGCAAACAAAAAATATTGTGATATTAGAATTATTTTGGCAAAAAGGAAGTGGTAGTAGACAATGAGATTGAGAAAAAAAATTCACCAAACACCATTCATTTATATAGGCAACGTTAGGTCACAAATTTTCACTCACACCTTTCCTAACAGTTAGTAAAATTCCGCAATGACTCCCTCCAATGGGCCAATTTATCGGTTGCATTTGAAGGGTGATATGGTCATTGTATACATAAAATGAGGGGTATAAAAAACTTCTCGTCATTATAAGAGTGTTACAGACATTTTGTTTATTGCATTGTGTCAAGCGTTAAATAAAGATTTTGTCTGTCTAAGATAACGACAAGGGGTAAGTGTTTATTTTTAAAACAACGAGAGCCTTAGTATAAATACACCAAATTTTAGGAGTGTCAAGTATAATTAATCTTTAAAACAATAGTAACTTTTTTACCTATGTTAAGAGCTCCAAGGACACTTTGGTTGATGAAAAGCCCAATTCAATGACCTGGAGCCTAATTTTCCTACTGACCCAACAAAGCCTGCCCACACAATAAATGAGACTTAGGTTGTGTTTGCTTCGACTTATTGTTAACATTTAATAACTTTTTAAAGTTTATAACAAATTTTTATAATTTGTTAAGTGTTTATTTTAGCTTATTAGCCACATTTAATGGATCACACTTGATTCAAAATGAACTATTTCAAAAAATAATATAGTAAAATGTTTTTTAAAAAGTAGTCTAATGAATATTAAAATATCATTTAAGTTTTTATTAGATATAATCATCCAAATATTTTATAACTTAGCTCAAAAAATATTTTTTCATAATTATTTCTTTAAATCACTACTTAACTTAAATCATGTCTTTTTTCCATTCATCCAAATAAAGACTTAAATGAACACTTACCCTTAACGTGAGCAAGATTTGAATCCTTTGAAGTTGAACAGCCAAGAAAATACCACTGGATGGAAAGCCCTGGGTAACGTTAGTAAAATTACAAGTGTAGTCAGTGGCAAGTCAACACCCAGGTACAGGTAGAAAGAGAACCCCCCACCAACTTCCCGTTCCATTCTGTGGGGTGGGGATGCTTCCCATACCTACTTTCCAAAAGCCTCCAACAACCCCTTCTCGTCTTTTCCCACCAACCCCTCTCTTTCTCTTGCTTCAAATTTTGTTGTTTTTTGTTGGAATCGAATCAGAACCAAACTCCAAACCAAATTCACCAACTCTCGTATGGCAAGATCTCTACAGGGCTCACCAGGCATTCCCTCGGCACCTTCCGGTCTCGGCTTCAGAGACCAATTTCTCGCGGCGCATTTGGGCTCAGGAAGCCTCAGATCAATCTCTTTCTCTTCTCAACTTCACAATATCTCCCTCAAGTAAGCTTTATGCCTTTCTTTGTTTCTCTCCTTGTTTACCTAAAATGATATTATTTGTTACTCTCAATATTTGATTACAATTCTGGGTGTTTAGAATTTCAGTAATTGATTTAAATCTATGTTTGTTGTATTGATTATTTATAAAATTTTAAAATGTTTTCAAAAGTATTACCCTCTTGTTTGCTTGATTCAATGTACTCATTCAATTTCCATCAGATGCCCAATTGCTCCTTGGAGTTTAAATCAATGGATGTTTTGGGCTTCTAGCATCTACTCTCTGCAGTGTAGTCAACTTTATAGGGGTACATGCTTCGGAAAGAAAATCAATTGCGAAAAAGTTGGGTTTACATATGCATCTTTGTTTTTTAGATTACTGTTTTGGAAGGGAAAAAAGTAAAAACAAAAGAACAATAAGAAGTAAAGAAAACTGCTTTTTGAGTCGAAGCAAAAAGTTATGGCATTTATATTATGTAAATGTTTGAGAAGCAAAAAGTGTGCAGATCCCGCTTAAATGAAAAAAAAAAGTGTGCAGATGCTCATAAAAGAAAAAACTTTACTCAAATGCGAGTTGGTGTGGCGGTGTAATATGGCCAAGAGGAATGCTAGCATCAGTTGCTAGTGACACTCATTCGTGATCTGATTATTGCATGCGAGTATATGATCACGTGTGATATCGGCACGTGTAATGTCCGCGCCAATAAGATCGTGAGTTTCCATACTTGCGACTGACGCTAGTATTTCTCATATGGCCAAATAATGCTTTTGTTTCTAAGAAGCAAGAAAAGAACTGGGTTCTATACCAACATTATCACCAATAATACCCGCTCTCATATCACCACCACCATCACACTTGACACCACTTTCACACATGCTTTTCTACTTTTCTTGATTCTCAAAAGTACCTTTAGAAAGCCATATATAAAATATTGTCATTGTCCGTGTTGATCCAGCTTATGCAGGGTGCTGGGAGGGGTAAATTGGAGACAGTATTAACTTTTGACATTATTTTTGCGCAAAGTAGTTGCTCTTAGACTGGAACACATTTTCTCACGCTTGACAACCTTGCACTAAGAAATGGTCCTTACAAAGTGAAAAATAACATAATGTTTGAATCATACATAAAACTTTTTGTTTTTCTGTGAATGACTACTTGATCTAGAACAACAAATCTAACTTCTTGGTTGAAATTGGTGCAATCTTGTCCATGTTCTTGCTATCACTATTTTACCTTTTAGATTAGCTTGCTTACGTATGATTCTATACGAAAATTAATAGAAGCAGCATAATCAATTCTGCGAAGCTATTGATTCCAAATATTATATTTTTGGTGTTTCTTTTAACTACTTTGGGACCACTATACATCCTTTGATTTTTATCTGAATGTCTTGATAGATCCTTGAACACTGCAAGACAACTGCAATCATATAAAACGAGCGCAGTTGTGAGAGTGGAGAGCAGCTCTGAGAACATGGAGATTGATATCTCACTGAGTCCCAGAGTAAATTCTGTAAAGCCTTCAAAGACGGTGGCTATAACGGACCAGGCAACTGCTCTTGTACAAGCTGGCATACCTGTTATTCGCTTAGCAGCTGGAGAACCTGATTTTGATACCCCATCTGTAATAGCAGAGGTAGTTTTTTAACTGTTCTCAGTTTGATTCATTTATGTTTACAGACCAACAAGTTTCGTGGTGCTTGCACCAGTTTACTTCTTAGTTTTTCTATTTGAAGTTTAGGCTGGGATTAATGCAATTCGTGAAGGTTACACAAGATACACGCCAAATGCTGGTACTTTGGAACTTCGCTCAGCAATTTGTCATAAGTTGAAGGGTTTGTTAACTTGCTATATGTTGAATGCTTTTCTCTGATTAAACTAATTTATATCATTTCTGAGGCCTGGGGGGAGAGATTATAACAATTATTTTTTAATGGCAGAGGAGAATGGGATCTGTTATACACCTGATCAGATTTTGGTGAGTAATGGGGCAAAGCAGAGTATCCTTCAAGCAGTGCTTGCAGTTTGTTCTCCAGGAGATGAGGTGAAATAGTTTGTTCAACACTTTTTCTGCTATGTATTTATCTCTCATCTTTATGAATACAGCTTAGGAGTTACTATAAATTGTTTTATCAGAATCACATGAAATTCAACCTTTGAGTCGTGGCCAGAAAATTGTGGTATCATTGAACTAGTTACTATAGGGTGACTATCCTCTTCCCATTTTAGTGCTTAGGGTAATTCAACATGTTGGTTCAATCAGGTGAAAGAAAACATTGATATCCATCTGAACCCCCTTTTCCTTAATTTTTTTTATAAGAAAAAAGTTTCAAGTAAGATACTCACTGTTATATGCAACTGTCATCCCAAGCAGTCTATATTATTAGGACAAAGAAACTGCAGTCTCTCATTGCCCAGCCTGCTTTCTCCATTCTTCAATTCCAAGAGATGGTAATTTTATTAGGTTTCGCATAATTTGTCTAAAAGGACCATAATAAGTTCCTCAAATCCTAAGAAACACAGATATAGACACAGGACACGGATACGATATGACACGGACACGCAAACACGTTATTTATCAAAAAAAGTAGGACACGGACACGTTGAATATATATAAATTTTTTATATGACCATATAATAAAAACCTAATGTTATTTCAATTAAACTTGGCATAAAAACACACAAATTTAAAAAATATTATTAAGATATTAAAATAATAAAGTCATTAAATAAAAATTAAAGAACTTTTTCATTTAATCATCAACATCCATGATTTAAGTGTCCGGACACATGTCCGGGAAGTGTCCTAGAGTGTCGGTATCTGATATGGACACGTGAACCAAAATAAAGTGTCTGTACTTCTTAGCTCAAATCTATGATATATGGCATTTTAGAGAATGGAACCATAACAAAATTAATGAAACAGGATCTGCATATATAGGCAGTCAAAAGGCTGCATAGACGGTCGTTTACCTTGCAAATGAATTTCAAAGACATGCATGTAATGGTTGGTGTTGTTAATGCATGTATCTATACGTGATACGTTTCTTACGACACGTTTTGATATGAATATAAAACGATATGTATCTTATACCTGTATTTTTTTACATTGTATATTATGATATACAACATATATCTTACGATACGTTTCGATGCGCACGATACACAAGATATGGATATTAGGCTAAATGACATTATTTTGACCTCTTTTTTGTTGTTTTGTTATATACATAAGAAACATTTTTGTTTGTTTGGTTTTATATTACTCCTTGGCAACACTTTGAGATGTTTTTTCAAGTAAGAAAGAAGGAAAGTAAGTATTTTGAGAAGATGTAGATGAGGACTGAGCACATACAAGAAGCTAAAGAAGAAAAATAAAGTAAAATATTGTTGCCATATGATAATGGTGTTGATGCCATTGAAATTAGAAATTAAGATGAAAATGGGATGAATTATAAAAATGAATAATTTTAGATTTTGTCTTAATGAAATATATTGGATAGATGATTTAATTTTACTTTGAAATTTATAGTATTTATAAATCTTGATTCTTGTATTGCATAAAATTTGGTTGTTTTTTTATTATTGAGGTAAAATATAATTTTTATTATTTTATAGATTGTATATATATAACACTATATATAATATGATACAATATATTTGAAAAATGAGATCATTATGTTTGGTACCACTTTGATTTTTAATTATTGGATGAATAATAATAATAATAATTTATTTATCTAATTTGTATGACAAGTAAATTGAAATGTTATATTTTAAACATTATATATATTCATTTATATATATTATATAAATTTATAAATGTATTTTCTTAAAAATTACACGTATCTACGATACCCGATACGATACACATTTTTTAAAAAATAATACCGCTTCCGGTACACGTTTTGACAATTGTGTACCCATTCTACATGACAATTTTAGCTTATAGTACTTTTTCTTCCATGTGTTCCCACCCCACATTCCCATCCTGGGGAAAAAAGGAAAGAAAGAACCATAATTGGCATTTTTATGATAATATTTTCTCTTCTTAAATGTATGTGATATGAGGTAAGTTAATGTGAAGGCAAATCAACAGTGTTAACTTATCAACAGTGTGATATGAAGCTTTCCTTTTATGATTTCGTTCTTTAAGTAACACGCTCTGTTATATTATCAGGGAAAAAAAGAGCAAAACCTTGTGTTAATATGTAGAGGTATAATGATAAGTCAAGCAACACCATTACTATTTTCTCTTGCTTTCTGCTCAATCAAATGAAAAGAGGGAAATAAATATTTAAATGCTTCTACGCATAGTGTTGATCAATACTTCAACCCTATAGCATTTTCTTCTTCAGGTTATAATTCCGGCTCCATTTTGGGTGAGTTACCCAGAGATGGCTAGGCTTGCTGATGCAACACCTGTGATACTCTCAACTCACATCTCTGAAAATTTTCTCTTGGATCCGAAGCTCCTTGAATCCAAACTCAGCGAAAAGTCAAGGCTGCTGATTCTTTGTTCTCCATCCAACCCAACAGGGTCAGTGTACCCTAAGAAACTGCTTGAAGAGATTGCTCAAATTGTAGCGAGACATCCCAGGCTTCTGGTACAGTGAACCTGCAACTCTTGGTTTGTGCACTAGAGCATTTTTAACTTACTAATGTTTGAATCCTGAACTATCCTTGGGTGTCTATTCAGGTGCTGTCTGATGAAATATATGAGCACATAATTTATGCACCAGCAACTCACACAAGCTTTGCATCTTTGCCAGGCATGTGGGAAAGGACTCTGACTGTCAATGGGTTTTCTAAGGTAATTAATTTCAAGAATCTAGTTTTTGCCCTAGGACATTAATTTTTGTATTTTCTACTCGTCCATTCATGAATTGTTCCTCTATGTATAATTCTGGTATGGTCATTGATCTCGAGAGGTGAACCTCTCTAAATGTGGGATACCCATAGGCCTTTGCAATGACTGGTTGGAGACTTGGATATCTTGCTGGTCCTAAACATTTTGTCGCAGCATGTGGGAAGATTCAAAGCCAGGTATATATCTTTATGCACCCACACTAGTAATATTTTGGTTATTGCACTCTTTTATGAAATGCATTCTATATCCTTTACTAATGTGTCACTTAACATGTAATGCGTGGAAAGTCAAGATTCTAAGACATGTTTAAGAAGTTTTACATGATGGTGATTATAATCATTGTGCTGATGAAGTTATGCTGCTCTCAAATAGTTTAAGTTCATAGAGTAACCAATTGTTCGCAATGTATTGCAGTAGGAATGTCTTATGCTCTAGAACTCAATGCCTTCCTGGTAACTAGAATACATTCACACACTCGCCAACTCATGACTGGGAGTCTAGCCTCATAAGAGGGTGTTACGGTGTGTGTGATGAAATAAGTATTACATTATTTTATAACAGTTTAAAGTTTTAGAGCAACTGGTTGTTAAAACATTGAATTGCTTTGTGATTGTTTGTCATAGATGTTGTGACCTTCTAAAGAATATGAAAGATAATATTATGCTTTTTTTGTTTTTTGTGTCGATTAAAGTGGACTATGTTGCGATTCTGATTAATTGGATTCTGAGAATAAGGAGATGTGCTCCAAAAGGATCTCCAGGAGATTAGAACAAACTACCTGATGCAGTTATTACTTAATAGTGATCTTAGACAAATTGTGGGACAAAATATATTGAATGGTGCACCCTATGCATTTTGTTTTGAGGACTTTACAGATATCCACCCAAGTAGTTGTTTTATTTGTGTAACATTTGTACTTCATGAACCTAATGCAGAAAAAAGAAGAGGGAAAGGAAAAGGAAAAGTTAAAAGAGATGGACTTTGAGGGATATGCCAAGTTTGTGAAAGAAAAAAAATTCTAAGTTGGGATTCTCCAAGATCCTCAAATTTTTATATTGCTTGAAGTTCTTTCCGAATTTAAATATTGAGTGAAAACTTGGACTCTGTGAAAGTATGTGCAAAAGTGTGGAAATGCTGAATGAGGCCTTAGGAAATATTAAAAGAAATATCAACCATGCATAACTCAATTTGTCATGAAATTAATTATGAGAAAGTTCATAGAGGCATTATTTGGTGAAGGCTGGAGGGTAAAAAAAAAAGGGCTAGCCCAATCCATGACTGCCGTTTCAGGATTTGGAGACGGTTAGATATACGCAGCTTTACTTTTGCAAGCGGAAAGACTGTTTCTGCAACAAAAAAAAAAAAAATCCCTTTTTATATTTAATTACTCATTGAGATAAGATTGGCTTTCCAGGTAGGGCCAAAATATTTAGGAAGACAAGCAGGAGGAATCTCTCTCTTTCAATTGTGACAGCTTCAAAGGACCTTGTGGGCTGTTCCTCTTCTAGGCTTTTTGTTTGTTTGTTGGTCAATTTATAGCTTGATTTCTATCGTTATTTCCAAAAGCGGAAAACTAAGAAGCACGGATACGGATACGGATACGGATACGACACGACACGGACACGCAGACACGTTATTTCTCAAAAAAGTAGGACACGGACACGTTAGGGACACGTTAAATATATATAAATTTTTTATATGACCATATAATAAAAATCTAATGTTATTTCAATTAAACTTGGCATAAAAACACACAAATTTTAAAAATATTATTAAGATATTAAAATAACAAAACCATTAAATAAAAATTAAATAACTTCTTCATTTAATCATTAAAATTCATGATTCAAGTGTCTGAACACGTATCTGGAAAGTGTTCGAGAGTGTCGGTGTCCGACACGGACACGTGAGCCAAAATAGAGTGTCTGTGCTTCTTAGGCGGAAAAAGTACTAACGTACCACTTATGCAAGATTGAAGACAACCACAAAGGGTTATTGTATTTGTGGGCTACAATTATTTCTTAAAGTTTCAGCAATATGATATTTCAATGATAGAATTGTCATGGAAAATATCAGTGGGTAAAGTATTTGTTTTAGTTGAAGTTTAGCTTTAAACAGCTGGAATAGTCTAATTGGATATGAGTTGCTGATCCAAAATAATTGAAACAATGCTATGCTGATGAATTGATCTATTTTAGCTGACTGTTTGAAAGCTATTGGGAGGCTATTCATCTTTGTTTGACCTCCACTAAAATTAGATACTTCAAAGTGAATTTTGAAAATTGGATGGATATTCCAAACCATGTTCTGGTACTATTCACAAGCTGCTCAATCTGATTCCAGTGCTATGTTGTTCCAGTTCACTTCAGGTGCCAGTAGTATAGCTCAAAAAGCTGGTGTTGCTGCTTTAGGACTGGGGTATGCCGGTGGGGAAGCAGTTTCTACTATGGTGAAAGCATTTCGGGAGCGGCGAGATTATTTGGTTAAAAGCTTTGGGGAATTGGAAGGTGTCAAAATCTCAGAGCCCAAGGTATGAGGTTTTATTATCTAAATATATCTTGGCAAATCGTTTCAGATACTAGCCCACCTTGTCCTAGCCTTCTTCTCTCCCTTATCCTTCTGATTCTCTCCCCCCCCCCCCCTTCTCTGTTTTTTTTTTTCCCCTCTTCTTTTCACCCTTTTTTACTGGCGGATGCTATTTCCAACTT
Organism: Nyssa sinensis; assembly: GCA_008638375.1. Taxonomy (NCBI): domain Eukaryota; kingdom Viridiplantae; phylum Streptophyta; class Magnoliopsida; order Cornales; family Nyssaceae; genus Nyssa; species Nyssa sinensis. The sequence goes on along the minus strand of CM018043.1, from coordinate 13,220,941 downwards.
CCTCTTAGTTGATTCTTATACTTATTTGCAGGGAGCATTTTATCTCTTCCTTGATTTCAGCTCCTACTATGGAGCAGAGGCCGAAGACTTCGGCTTGATCAAGGATTCAGAGTCCCTCTGCCGGTATTTGCTTGACAAGGCTCAGGTAAGCCTCACTGAATGCTTTTCAGGATTAAATGAAATAGAATTAGAAACAGTTACAAAATCTAATGAAATAGAATCAGGGTAAATTTGCATATGAATACGTGCAATAGACATGATCCCGAGGCTTATAGAACTAGTGCTGTAGACTCTCCAATCTCCATCGAACCTTCACTCAAATAGTGTTGTTTAGAAGGGTAGGACCATCTATCAGGATGATCATTAGAGAAACTCATGGGAGGAGTCCATGATGATATGTGGATTTTGATTATACATTATTATCTGGGTCAAGAGGTACTCTTGAAGCAGTTAAGCCTCTCTCAAATTTGTTTGTAATGGTTGTTGGTTACAGGTAGCTCTCGTCCCAGGGGATGCATTTGGGGATGACGGCTGCATCCGCATCTCCTATGCAGCATCTCTCTCCACGCTACAGGCTGCAGTGGAGCGGATTAAGAAAGCGCTGGTCCGTCTCCGGCCTGCTGTCCCTGTTTGATTCATTTAATAACTACAGCGTGCTTGTTTTGAGATCCAACATGTATATCTAGAGAAATTGTAATATTACTTCAGATAAAAGGATTTACCCCTCCATGTGATTTGTTCACTATTGTATCTTTATTAAATGATTAACCTGTGTGCCCATGCGACATTACAAGGAAAAAATGTTTTTCATGTTAACTAAATAAGAAAAAAATGGTTTTTTTCCCCGCTTGGTCTTTCCTTCCTATATTCCAAATTATTATTTTAAATGATATGGGGGCACTGATGTGATAGAATTACATTAATTATATAATTTTAAATATTTAATTATACAATTTTAAGTATTGTCAGTAATTTAATATCATGTCAATGTTATATCATTTAAAATATAATTTTAAAAAATATAGCATTGTTTAATTTAACATGATTGCAATAACTTGAAATATGTTTAAAAATTATTTCGAGATACCAACTCTTTTTTGTTTTTTTTAAAATTTTTTTTGATAGGTATAGCATATAGCACAAAGTTACTAGTTAAACTAGTTTTGATTAGCCCCAAGGCTGCTTGAACCAACTTTTAGGTCCGACCCGACAAAACATAAAAATAAAAATAAAAGATCAAAGAACTGATCACTTGATGCGCAGGCTAGTTAAACCAACTTTTATGCCGAACTGGACGTGAAGGTCTCCCCTAATCTGGCTATCCGCAGGCAAATCTCCACTCACTGCTTCCCCTAATATCCTCCGTTTACCACATCACGGGGGTTTATAGGAGATCCCAGAGGCTCGCTCGGAAAGGCTGCCGTATCATACCTTTTGATTCAACTCTACTCTAAGTAGTCACTAGACTCACTATAGTAGTTCGTTCGGCTGCTGTTACTCAAATCATTACTCTTCATTCTCCCGTGCTCTAAGCAATTGCGCTCCCTTAGGTAGGGACAATCAATCTGCAGCGACGGGAATCTAGGAATAAATGGGGGATCCTTATCAATATTGATGCTGCACTTTTTGGCTCACGTATACTCCGAGCTCGGCTCTATGAAGAACACTTAAAGAAGAAGATTAGAGGACCACCGGATTGGCTCCGGCGGTAGCCGCTCCGATGCTTAAGTTAATAAACTGAATTGAAAAGACTATAATGTAAGCCAAAGAATGAGCATAAAAAATAAAGCGTACCTTTAAGATTTAATTTATAGGTCGCGACTCTCCTAAGTTGATTAGGATTTGGAGCCATGAAAGTAGGGATTTGATCACCGGAGTAAGGCAATTACCTTGTTGGATATTGCATCGATAGAGATAACCATGTGTGGCAGTTTCCTTGTAGAAGGCTGTTTCCTTATTTTCTGCTTGGTAGATATTAAGGTAGTGATGAGTTCTGCACTAAGGAGAGTATTCTTAAGGTCGGCACTTAGACTCGTAAGTTCTGTAGGAACATGGATCTACTCTGTAGGTCTGTGCTCGGACCTATAAGTTCTGTATGTGTGTTATGAATGGCCGAGCATGGGCTGGTCTGCAGTCACACGTGTCAAGTATGGATTGGTCGGTCACTTTGTGGTATATCAGTTACTCCCCTCCTAAGCCTTAGTTTGAGCTTATGGCGCAACTAAGGTTTATGAGCCTCCGAAAAGTCACGCGTTCTGTCGTCTCGTTTTTCAAGACGACTGTTAATGCGTCATTTATTACGTAGTCGATTTTTCGGGCTTTCAAGGCTATCATTGCTCGTAACCGTTGCGATGGTTCGCCTTGGTGGCCCCCATTTTCTGAATGTATATAAGGAGGGAAATGAGCTTTGTACTCCTCTTTTACTGTTTCTCTCGTATCTCAGAAGAAAGAAAAGAAGTATTTTGCCATTGTTGAGTCAGCAAGCTAGACTGTGAGGAATATTGGTCGTCCGAAGCTTCTCTCTCTCTTCAGGTTCGGTTTTGGTCTTCTTCGTTCATTTTTTTCACTGTCTTTCTTATTCTTTTCCTCCTCTGGTTATTATATTTATTTATTTTTTTTGAAATGTCGATCTCTATTGCATCTTCTGGCGTTGGTAGTGGTTTAGGGAGTCTTTTGGAGACTTCTGCTCCATCCCAAGCCTTTACTGGGGGGTAGTGGTTCCTTGGGGACCGGGTCGAAAATGACTCGTTCTAGCCCCGAAGTTAGGATTGTAGATGTTTTTTTGGAGCCTAGGGACAAAAAGGGAGAGGTTTCTAGCCAGCTCTCCCAAAGAGAAGAGGGACAGAGCATTGCAACCTCTTCCTAGTTAGATAGTATAAGGGAGGAATTCAATTTTCCTCAAAATATCGCCCTTAGGGCCCCTGATGACATAGATCGTCCTTAAGATATTAGGAAAGGCGAGATTTGTGTTTATACTGCCTGGTTTGAAATAGGGTTACGTCTTCCTTTCCCCAAATTGCTTAGGGAAATATTTTGTTGGTTTAATCTTTGCCCCTCCGACCTGCTCTTGAACAGTTGGAGACACCTGTTAGGGTTTATGGTTTTAGGTCACATGAATGGTGTCGAGGTCTCTTTAGACTTGATCCATAGTAAAATGGATCTTAAGTACATGAAGTCGGAGGGCCTCTACTACATGTCTTTTGACAAGGGTTTCAGACCTTTGTCATTTGTACCGACCTTCAACAAATCTTGGAAAAATTGGTATTTTTTTTGTTAGTGGAGAATGGGAGGTGGCAGACCTTGAGGATCAGATCTCTACATTCCCCCAGAACACGGAGTTTATGGGTGAAACCCCCTTTCTTTTGTAATCTTTGCTCTGTTATTGCCCTTACCTCTGTATTATTTGACTGACTGTTGTTGTGGTATTTTTTGTGTAGGCAAGAACATCAAGAAGAGGCCGTCCTTCATTATTGTTCTTAAAAATCAGTACAAGAGGCTCCTTCAGACCCAAGACCGGGACTTCAGAGCCATTCTTAAGCCGAGCAACCAAATGGCCCCAAAAAATAAGAATGTTGTTGAAAATGTGATGCAAACCGTCTTCGGCACTTGGGGCTCGGCAAAGAAGAAAAGGGTGGCGAATCCTCCTCCTCCTATAGATCCTTTATCAAAGAAAAAGAGGAAGACCACTACCGTCCCCTCCTCTATTGCACCCCCCAAGAAAGGGGCGATGCCTTCTGCTTCTCCTTCCCTTGCACCGGTCAAGAAAGACGTAGTAACTACAGCACCCACCTTTGCACCGCCTAAGAAGGGCATAGTGATTTCCGAGCCTGCCCCCTCACCGACTCCAAAGGTTCCAAAAAAGGGCAAGAAGAGGGTGGCAGTTGACTTGGACCTGATGCTTGATGGGTACAAGGCCGTCCACCAGGCCATTGAGGAATTCTGGGCAGATGCCCCACAAAAGGACTCCCCTTCTTGCAGTACTAGGCAGGGTACTCAAAAGACAGTTGCTGGCACTATGAGCGCCCATCTGAAGGTAATGACCGTTCTGTCTTTTTTGGTATTTTGTTTTTACTTATGTCTGATTGGGTCTCTTACTGTTTTGCAGACCTTGCACAATTTGGCTGCCTTGATGGAGTTCGCCATGGATCTTCAGACTGTGGAGAAGCTTGAGGACGAGCTGGATGAGGTTCGGCTTTAGCTCGGCACAGCTCAATCCCACGCTACAGCTACCGAGGAAGAGCTTAAGGAAGTAAGGAATTCCCTTTCCATTATGGAGTCTGAGAGGGATTCCCTTAAGTCTGAGAATGAATCCTTTCTTTAGGAGTTGGAAAGGTTGCGGAAGGAGAATGCATCACTTCAAGACTCCCTTGTTTTGAGGGTTGAGGAAGCCAAGGCTGAGACCGAGATTGGGATGAAGACCGAGCTGGAGAAGATGGGGCATAGATTTGTGCAGTTCGGTTATGACAACTTTAGATCCAAGCTTCTTGCCAAATTCCCGGATATTGACCTGTCGAGTATTAACGGGGATGATGATGAGGATGATGATGGTGATGATGATAATGGGTCTGCTAGCCCTTTAGTTTAGAAATTTTTTTGTAGTTCTGTCTTTTTTTTTTTTTTGTAACCGAACGCACGTATTAATAACAATGTCTTTTCTTCAAAGCTTCCTGCCTTATTTTTCTTTTGAATACTTGTAAATCTTGTGGCTTGATCAGGCATTGTCCAAAGTGTCATTGTTCTGTAGTGTATAAATGGGTTTCAACCCTTAAAACTTGCAATTGACATAAGTAAACCTGTTCGAGGACCAAATATCATTCTTTGGTCTGCCATGGATGGTGGGCTGACTTCTGAGTTTCATGACTTGCAATAACTTGAACCAATGTGTAATAATTTGAAAGTGGGAAAATAATAAGCAACTAAGCTCGACTCTTGAAATTGGTGGGGTTTCGAATCTTGAACTTGTTCTGAGTAACATGGATGGCAGTCATTATAGGAGCTAACCACCCAGAGCTTAATTGCCGAACAAAAAGACTTGTAATAAAATGGAGAAAGATCCTTGATAGTCAGCGCCTTTCTCTAGAACTTTAAGCAATCAGAATCACAAATGTTGGTTGGAACAGGGATCTGACTGAATGAATGTTTGCAGTCATACAGCTGAGCAGCCGGGTTGATTTCTTTTCCTTTAGTTTGAGAAATAACCTAGTAGATTTAGTGAGATGGACCAGACATGAAGGTCGGTATATTGAATAGACCAGACTTGAGGTCTGTACATTTAGATGGACCAAACACGTGGTCTGTACATTTAGATGGACCAGACTTAAGGTCTGTACATTTAGATGGACCAGACACGAGGTCTGTACATTGAGATGGACCAGACTTAAGGTCTGTATATTTTAGATGGACCAGACTTAAGGTTTGTACATTGAGATGGACCAGACATGAGGTCTGTACATTAAGATGGACTAGACACGAGGTCTGTACATTGAGATGGACTAGACTTAAGGTCTGTACATTAAGATGAACCAGACATAAGGTCTGTACATTATGATGGACCAGACATAAGGTCTGTACATTAAGATGGACCAGACATAAGGTCTGTAAATTAAGATTAAGATGGACCAGACGTAAGGTCTGTACATTAAGATGGAAACATTTCATGGAATTTTTTTTTTTTTTGAAAGGAAAAATTCTTTACTGATAATACTTCTGTAGGCGTTCCATAATCCAAGGTCTGGGAACAGGTTTCCCATCCATGCTCTCTAACCAATAAGTGGTTGGTCTTACTGTCTTTGTGAATATGGTTTGGGAACAGGTTTCCCATCCATGCTCTCTAACCAATAAGTGGTCAGTTTTACTGTCCTTGTGACTCTATAGGGGCCCTCCCAGTTGGGTGATAACTTCCCCATGTTGGGGTCCTTGGTGTTTTGAAACACTCTTCTTAGGACAAGATCTCCAGCTTGGAAGCTGGTAGGCTTAAGCCCTAGTTTTGAATGGCTAACCATCCTGTGTTGATACGCTTCCATCCTGACCCCGGCTTGCTCCCTTTTTTCCTCAAGTAAGTCCAAGTTTTCTGCAAGCTGTTGATCATTGGTCTTTTGGTTGAAAGCTTCAGTCCTCAGGGTAGGCATGCTGATCTCAACAGGGATCATTGCCTTTGTGCCGTAGGCAAGTGAAAATGGTGTTTCCGATGTTGGAGTTCTTCTAGTAGTTTTGTAGGCCCAGAGTACTTCAGGGAATTCTTCAACCCATTTTCCCTTAGCTCCCTCTAATCTCTTTTTAAGAACATCAATGATCATTCAGTTAGTGACCTCTGCTTGCCCATTGGCTTAGGGATGACCAGGTGAGGAGAAGTGTTGATTGATATGTAGGTCTTGGCAGAATTTTTTGAAGGTTTTGCCAGCAAATTGCGTACCGTTGTCTGAGACGATCACTCGTGGTATGCCGAACCTGCAAATTATATTCTTCCAAGTGAAAATTTTGACTTCCTTTTCTGTAATGTGTGTTAATGGTTCTACTTCCGCCCATTTTGAGAAGTAGTCAATGGCTACTAGTAGGTATTTCCTGTTCGGTGTAGCTTTAGGCAATGGGCCCATGATGTCCATTCCCCATTGTGCAAAAGGCCATGGGCTTGTGATAGGGATGAGCTCATGGCGGGGCTGGTGTTGGTAGGGAGCGAACCTTTGGCATTTGTCACACTTCCGAGCGTATTCTTTTGCTTCCCTTAGCATTCCAGGCCAGTAGTAGCCTTGTGTTAGAGCTCGATGCGCTATGGTTTTGCCCCCATTATGATTTCTACATATACCTTCATGAATTTCTGCCAGGACGTACTGGGACTCTTTTGGAGACACGCATTTTAGCAATGGTTGAGAATAAGATCTTCGATAAAGTCTCCCATTCCTGACAAGGTACCGAGCTACTCTGATTCGGACTCTTTTTGCCTTATTTTTGTCTTTTGGGAAGAGCCCTTCTTCTAGGAACTAGAGGATGTGAGTCATCCAGTTCTGAGGTTGTTCTATAATTTGGGTGACTTAGACTCCTTCGATGCTAGGCCTTGGCTGATGGGAGATTCTTAGAGTAGAGTCCCCTTCTGACTTCATGTGGGATGCCATGTTTGCCAAGGCATCAGCCCTACAGTTCTGACCCCTTTCTATTTTTCAGATTGAGAATGCTCGGAAGGATCATTTCAATAAGTTGACCAGTTCTGAATACCGAAGCATCCTTTCATCTTTGATGGAAAACTCTCCCTGAACTTGGCTGACCACCAATTGGGAATCCGAAGAGACTTCAAGGTTCTGAGCCTCGCATTTTCGTGCTAGCTTTATCCCTAGGATAAGGGCCTCATATTTTGCTTTATTGTTGGAGGCTCTGAACCCTAAGCTAACTGCCTTTTCTGTTATAAACCCATCAGGGGACTGCAATATCAATCCGACTCCGGCACCTCGGTTGGTGGATGACCTGTCAGTGTATAGTTGCCATGTTCCTAAATTTTCACAAAGTTGTGCCCTGTCCTGAAGTGCTCGGGTGAACTCGGCAACAAAGTCTGCCAAGGCTTGCCCTTTAATTGAGATCTATGGAACGTAGGATATGTCGAACTCTCCCAGTTCTACTGACCATTTGACCAATCGTCTTGATACCTCCGGCTTCCTCAGTACTGACTTCATGGGATAAGTAGTTGGAATTTCTATGGGATGAGCTTGAAAGTATGGTTTGAGCTTCCGCGCAGATACTATAAGCGCAAGGGCTAGTTTCTCAATCTTGGGGTACCTCTTCTCAGTGTCTAACAGTGCTCTGCTGACATAAAATATGGGCCTCTGCACGCCCCTGTCTTGCCTGACTAGTACGAAACTGACATCGTTCTCGGAGACTACAAGGTAGAGAAGTAGTTTTTCCCCCTGGATTGGTTTTGATAGGAGTTCGGGCAATGCCAAGTATTCCTTCAGTTCTGTAAAAGCTTTTTCGCATTCTTACATCCACTTAGAGATTTATTACCCTTCAAGGCTTTGAAGAACGGTAGGCAGCGATCAGTGGATTTGGAGATAAATCTGCTCAGAGCTGCAATTCTTCCGTTCAGAGCCTGAATGTCTTTCTTGGTTTTTGGTGACTCCAATCCAATCAGAGCCCCGATCTGTGTGGGGTCTGCTTCTACACCTCTTTGAGAAATAATGTATCCTAAGAATTTTCCCTTTGTTACACCAAAGGTGCATTTTGAGGGATTGAGCTTCATCTTGAACTGCCTTAGGATGTCGAATGTTTGAGCCAGGTGCTGGAGGTGGCTGCTTTTTCATAGGCTTTTGACTAGCATATCATCGATATAGACTTCCATGGTACTGTCGATCAAAGGCTGAACATCTTATTAACCAAACGCTGGTATGTGGCCTCAACATTCTTTAGTCCGAACGACATCACTCTATAGCAATAGAGACCTCGTTCGGTTATGAATGATGTTTTCTCCTCATCAGGAGGGTGCATCTGTATTTGATTGTATCCTGAATAGGCATCCATAAAGCTCATAAGTTCGTGCCCTACAGTGGCACCAACTAATTGATCTATCCTCGGTAGAGGAAAGCTATCTTTGGGACAAGTTTTGTTGAGGTCTGTTTAGTCAACGCAGACTCTCCACTTGCCATTTTTCTTCTTGAACAAAATAGTGTTGGCTAGCCAATCAAGATAAAATACTTCTCGTACCATCTTGGCATCAAGTAACCTTTGGACTTCTTTGTTGATAATATGTTTCTGTTCTGGAGTGAGTGGCCTTCTTTTCTGTCTTACTGGTGGGTGGTTTGGATCCACCATTAGTTTATGAGTGATGAGGTCTAGATCTATACCTTCCGTATCCTTCGTTTTCCAGGCGAACACGGAGAGGTTTTTCTTCAAGAATTCAACCATCTCGTCCTACTCGACAGGTGTCAGGTCTGGGCCTATTTGAAGGTAGTGCCCTTGGGACTCCGAGCCGACCAGTACTTTAATGGGTTCCCCTATGGGCTTGGCCTTGCTGTCCCTTCCTCTAGGGCTTAGTGGCTCGTCAATCTTGGAAGGACAGTCTTTTGCCTTGTGATAGTGGGTGTGGATTAGATCCCCACATTCACGGGCTTGCAATAATTGCTATTTGGGGGCCTTGGCCTTGAGTGAAAGGGCATGACATTCTCTAGAAGTTGGTTGGCACCCTCTGATAGAGTAGACAGTCTGATCATGGATGTACTTTAGGCATTGGTGGAGGATTGAAGTGACCGCTCCCATCTCGTGCAGCCAAGGTCTCCCAATTATGACATTGTAGGGGGACTTGGCATTTAGAACCATGTATTCAGTTACTGTGATTTTTTGCTCGTCCCCTTCTTCTGCAGTGGTGGCAAGATCAATCCTTCCTAATGGAGTGTTGAGATTCCCATCAAAACCTGCCATGATTACACTAGTGGGCTTGATGTCATTGGGGTTGAGCTTCATCTGCTTGAAAGGTTCGTAGAATAGAACGTTAGTCGAACTTCCAGTGTCCACAAGGACTCTTCGGATCTCGAAGTTGGCAATTTTGAGGGAGATGACAAGGGCATCACTGTGAGGACAGTGTATTCCTGCAAGGTCTTGCTCTGAGAACTGGATTTCTGGCACCGGTCTTAATCTTTTCTCTACATTAGCAATCTGTATGATGTAGGGAGTAGCCTTGGCTTCCCGAGCATAACGTTTCCTTGATCTGTTGGAAGTTCCTGTTGTAGGAGAATCTGCGTGTAGGACAAAGATTACTTGGTTATTCTGCCGTGGAGGTTCATTCCGTCCTTCCCTTTGCTCTTGTCTCTGGTCAGGCCTCCTCTGCTGGGGCCTATCCTCAAGGGCGTTTTGTCCTCCGTCTTTCTTGATAAACTCCTGTAGTCGACCTCTCCTTACAAGCTGCTCAATCTTGTGTTTAAGAGCCTTATATGTGTTGGTTGTGTGCCCACGGTCCTTGTGAAAATCGCAATACTTGGTTTAATCCTGGTAGTTGGGGTCACCCTTCAAAGGCTCTGGCCATTTCAGGTTTTCTCGTGATCTGACCTGTCGTAGTATGTTGTTTGGAGAGGTATTCAGAGGAGTGAAATTGGTGAACTCTCTTAACCCAAAATTATATGAAGTTCTGGGTGCCGCTCTTTTTACTGGGCTTTTGGCTCTCTTCCTAGCCGTACTAGGGTCCCTCCTCTGGTCATCCTTCTTCTGATTGTCTTTCTTCTGGTCATCTCTCTGGGCTTGCTCCTTAATCTTTCGGAAGGTGTCTTTGGCTTCCTCCAGATTGATGTATTTCCTTGCTCGGTTCATGAGAGCTGCCATGTCTGCAGGGGGATTTTTTGTCAAGGAGTCTCTAAAGCCTCCCTGTGCAAGACCAGAGGCTAAAGCAGCTATAAGGAAACTGGAGCTACAGTCTGTAACCTCAGTGAGTTCGGCATTGAAGCGCGCAATATACCCTCTGAGGGATTCTTCCTTTGTTTGCTTTACATTCAACAAGAATTTGAGACCCTTCTTTAGCCTTTTGCTGGTCATAAATCTATCCAGGAATCGCCTGCCGAGCTCATAGAAACTGGTAACTGAGTTCGGTGGGAGGTGATGGAACCACTTCAGAGCAGCGCCCTTGAGGCTGGTCACGAACGTTCTGCACAAAAAGGCATCAGAAGTGCCGTGCAGGGCCATGGTGCGCTGGTAATGGGAGAGGTGGTCCCTTGGGTCCCTTGTTCCATCATAAGGAGTGAACTTTGGGACAACAAATTTCTTGGGCCTCTCCTCAGCCATGATAGCATTAGTGGCAAAACTTCCGAGCAGCCTTGCTAACTCGTCCTGTTCTGGAAGGTTTTGAGCACCCCTTATAACCACAGTGCGATCTATAGATTCTGCAATTTCTTCAGCTCTTTGCGAGCCCTTAGGCAAGATTGGTTGCTGCGAGTCAATCCTTGCGGCTTCAGGGCCTATAGGGGCAAGGATGATCCTGGCCCCTGGTTGGGAGATTATTATGATCTTTCTGGACTGGAGGCGCAGGCGCTGCTTTAGGTTGAGGCTGTTATGGTGCCGGATTCATTCCCAAAGCCACAGGAGTTGGAGCCCTAGTGGTGTTTCACTAATGGACTTCTGGGATAAAGTTTGGGATCCCTTTGCCTGCGGCTGCTGATGGCTGGGGATCTCCACGAACTTGAGTAGTAGTAGGAGGCTGTTCCCTTTTATTAGTCGCGTGGACAGGTGGATTCAAAGGATTGGTTTCATGATTCTGAGTGAGCATTGCCAGAGTTCTGGATATAGCTAAGAGTTGTTCTTGAATCAACTGGTTTTGTCGTTTGACTTGATCGAGCTCTCGTCTCATAGGATCAATTGTTTGACCTCTCCCTCGTCCAGCGGGCGGTTGAGGTTGAGGGTTTTGAGTATTTTTCCTTGGTCAGAGATTGGGAGCCATAATCCTTTAGCAAAAAGGAGAATGAGTTTTGAATTGGTAGAGCACTTGGTAACTGTCGTTTCCCACAGACGACGCCAAATTGATGCTGCACTTTTTGGCCCACGTATACTCAGAGCTCAATCGGCTCCATGAAGAACACTCAAAGAAGAAGATCAGAGGACCACCGGATTGGTTCCGGCGGTAGCCGCTCCGATGCTTAAGTTAATAAACTGAATTGAAAAGACTGTAATGTAAGCCAAAGAATGAGCATAGAAAATAAAGCGTACCTTTAGGGTTTAATTTATAGATCGCGACTCCTAAGTTGATTAGGATTTGGAGCCATGAAAGTAGAGATTTGATCACCGGAATAAGGCAGTTACCTTGTTGAATATTGCATCGATAGAGATAACCATGTGTGGCAGTTTCCTTGTAGAAGGCTGTTTCCTTATTCTCTGCTCGGTAGATATTAAGGCGGCGATGAGCTCTGAACTAAGGAGAGTATTCTGAAGGTCGGCACTCAAACCCGTAATTATTTGCTCTGGAGGTCTATGCTCGGACTTATAAGTTTTGTATGTGTGTTATGAATGGCCGAGCATGGGTTGGTCTGCAGTCATACGTGTCAAGTGTGGATTGGTCGGTCACTTTGTGGTATATAAAATATAAAAATGAAGAATCCGATCCCAACCAAACAAATAAAAAAGAAAAACAACTTATCACTTGATCTGTAAATTAATTATTTTGCTTATTGTTAGCAAATTTGGATAGAACACATGCCCCATATTAAGCTTTTATTTTCATCTCTCTCTCTCTCCCCCCTAGTATGTAGTTCTTAAATATGAGCAAAATATTACAATATATTGAAAAAGAGTATATGCTAAGTACACCGGCCAAATTAATTTAGATTGAAATCGACTCTTTATTAGTATTTCAACTCAACAAAGTCTTATTCCAATTATATAAAGTCGGTTTAAGACAATAATTGATAATTTTTTTTTTTGGAGGAAGCAATTTGATAATTAATAATTAATAATTCTATTTTTTTTAATAATTAATAAGTTTTTTTAAATATTTCTAATATGATTTAAGTATTAGAATAAAAAATTATATAATAAAAGAAATAGTCTATGATATGTACTCTTTACATATTTCATTTTTTTCTCAACTAAATTCTATAAATAAAAACAAAAGGTAAGTTGCATCCTCTATCTCATCATCATTTACATCCATAATTAACTTTAATAATATATTAATTTTAGTTTTTCTTTTTGGCTTTAGAGGAAATTGAATAAATAGATGACATCTTTATATGTAATAAATACTTCTATTGTTGTCGAAATAATATATATATATATATATATATATATAGTATTTTTTGTCACTCATATCCTTTGTATAAGAGGTTTAAAATAAAACTTTCAGCTAACTAAAATTAAAATATAGGAAGTTTTAATAGTTTTACTCATTAACAAATTTATCATCTTTGTCAATTATTGAATATCAGAGAGTTTATCGTACAACAATTTCAGAAAATTGAAGCTAGAGAAATATATGAAAAATGAAGATATTCGACAAAAATAAAATATATTATTCTGTACCCATTTGTGAAAAATGTTTAAAGGAATTTGATTCCAATCAGCAGTACTTAAGATACCAGCAATAAACAACAAAAAATACAGAAATAATGGATGATTAAAATATAAAATAAAAATAGCAACACATTTCAACTGTCGCTAACAATTTTTTAAAAAAAAGAGAGCCTACCGAGCAATTTGACAACTCAGATGAATTAATACCAATATTACATTGCCATGTGTACATGTGTGCTCTGAAAATATTTTCAATGTCACTCTGGCAAAAAGTTATTCTTTTTCATCCATTGCACCGAAGTCTTAATAAACAAATTTGTTAATGGATTTACGTATTTATTGATTTGTAAAAAATTTATTAACTAAAATACAATGCATTCGAAACTAATAAATATTAATTCGATTGAGACACTAACGTGATTATGTCACCTGTATAGTAATGAAATACCATGTGACATTGATTACATGTCGGCCTACTATTGAATTGTAATGTCATAATCACGTGATGGCGCGCTCACCCAATACTTTGTGGTGTTCCCCACTTTTCCTGTATATGATTTAATTAAGATCAGAGGGAATCATTTCTTGCATGAGTTTGCTTTGCTTCATGTGTACCAACACATTCAAGTTTGGGTCAGGAAAGTTGAAACCCCTCCCAAAGGTTTCAACTTTCATCCCTTAAAAACAAAAGGAAAGTATAGAAAGAGAAGAGAGGAAATGTAATTATTGTCGGTGTCTGTAATAAGATTCCTATCTAACTGGAATTGCTTTACATAGGACATCCTCGAGAAGCTAAGGACACCTTTGTCCAAAACCAAAACTATCAAAACCTGAACTACAAGACAATCAATCTCTAACGTGCAGAATATTCTTCTTCCCATGCCCGGAATTTCTCTCTTTCTTTCTTTCTTCCTTCACCGTTTATAACACCATGCTAACAATGATATTCGATAACAAATCCTTACTAGAAATGGAAGGCACAGTTGAGATTGTGTTCTTCGACTTGGAAACAAATGTACCCAACAAAGCAGGACAAAGGTTCTGGGTTTTAGAGTTTGGTGCAATTGTTGTTTGCCCACAAAATCTGGTTGAGCTAGAGAGCTATTGCACACTCATAAGGCCTAGGGACTTGTCTGTCGTTGCATTAAAGTCAGGCCGATGTGATGGAATAACTCGTGAAGCAGTCGCGAATGCACCTTTGTTTGAGGAAATTGCAGACAAGATCTTCAGCATTCTGGACGGTAGAGTATGGGCAGGTCATAATATTCAAAGATTTGATTGTACTCGTATTAAGGAGGCCTTTGCGGAGATTGGCCGGCCTGCACCAGTGCCTGTTGGGATAATTGATTCATTGGGTGTTTTGACTGAGAAGTTTGGCAGAAGAGCTGGCAACATGAAGGTACATATATCAGTTTCAACACTAGCTATCAAAATTGCTTGATTGGTGTGGCAAAGTTTATGAATTTTGACACATATAGTAGAGAAATTATCATATATTATTAATAGCCATATTAGAAAGAACTTCTTTAATTAATAAATTACTATAGATAATATGGGGTAGATATATTTCAATATGTTCTTGAGTTATTTTAGGATTTCCAAAATTCCTTTATCAAATTCTTTCCTCAAAATCCAGAATCCTTCAATATTTGCACTTTCCGTTTTTCAATGCATGAACAAGATTAATAGCTGTTTATAGAATTCAAATTCCAGCTATGGCTACTTTGATCTTTTAACAGAATCTTCTACAATACATTTGTAATAACAATGCCCATATCTCTCCTTTTTTCCCCTCTAGATGGCAACATTGGCTGCTTACTTTGGTCTTGGGCAGCAAAAGCACAGGTAATTAACAAATCTCTACCAGGATGATTCTAAAATCATTCCTTAGTTCATGTCAAAAAATAAAGTATGACCCAATAAGGTTAACTTCTTATAATTGCTGTATACAGGAGCCTTGATGATGTTCGCATGAATTTGGAAGTCCTCAAACAGTGTGCCACTGTTCTGTTTCTGGTATTCATACATTTTCCTAGTGCACTTTCTAACACAAATAGTGAATGCATAATCCTGTTTCTGGTAAGCTCTTTTTTTTTTTGGGTGTGTTATGTGCTTTTTATAGGAATCAAGCCTCCCAAATGTGTTGAGTGGCAAATGGCAGGGCTCTCGGACAGTTACAACAAGAAGCAGAAGTGTATTGGTAACCCACAAACTCCCTCAAAATACGAGTTCTCTTTCTTATGAAACAATGCATGCCGAGATACAAATATATTTATATATATGTGTATGTATGCATATGATCTTTACTAATTTGGTGTCATGGGGTTATTATTAGGATTCCAGTCTCTCAAGTGTGTCGAATGACAAGTGGAATGGCTCTCCCACCATTACAACAAGAGGTAGGAGTAATGGGAAATTGCCATGTAGAGAAGAAACTAGCCGGAAATCTCCTCCTGCTTCATTAGCGTATCACCGAGCGGTTCCCTATGCAAGAGGAAGTTTGGGAAAGGTTTCATTCTTTTTTCTAAAATATACCCATATATAGATCTTCTTCTTTTTGGTCTGCGTGCTCATGGTTTATTATGCATACAATCGACTACTAACAATTACTGTGAAAAAAACAGATGACAGAAAGAGTGACAAATCTATTGTGTAAAGCCCAAAGTAAACCTCTCAATAATTTACTAAAGCATTCTCATTCACTACTCCGATGAGTAAGAATTATGAGGCGTTCCCCCAAATGGCAACTTCAAATCCTTGTTCCACCTTCGTTACATCAGAAGGAAGACGATTGAAGTTCTATTACACCAACAATGAGAACCAGAAAAGATACTATGGAGGCGTTTATGTCATTCAATTGACATGGAGACAACTGACGTTCCCTTCACCGGATAATGAAAACTATATTGGAAGGCTGATCACTATTGGTTCATTGAAGTTCTTACCATTACAAGGAAACACTTTAACATTGAAACCAACTTGTATATATTCGATTGATTGATTCAATTTTTTCATGGTATTTCTCATCTGTGGTCCATGGGTCATTTCCTTGGAATTGTCTTGTACATACCAAACAATAAAACTCAGCTCAATCGTTGCACTTCTCTCTTTGCCTCGTTTACAGCCACCATATTACGAGTCACAGAGCTTAATTAAAATTTACCACAAAGTTTTCACTTGTGCGGCGTCAGCCTACTACGCCAGCCATCCAACCACACAACCTCAACATGTTGCTGCCTACATAAAGGCTTCTTGCATACAGTTGGAGTTTGCACAACACAATTTGATTACATAATTTACATAATGGAAGCCACAATTATTACAGGTACACCTAACATTTACTTCTCATTAAGTACAAGGAAAATCGGCTAAGGGTTATAGACAAGACAACTCTCACAGATTTGTCAACTTTACTGGTTTGCACACTAACTCACCAACCAACTCCAATTGTTTGCAAACTCAACAATATACACATATATAGGCCGCATTCACACAGAATCACAATTCTGCAGTTAACACTCCCCATTGCCCTGGAGTTTGTTGGCACCGACCAGCAATAGTCACATACATGGTTTTGTACGTAGTTAACAACTCCAACTGCTAGGTATGCTGAACCAACCAACCATTGCCACACACAGATGTAGTTGACGACCCCAACTATTAGGCTTATATGTCCCACATGTAATACGCCACATAAGGCTTCAGAAAACTCCAAGTAACTCCTTTGTTTGGTTGTCCTTAGCC
This sequence comes from Nyssa sinensis, assembly GCA_008638375.1. Classification (NCBI taxonomy): domain Eukaryota; kingdom Viridiplantae; phylum Streptophyta; class Magnoliopsida; order Cornales; family Nyssaceae; genus Nyssa; species Nyssa sinensis. Next base: position 13,204,231 of record CM018043.1, on the reverse strand, counting down.
ATAGAGTGCCACCAAGGCACTAGGTAGTTCTCTCAGTAACTATCACCTTGTTGTCAGCCACAAAAGAGCCACCTCACAGGAGCGACTATCACTGTCTATCCCGAGATAACCCTTGTCTTGTGGCAGCCCATAACTATCACCAACCACTTTGTTTTTGATACAGCCACACACAATTGTAAACTAGCCACATGCCAAGTCCACACATACTGAACCAAGGTTTGTGCCAAGCCACGCCTCATGGCTTGGTCTTGAACCCTAGACCACAATGTCACATGCCCATCATGTGCTTCCTCCCAAAGCCCACAAGCTACAGAATCATCAAGTCACCAGTACTCTGTAGGTGCCAAGGTCCATCTGGACTTGCCCACATGTATGTTCAGCCGCACAACTAATCCACTTGAACATGCCCCAAAAACTTAATTCACTGAAGCCACCCACCAAGGGTCCTTTGGGGGTTTAATAAGCCACTACCCAGCCTATGGTTTGCGGGTGCCACCTAAATGTGCCACCACCCTTGGGGCAAGGAGGGTGCCACACACCCCTCATTGTTAAACAACAATGTCTAGTTCTAACAAGAGTAGACACACCTCTGTACAACTCTACCCACATGCCTTTAGCAAGGGCACCATTGCCCCCATATATATGCAAAAGCTGAAATTTCTTGTTTGATAGGAACATGCATTCTCTTGTTCGAATTTTGTAGAAATTTCAAAATGACACCAAGTCATATCAACTTCACTTAGCTCTACTTAGTAATCTTAAATATAGCATGACATGCCTCCCCATGCCCATGCCATTGCACCCAAGGCATGGCGTGCCACCACCCTTGGGGCAGGAAGGGTGCCACACACCCTTCCCTCTATATGTTAAACAATAATTTTCAACTCTAGCTAGAGTAGACATGCCTCCGTGTAACTCTGCCCATATGCTTCCAGTAAGGGCACCATTGCCCCCATATATATGTTAATGCTGAAATTTCCCATCTGGCAGGAACATGCATTCTTTTGTTCAAACTCTGTAGAAATTTCAAAATGCCACCAAGTCATACCAACTTCATTTGGTTCCATTTAGTAACCTTAATATAGCATGGGATGCCTCCCGATAGCCATGCCACTACACCGCCAAAGCATGACGTGCCACCGCTCTTGGGGCTGGGAGGGTGCCACACACCCCTCCCTCTACATGTTAAATAACAATTTTCAGCTTTGACAAGAGTAGACACACCTCTATGCAACTCTACCCACATGCCTTTAACAAGGGCATCACTACCCCTACATATATGCTAAAGTTGACATTGCCCATTTGATAAGAACAAACATCCTTTTATCCGAACTCTATAGAAATTCCAAAAGGCCACCAAGTCATGCCAACTTTACTTGGCTCTAGTTAGTAACCTTAAATATATCATGGCATGCCTTTTCATACCCATAACATTTCACCCCCAAGGCATGGTGTGTCACCACCCTTAGGGAATGGTGGCTGCCACACACCTCTCTCTCTCTCTCTCTCTCTATATGGGGGCAGTGGTACCCGTTCCCAGAGGCATGTGGGCAGAGTTTCACAAAGTAGTGTCTACTTTTGTTAAAGTTGGAAATTGTTAAACTCTGCAGAAAATCCAAAATGTCACCAGATCATGCCAACCTCACTTGGCTTTACTTAGTAACCTTAAATATTGCACAAAATTTTCAAGTTGGGCTTGGGTTAGCTCGCTCGAGTTGCAACCCTACTTATTCAGGCTCAGTCCTTAGAATGGCTGGAAATCCCATTGAGTGTTTGGTCCTGTGCTTGAGGAGATCAAGGATGCTTGGCCGGCCTCTCCTCAAGTTTCACATGTTGTAATTTGAAGACCCATTTTCAAGGTTGCCAAGAAAGACTAATTATAACCATATGTCTGTCACACATAACATGACTGGTCATTAATTTTATTTATATATAAGCACTCACAGACACACAAACTTCAAGTTAATCAAAATCAATCTATAGTCATAACCAAAAAGTCTGATTTAGTCAACATTAAGCAACAATTGATCTATGAATTTGAAAAGGATAGTAATTGTGTAAAATTCGTGTCTCGAAATTGTCCGCTCATAGCACAATGAAAATGTCCGATTATAGCCCCATGTTTCTTTAGTTTAGTCAAGAATCGGTTGAGTTCTTTCCATTTGAAGTCTCTTATTCCCTATTGTCATTCCAATCATCATAAAATTGTTGGATTTGTGAGTCCAATTGCCAAACTCACCCAGATTCAAAAAGTGATAAAAACCTTACAAGTTTCACCCATATATTACAAGATATGGTTTTACATTACATAGTTTTTATACATTAAGGAAGCCTCCACACAACTTAATTTCCTATCTATTATTGATAGGAATGCAGAGATCAAAGCAACCATCTCCTCTTATTGAATGTCCCCATTTATATGTACATAAAGGCAGTATGGGACCAGATCACACACAAAAAACAAGCAAGCACTGAGGGACATTTAAATATTACACATCCTAGCACCAAGACGTGCATTCATAGCTTCTCCAACAGTCAAGAAGACCATTCCACCAATTTTGTCCACAAAATTGGCTAACTTTAACTTGTGAATCACTTGCCACCTAGGGTTTGCAATGGCTAACTGCAAAAGAAAGAGAGAAAGTACCAAATTAAATATGCTCATATGAGCATTATTAACATAACCCAGAAAGTGAAATTCACTGCCTTACTTCCATGCCATGTGACACCAGCTTATTATGCAGTTCCTCTAGAGAAGCAATTCCCGAGGTGTCGACGTTCATCAAATCTAGGGTCATGAACATTTTTAGAATAAGAAAATACAAAATCATTAAGCCCGTGAAAGTAGAATATATTGATATGATGTATAATATAGACATAACATAGGACAATGTTATTTTAAACTCGAACTTACTTGAGATAAGAATTTTGATTATTAGATAGTCCAAAAATTAGAGATGATTAGAAGAGAGAATTTCTAAACTATCTAATAGTTCAAACTACTTTATAAGTTTAGAACGTTTGAAATTGATACATGCTACGTATGATCATGCACCAGGTTTAAAAATATGCACATCCAACCGTGTGCATATAACACACAACGTCAAATGCATGAATTTCCGAATGCCATGAGTGACCAAAGAGTTGCTTGTTATTGCAAACCTCAATTGTGGACAGCCAAACTTCACTTTTCCCATAAAAATACTTAACTGGACATGTCAAGAATTACTAGCTGGATTCTCCCTTTGGCATTTTCTTTGACGTCCACCATTTCTTGACCCACCTCATTACTAGCTTTTTCATTTACCCACTTCAAAATCCTACAACAAACAACAAAAATGTGGCATGAACGTTATTGAAATTAGATCCATCTATTGAGCATGTTCATTAATGCCCACTTGCATATATTAATATATATGTGTGTGTGTGTGTATGTTACCAGCTGACTTACCTTTCTCTAACGAAATTGGCATTTGCAAAACAAAGCAAGGCAGACTTGATGCGGATTATAAGTATTCCAGGAGTCTTCATGGCCATAGGGTATTGATTGACATCACAAAACATATCACTTCCAGGAAGTCTTCCCAGAGTTTCTATGCCCGGTTGAATTGAATTTAATATGATCTTTGCAAATGATACTATAACCTGCAAAACCAATCATGCATATATATATATATATATCATATTAAATAAAATATAACTGCTTTGCAATTGAAAAAACATGAAAAAAATGTACTAGAAAAGAGAATTCTAATCATGCGATTGCATTAATGGGAAAAAAATCTCTCCCTTTTTCCATAAAAAAAGTTTAGGATAGTTACATTGATATTTTCTATGATATCTAACGATTACTAAAACCTCGCCCTGTGATTTTTTATATTATATTAACTTTTCCTCAAAATTGATGAGAGACATATGTGAGCAAAAAAATATGAATTTATTATTTTAGCCTTAAGGATAATTACATTGAACACTTGTAACACCCCCTCCTAGCGAGCTATGAGATTAAGGCAATGTAACGTAACTTAGATCAATGCATAATCTTTTAGTATCTATACACAGTGTTAATATGAAGCCTAATCAAGATAAAGTCTGGAACAGTCATGGGTTGACATGGCCTAGTTAAGGTCAACAAAGGACAATTTTCCTGTGATCCACGCATCACCAACCAAATAAAAAGATACATCACTAATAATTAATAAATTATTTATTAATTACAAAAAATAGGAAAAATACAATAAAATGCATAAAAAAAAAAGGAAAATACAAAAAAATTATGGTTCACAACTATAACCAAAAGATATACATTGAAGGTCAATTACACCCACCCAGGAATGTGTATGTATGTAAAAACATAAAAATATGTGTGAGAGTGATGAAAAAAATAGAAGAAAATTCAAGTTAAGCCCTCATGTGACTAGCACATGAGGAGAGAAGCTGCTCCACACACTAGGGTGTGTTGTGTGTGTGTGTGAGTACACATAGCCATGTACAAGCATGGAGGAAGTGAGGAAAAAACGAAAAAAAGGTGAGGAAAAATGGAAAAAAAAGGTAAGAAGGGGATGTGGGGGTTGCTTGTAGGAAGAGAAGACATGACCCAAGTGCAGTTGCACACTCTAAGCAGCCCAATAGGTGCCATCAACAGTGCCACACCATGCTTGGAGCCCCTTTGACAAGAAATGCATTAAATGTAAGGAAGGGATATCTAACTTATAAACAAACCTCACTCAGATCTTTAAACATTATTAAAAAGAGTAAGAGAATGAGAGAAATTTCGTGCAAAGAGAAACTGAAGGGACTGTAGGTAGAAGGAGAGAAAGAAGAGAGAAAAATCTAAAAGAATCTGAGATCTACTCAACTAAGGAAAAAGACTGAACTTTATTGCCTTATTTAAGTTTCTAAGTAATTATTTAGCATGATAGAGCACTTAGATGAAGTTAAGGAGCCTCTGAAATGGCAGGTTCAAAGGAACCTGCCATTAATGGAGCTTAAAAGAACTACCCAAAAACCGACCTTAAAGAAACATATTTCCAAGAATGGGGTCTTACTCTAGACCCAAAATGATTCACAAATGAAAAAGAATCAAGCTATTTGGCCCATAAATGAATTTGTAACAGCTTGGTATAGTAAGAGAGAATAATCGATCACCTTAACCAAACATGATCTAAGCGTGATTTTAGGGCCTTAGAATGATTGAGGATCACCCAAGGATCAAAATGATTCAAAAATCTTAATGTTTGGTGAAGGAACGACTGGGATCACAATGACTGAAATAGTCATCGAAAAAATAGGTTTAGAATTTTTAAGGTTGTTTTGTGATGGTTCAAAGGTGGGAAATGACCCTAAATGATTCAAAAATATGTTTAGGAAGGTTTAAAAACTAAAACGAGTCAAAACAGTGGAAGAAAAACTATTTTGAAAACTTGAAAATTTCAAGATTTCGATGTCGGTGCACCGAAGAAGACGACCAGCAGGTTGTCAAAAATGTAATAGAGAAGAAACTGTTTAGGGTCGGGTCAGATTCGAGAGTTCGGTTCAGAACCGGCCCACACTGGCAGTTGGATTTTAATAAAGCTACACTGTTTTAAGAAGAATTAAAAGTTTTTTTAAAATAATTTCGAACAGTTCGGTTATAAGAATAATAAATCAATTCCTTGAACTTAGTCAAACCAGGGATATCCTACTCCGATTAAACGGACTTATTCGTTGTTTGGATTTTGAATTCAACGAAAAAAAAATAGGGGCACATGTAGTGCCTAAGAATTGAACCTATGATCGAGCCACTAACTGAGCCCAAAGAGCAAGGGCTAAACCACTGAGCAACAGCTGAAGATGTGTTCATGAACCAACCGAATATATATATATATATATATATATATATTATGTATTATATGAGTTTTAAAAGAAGCCAACTTCCTATATTTTCACTTAGACCTTTAAAGAACATGCTAATTATTCTAAAATCCAGATTTCTGATAAATCATGAAAATGCCCCCAAAGAGTGTCAAAATGACCTTTTTACCTCTAGACAAATACAAGAAGGACTTCTACACACCTTAGAAACTATATTTAGCATAATTAATGCTACATATGACCAGATTAAGATCCAAAATAACCTATGTTAAGGTTTTTAACGTCCTAGATCCAATGGTAGGGGTCTATTTTAACAAACGAGTTTCCTAAATATGTAAACGGAAAATCAACAAACACATTTAGTGCAACTTTACAGATAAAGTTAAATAGCCAAATAAATGCTAAAAATTACGAGACTTCATACTTAACATTTTAGGACTATTCTAGACTCAATGATGAAGTCCATGTAACCAAAAAAAACATGAATTAGGTAGACCCTATGAAATGCATTCTATAAATCGTGCTTAATAAGTGTTGACCACTTTAATAAGACCCACGTAAGTCATGGATGATATCAAATGGAAAAGAAATGTCAAAAGAAGGTAGAGAACGATAGCAAGGGCATGTGAAGTAATTAGGTTGGAATCCTTTTATCTATAAAGCACCGTTTGTTCATAGAGGAAGAATAGAAAGGAAGGGACTGACCTGAGCACAGTCCTAGAGACAAGAAAACATGGGTGACAACTTTATAGAGATAGAGTCACTCGAGAATGAGGAGTGTGATAGTGGTTACAAGAAGGCCACTACAGAATTAAGTGAGAATGAAACACAAATGTCAGGTGAGTAACCCTAAATCTTGAAATGTAGATTTCTATCAATTACAACTTTTATAGTTTATGATAAAACGTGCAGTACCTTACCGCTTTATGAAAATCATATTAAATATTTTAACTGCACGATTCTTTTCAGAATGTCTAGATAAATGTTCGAATCACGTGTTTTGACTAAATCTCTTTAAATGTTTTATGTGGCATGGATCGTTTAAATGAAAAGTTTTGCAAGTACATTTAGCATGAAATTATACATCATAAAATGTTCATGAAAAATAGTTATACCCAGTTGGAGGGTTAATTCATATTCATGATATAATCATGTCTAGTTAGGGGGTTAAGCCACGCTATGTAGGCCTAAAGCTGTAGATTACACATAGTCGCCCATGTAACTAACTAAGATAAAGTTAAAGAAAGATTGAAATATATGATTTCATTGTATAGTTACAGATACAATTCTTGCTCTTTATGTTTTACTTCTTGCAAAACTATTTAGTAAGAAAGGCTGCATAATTTCTTAATTATTAGTTATATGCATGCGATTTCTAAATGATAGTAACTTCAATATAAATCCATTTCCTACTGCCCACGAAATTTTATGAAAGAAGTTTCAAAAACTCACGACGAGAAACTCGAGTTATTCATGAGCTTTTCGTAATGCTCACAGGATTTTTTTATCCTGTGTATTTCAGGTGGAGCTTCAAGTAATGTAGCTTGAAGGAAGAAAGTTTAATTACAACGCTTTTAGAGGATTGACAAATTTGGCTAAAGAGTTGTACTTTTTGTAAGAATAGCCAAAAGAAAATTGAAAGCTGTAATATTCAAACATTATCATTTAATGAAATTTTAATTGTGTTCAATCATGATTTAGATTCCACTACTTTATAAGTATAAATGCATGGAATGTATGCACCAGACAAAAGACATTCGGTTGGACACATCATCGATGTACTACATTAAAATTAGTGTATTAATGAAGTGCTTAACTAACCGGTATAATATTTAGTGTATTAAACCTGCATAAAGTGATTTTGGAATATGACAACACTCCTATAATATTTATAATTATCAAGACCTCTTCTATAATTTATGAAAAGATAGAAGAGACCAGTATAATATATAATGGTAATTATATACGAGAACTTAGTTAAAATTTTAAGACTGTTAATGAGTTGTACTTTTTGTAAGAATAGCCAAAAGAAAATTGAAAGCTGTAATATTCAAACATTATCATTGAAAGAAATTTTAATTGTGTTCAATCATGATTTAGATTCCACTACTTTATAAGTATAAATGCATGGAATGTATGCACCAGACAAAAAACATTCGGTTGGACACATCATCGATGTACTACATTAAAATTAGTGTATTAATGAAGTGCTTAACTAACTGGTATAATATTTAGTGTATTAAACCTGCATAAAGTGATTTTGGAATATGACAACACTCTTATAATATTTATAATTATCAAGACCTCTTCTATAATTTATGAAAAGATAGAAGAGACCAGTATAATATATAATGGTAATTATATACGAGAACTTAGTTAAAATTTTAAGACTGTTAATGACAAATTTTGTATTAAAAAATAATCTTTATATTGTCAATAATATATATATATAATAACACAAAAAAAAAAAAAAATCAATCTTATGGATAAAAAAGTACTTACACTGTTTTCTCAGAACAATCTCTTTGAACCATGTATGTAGTAGTAGTAGTTAACTTAGCCTCATGAATTACCTCCAAAAAAAAAAAAAACCTTAGCCTCAATTCAGCACATGTTACCAAGTAAATGGCACAATTAAATGATGTTATCCAGTAAAGTTTATGGGTTATCTCATTTTAACGGGCATGACGTCAGTTTTGTTCCTTCAAATCTTTTGGTACCATTTGAATTTTAATTAGTTTACACAAACATTATACCGTAAATGAGGTCGTCATGCCATACTGATTGTGCAGGTGCAACACCACTAGTTCACTATACAACAAACCTCTGAAAAGCGTTATTGACCTATTGGAGAAGAATCAAAATTCACTTTTTGTTGCTGTTTCTAATTTTTTTATTGAATAAGTAATCAAAACTAACTTTATTTGCTCCTTAAAAGAACGATCCACTAGCAAGGACCAATAGCCTGGCGAGATGCACCAAGCAACATTTCCAGCCAGATACATTACACACTGTGTTTCCATCATAAAAACTTGACGAAACATCCACCTTCTGTATGAATCATAATGACCACCTACTAACCCTAAAGTTATTCTGTCCTTTTCTCCCCATATAAAATAAGACTTGTGAAAGTTCTTCCCATATACATGCATACATGCACATGTGTGTGTGTGTGTGTATATATATATATATATATATATATATGTATGTATGTGTATGAATGGATATGTATGTGTATGAATGTATGTATCTAGATGATAAGTCCTACTTTATGAAAGGGAGGATCCCTCATTTGTTTATGAAAAATATTTGTTTTCAAATTAGGGAAGAAAGAATTTATACCTGTCCCTAACTGCAATCACGTAAATATTATGTTATTATTTATTTTAAAAATAAAAATTAATTAAAACAAAGAACTAAATATGCATTTTATATGTGATAAGTTTGTGATTGAGACGGTACATATAAAAGAAAAATATTTCTTACCTAATTTAGAGTTAATCAGTGTCTTTATTTTTATAAAGCTTGGATTTGCTCTTTTTGAAATTGACATGAGTTCAAAACATAGAATTTATGTAACTCAATTCAACTCAGCAAGACCTTATTAATAGATCTAAGTAAGATGGTATAATTAATGAGCAATGTTAGATGTCTCAAATTTTTGTATCTAAACTTGCATCCCAAATGATGTAATGATAGATTCTTTGTAAAATATTTATAATGTATTTAATATACCACCACCAATAGTTGAATGACACATCATTTGCGGATATAAAATTTGGAACAAAGTATTACTCATAATTAAGATTTTTCTATTTTGTGCCTCATGAAACATCAAGTTTGGGTTTGACTCCTACTAGAGTGTTATCAACTTTTTTGGGGTCATTCCGAGATTGTTAGGTTCAAAACTCAGCAGATGACACTTTTTTTTTAGATCAGTTTATACGGAACGTTGCCCTGACTTTAATCGGGCACCTTGCTAATGAACGGTGAGATTGATCTCCTAAATTAATCAGCTCAAAAGATTGGATTGCGAGTTATAAAAAAAAAAAAAAAAAAAAAGCCTTGTTTGGGGTCACGCCCACAGGTACAAGCTCGAGGTTAATTAACCCGTCTGAAGGGGGGCTTGACATGAGTTTCAAAATTAGTTGGTACAATGTGTCGGACATCCGGTTATCAAAATATATATTTATATATATACACACACATATATATACACACACACAGATTGATGGAAGAAAAGAAATGTTACCGCAACAAGTAGACCGATCTCAACAGACCCAAACACCACCCCAAAAAATGCTCCAATGCAAGCAAGGAAGTCTATCTTGTCAACCTTCCATATATTGAAAGCTTCATTGAGGTCAATAAGTCCCGGTAAAGCAGAAATAATAATTGAAGCAAGTATTGCAGTCGGAGTGAAGTACAAGAGCCTTGTAAACAATTCCAGTGATATGAGCACTGTAATGGCCATCACTATGTTTGATACTACTGTTTCACATCCAGCACTGAAATTAACAGCTGTGCGAGAGAATGAACCTGCGTCGTAATTTTCAATCTAACTGAGTAAATGATCTGGTTGGTTCAACTTAAATTAAATATCTCTCTTTTAGCTTGAGAAACTTCACTTTTCCACTAAATATTTCAAGACTAGCCATTGACTGAATAAATTTAGTTAGGTTTTTTTTTTCAATGATAATCCTGAACCGATGTCACCATCTACGATCTTCGATTGCATGGTTAAATTCGAAATCGGAGTTCCATTCTATTGATTATTTTACACAAAGAAATTAAAAAACAGTACGAAAATAAAAGGAAAGAAACTAGGCTCACCAGTTGCAGCGTAACAAGAAGTTAAAGATCCTACAATGTTCATGAAGCCCATTGCCACCATTTCTTTGTTCCCATCAAGGTGGTACCCTTTTATCGATGCGAAAGATCTACCAACAGCAACGGCTTCCTAAAGATGAAATACCAACACATGTCAAAATGAAACTCAAATGTGAATCAGTATGTTGAATATATAATAGGATTAATTTGGAAATGCACCGTGAGAGCAACAATTGCAACAACTAGTCCAATTTTAGCCACTTCTGAGATATGTGGGCTGTTGAACTCTAATTGATTAACTGAGCTTGGATTCAGTCCACCTTTGATGTGCTTCACTATCTTACTCCATGTTTATCAGCTCTTGTCAGAAAGACAATGAGAGTTGATAAAACAACAGATATCAGGGGTGCAATGGCTGGCAACCAGAAGAGTTTCGGCTTCCTTTTGCCCTAAAAGAATCAGAAACCAATTAGTAGACTAGAATTTGAAGGAACAACTAGGACTGATAATGACCCACATTAGATTAAGAGAAACAGACTGTTAATTGTGTTTGTTACTTACTACAAATCTGGTAATTAGGATGAAACTTAGGAATGCACTCCCAAGGATGAGGTTATAAGGATTCCACTGTAATAAACAAAGACAAATGATAACTAAAATCTTGAAAACATGTTTATAAAAGAAAGCAAAGAAGAAAAATAACTTTATTACAGGGGAATGAACTGATCTCCAAACAGCCTTTGAGACAGAGATAACATCAGTCTTGTTTGTATGGTAAATGATCCCAAGTAATCCTTTCAGCTGCTGGAAACCAATGACAATGGCTGCACCCGCCAGAAACCCGACAATAGCAGCATGGGAGAGAATATCTACAAGAAAACCCAACCTGAAACATATATATATATATATATATATATATATAAAGAAGAGATATAATTAGTCAGAAATTGTTAGTACTCGATGAGATGACACCAATCAATTTAAAGAAGACGAACCTTAACATTCCAAAGGCAGCTTGGAAGACACCTGCAAAAAAGGTTACAGTAAACACAAGTCTTCTATAAGCAATTGGATTAGCCACTGGATCTTCTAGTTTCTGAATCATTGAAGACAACAACAGTGAAACTACGGCCACCGGTCCAATTGCTATCTCTCTTGAACTTCCCATTAGAGCGTAAATAAGTGGCGGGAGAACACTGGTATCTGAGTGGAACAAGCAGGACCACCATCACTTCATGTGTGTTGCATAAATAAATTTGCAAAAATGTCTGGATATGTAAAGACAAACAATAACACACATTAAATTAAGAAACTTACAGAGACCAGTACTGAGGATCAACCTTGGCTAGAGTTGCATATCCAATACTCTGCATGAATCATATTAGCAGTATAGTAAATATTATTGTAGTGATATGTGTGTGTGTGTATATAAACGTCCAACAACATTGAATAAAATGTTCCAATTGTAAAGTTCTGTTTACCTGGGGGATGCAGAGGCTTGCAAGAGTTAAACCCGCTAAGAAATCGTTCTTAAATTTTGTCACCTTGTAGTTTCTACACCAAAGAAGGATGGGAAATATGCCCTCCAAGAATGAAATCAAAATGGATGCGGGCTGTTTCTTGATCGATTGTAACTTGTTTCCAAGTGGGAAAATATTCTCTCTTAAGGAACTCACAAGCTCGTGCCACAAACCTGGCGGTTTAGGTGCATTCAGCACCCACTGAGACCTTTCGGCCAACCCATCTTTCTCGAGGTCGAGCATTTCTTCTGCTATACATGTCTCAGTGTTTGAAGGAGGAGTCTTTGTTTGAAGTGTTTGGGAGAACCTAGAGAGCTCTCTCTGATGATCAGTCTCTCTGGCAGAGTGATTCGCAGGGTCACAGGCAGGCATGATGCCAAGTTCATGTACCATTGCGGGACCTTACAAGCACATATAGAAGGTAAACTCAATGGTTGAGAATTTCGGACAAAAATCCATCATAGAACTGGACTTGCAGCTACAATAGAGAGGAAGGTTATCTTCAAGTTGGTGGAGAACCAAGCCCCTCAGTTCAGCATCAGGTGCTAGTCTGGTGGTGATTATTTATAATAAGCTAATTCTCAAATAATTAAAGTTTCTTATATGGAAAATGATATATATATATATATAAGTTTAATTACTGATTCTATATACACAACCAATTCCCTAAAAAACTGGTTTCATTTATTTATTAGTTATTTGGGAAGTGTCAGTTCTCATAAACCAAAAATGGTCAAAGCATTTGGTCATAATATAAGGAAAAGTTCAGTGTTATATTTTTAATTAAGTGGACTCCTTTTGTATACACTTTATTCGTGGGAATCCCACGTGAAAAAATTTATATTGCACAAAATTACTAAATAAACACTCAAACAGTAAGGTAAAGAATCCATGATCCTTGCTGCCCTGGGATATATATACCAACACTCATAAAAAAAAAAAAAAAAAAAAAGAGAGATATAATGAGAAAATGTACATTTGTTAATCTCCTGAGTAGCATGTTGAATGAACTTAAAACATTTTAAATTATGTGGTTGGTTTTTTTCTTCTTGTACTGTGTTTGTCCCTATAGAATTAAGATCATATAATAGGAATTAGTTGGAACCAAAAGAGAGAGTTTATTCTAAAGTGTCAAATTTGTGCTTTCAAAAATTTTCATAGAGAGAGAATTTTCAATCATCCAACTTTTCCATTAAGTTACAGCTAATGACACTGGCAAAGGATCTGATTAGTTATAAAATGGGTGATGGATAAGAAATCCCTCTTTGGTATGATCCATAACATCATATAGGAATTTTAAACGAGCATGTTGACAGCAGAGGCTACAGAAATTCTAAAACTAAAGTTGTTGACATTATTCAAAATGGGAACTGGGAACTGGCACTGGACTAGGCATCTCCTTCAGATTCAGTGACAATATCCCCTTCAACCCAAATCCCAGTTGCAAGAACAGAGAATTTTGGAAAGCTTCCAATTCTAAATAATACAAGATTGTTTCAGCTTGTAATATGGTCAGAGTGCCCCTTCCTTTAGTCCCCTGGTATAACATCATATGGATTTGGTTCAAGAACTATTCTCCTCGACAAGCCTTTATTCTGTGGCTTCTTTGGAAAGGCAAACTCTATACAATGGACAAGCTGCAACAACGGGGTCTAATTAATCAAAATGTCTGCACCTTCTGCAACTTATCCCCAGAATCAAGTGAGCATCTTTTCTTCCTTTGTTCTTTCTCCTCTCAGATATGGGGGACTTCAGAAAATGCATGGTGAATGGTTGCCCTGCAAGCCGGAGCCAAATTCAAAAGTAGTTCACCTGTATATGCCCTGGAAACTCCCACTATGCAACAGTTTTAAATTGGGTTCTAGCAACTTCTATTTATAGCATATGGTCCGAACGAAATGCCAAGATTTTGAAGAGCAAAAAAAAAAGCTCCCCCCCCCCCCCCCCCCCCCCCCTCCAAACTTGTCTTCAATGGTGGTCCTTGAATATTAGCTTCGTTTGTTTACTTCTCTTTGTAGACAAGGCTCTTTAGCCTATTTTGGTTAGGTTTGTTTTTCCTTCTTTTTTGGTTCTGTTTCCCATTTTTAATTTATTGTTTGTAGCTTTTTCTTCTGGCTTTTCTTTCAATAAATTTTGGATTGCCAAAAGAAAAACTTTTCTATTACCATATGGGATTAGGGATGAGTTTTTTATTTTTATTTTTTTTATGACGGGTTAGAGATGATTTAATTATATTATAAATACATAAAATTTAAAGTTTCCTTTATAAATATAACCTAAAGTAATTGTTTTGAAAAATAGGCTAATTTTATTATATTTATTAGGAGATATGTAAAGTTTTAGTGATTTACTAAGTTTAAAAAAGTAAAACTAAAAGAGGCATTCAGTGATTTTTTATCCAATGCAGTGCATTGGGAAAACAAAAAGCACCCCAAACCGTAGGCCTAATGCTTTTACACCCCCAGTCACAAAAGTTGGGAGCACAAATGCAATCCTAGACAAGGCCTTATTTTGTTTTCTTCGTGAATAAAATTTTATGAAAAGGCTCATGCCAAATTACCCTAAAGATAAAAGGGTTCCACCCCCCCCCCCCCCCCCCCCCCCCCCCCCCAATAACCAATGGAGGAATTACAGGAACTGGCCCTCAATGATTTAGTGTTGAGTTTAGAAAATTATGATAGCCCTACAGTTTTTTTTACAGTTTTTTTTTTTAATTTCTTAGACTTATTAGGAAAGACAATTTAATCAAAATTGTGTGAGCCCCTGCGGCACTCTTGATGGAATGGATATTCGGATTTAATATGGGTGTGGTCCCGATCAATAATGATAAGAATATCATTTTCATGTATTATTTTTGGATAACATATTTTCATATGAAATAGATTTTACTTGTAATTTTATAGTAGTAGTGAAATTCATTTCACATGAGAGATTGGTATTCAAAAGTGATACATAAAGATAATGTCCTTACCATTACACAAGCAAGATTAAGAGGCAGGTTACAAAATCAATCAAGGTCAAGGTAACGATAGAATTTTCTGTATATGTACTTACAACTTTGCATTAATCCAAACTCACATACCTCATTACAGAATATCAAATCTGTGCTTGTAATTAAATTAAATCAAAATTTAAAAAGTAAATTATATAAATTTTTTTTTAAATTTTTGATAATTACATCAATTTTTTTTAAAATTTTTAAAATTATACTGAACTCTCTTATTTTATTTGACAAATTATAAATATTTATATTATAATTTTTTTTTTCAATATAAAAAAATTGTCATTCTGGTGGGTATAATACCTAATATTTACGTAATAATCGTATGTCAGATTTTGAGTGGACCTGAAATAAAGATTTTCTAACCAAAATAATCTCGAACTTCCAGCAACCCCACATGGCTCAACCTCAACCTCAACCTCAACCTCATTGTGTTCAACTAGGTGTGTGTGCGCGGTCCTGTGCAGCCTCACTCAGTGTTTGGGCACTTATTAAAGAGACGTAAAGCTCAGACTGAATTGAAATGGGAAAACAGTCCCAATTAGTGGTGTTTCGACCCCGCTCCTAAAATGCGTCCAAATACACACTTCATTAATATATATAAACCCATTATGCAGGAACCCAACCACCAAAAAGCAAATCTTAGTGAAGTGGGGGTGGGTGGGTTTATTTTCTCCTCCTTTCTCAGCCATAAGTGAATTAGATGGTATAAACTAGGATTTTCTATAGACTAGTGGCAGCACTTGCACTTCTCACAATTTCTTGACCAGGACCGGTTTGAGTCATTTTTAGATTTAAATGAGTATTTTTTTATTAAACGAGGCTTTTTTTATTTAAAATTCATTCTTTTGGTTTTTTGAGATACTAAATTATTAATTAAGTTTTTGTATTCAAATTTTACTAAAACATTTATTTCACTTGATGATAAATGTCACACAAGCTTCAATTTTTTTAAAGGAAAATGCTACAAGTATAGAACAATAAAACCTTATTTCTTGTTGTTGGCCCCAAAACCTGTATTTGAATTTAGTAAATGATACAGACATGCAACTTCTTCTCACCTTCAATATGACGTTATAAGAAAAAAATGAATATATTAAAATAAAGAATAAAAATTAATAAAATTATCTAAAACAAATAACTTAAAAATTAATTTTTTTTATTGTAAACAAATTAAGCACAAATCTTTATGACTCAAAAGATATTTTTTATATATTGTAAGTGATATATCGAGGAATGACACTTGTCCTACCAAGAGTTCTTCAGTATAGAGATCTTGTGTAATTAGTTCATTCAACTGACCAAATTGCAGACACTGTTCGAGGTAGTGGGTTTCGAATTAATTGCCGCCTTCCGAGGGCTATCGACCCCAAATAAGGAAATAAAATTTAATATAGAAACTACTACATACAAATATCTTCAAATCTCTACTTTCATGGCTCCTAATTCTACTCAATTTGAGAGATCTACACTTTATAAATAAAGTAGTAAGGTACGTTTTCAATTCATGTTCAATTCTACTCTTGAATTACTATTTTTTATTTCTTTACTGACTTTATCATTGGAGTAGCTACCACCGGAGCCTTCCCAGTGACCCTCTAATTTCAAGTTCTTGACATGTAGTTCGAGACAGGAAGCCTTCAGATAAAAAAAGAGCAACATCAGTTTGGCGCCATCTGTGAGAAACAACGATTGTTCTCATTATTTTTCATCAGCTACCACCGGAGCCTTCCTTGTGACCCTCTAATTTCAAGTTCTTGACAGGTAATTCGAGACAGGAAGCCTTCAGATAAAAAAAGAGCAACATCAGTTTGGCGCCATTTGTAAGAAACAACGATTGTTCTCATTATTTTTCATCAGAAAACCTATTGTCTTTTTCTTAAAAGAACCAATGGCTCCCAACCTTCGTCCTAGAAAGAACTCCCAAAACCCTCAAAATTAGCCTCTTACTAGAAGAGGAAGGGGACAAACATATGTTCGTTTGCAACAACAACTTGTTTGGATTCAACGACAGTCCGATCAGATGCAAGAACAACTCACAGCCATGTCACAAGCCCTAAATTCACTGGCTTAGAACTAGCGGAACAATCCTCTTTCTCTTACTAACGTTGTTCACGGAGGACCTCAGCCCTCTCACTACCACCACGGGTAGAGGACCCCACAATGAAGGAGTTGACTAATGTGCAGCCAGTACACCCCCATAGTACCGCCCATATGTGGACCGATCCCTAATTAGTTATGGGGAGAGGAATACCAACGTTCCATCCTACCAGTCCATTACCAAATAAAATGAGAATACCAATCCCAACGGTCTTTGGAGACAATCTAGTGCAACAAGGATTTCAGCTTCCCGAGGTTCAACATCCACTAGTCTTGGGAGAGTAGCGCCCCTCTATTGCTGCCAGACAAATTCCCCCAGTAAATCTAAGACCCGGAAGCATGGGATAAGATCAACAACAGGCGTTGATCGCACAACAAAACCTACCTAAAGCCCTTCAGAAGGTAGAGGAGATAACAGACTCTCAGGATCAGACGATCTCAACCAAGGGATTCCACGTCCCTCCAGAATAAGACGAGATAAATAAGCTGCTCGGTAGGTTCTCTATGTTGTTCACCTCTACCATAATGACAAATAAGTGACCTAAGAAATGTATTGTCCCAAAATTCACTCTCTATAATTGGTTTGAAGACCCTGGGGACCACCTATCTTATTATCAGCATACAATGACCCTACACGGGGCTACCGATGCCTTCATGTGTAGAAATTTTGTGACCAGCCTAAAGGGTACCGCCCTTAAATGGTTTCACAACCTTTCTTAGAAGTCAGTCAGCAACTTTTATAAGCACATCAGGCTATTTCTTGACCGCTTCTTAACAAGTAGAAAATTGAGAAAAGGGTCAAAGTTCTTGTTGATTGTGAAGCAAACAAAAGGAGAATCATTTCAGAAGTACATAACTCGTTTTAATATAGAACTCATAGAGATAACCTGACTGCAATTTGAGTTTCTTGACAGTTGCCCTCACTTCAGGCCTTGGACCTAGATGCTTTCAGGATTCCTTAACCAAGAATCGCCCTATCAATATGACAAGCTCATGGATAGGACACAGCAAGTATATTAATCTTGAAGATACGAAAGCCTCCTTCCAAAAAGCTAAGGAACAAGCTCAGAATGACGAGCAAGTTCAAAAGATAGATAACAACGCCAATAAAAAGAGGACTAGAAGTCCCGACAAAAAAATAACACTAAGAGCCCAAAACAACTATGGCTCTAGAAGGTATGAAGTTATAACCCACTAAATGTTTCTCTTACCTATATACTCCAACAGGTCCAAACTCGCAAGAATCTAAGTTGGCTGGAATCACTGAAGAGCCACCCCAACTCAAGGAATAGAAACAAATATTGTAACTTTCATAAAGAGCAAGGGCACACGACCGAAGAGTATAGAGCTCTGAAGCAGGAGATAGAGTATCTCATCAGTAGAAGATGATTAAGAGAGTTCGTCCGCTAGGATGGGAGATAGAACCCCCGTAATTAAAGACCCCCTCAAAAGAGGCCTGAACAGAAGGAAGCTTGAAACAATCAACAACGGCAAAATAATCAAGTCTTTTTCGTGCTCCATGTTGACAATGCGATGACAGGGATGTCTAACCAAGTCAGGAAGAGATATGCTTGGGAAGTAAGGGCAGAACCCCACGTCATCTAGATCTCGGCTATTGAAAAAAAGATGAAGAAAGAACCTCAGATCTAGTTCTCTGAACTAGACCTTATTGGGATACACTATCCCTTATATCGATGGTCTCGTCATCTCACTCAAAATTGCTAATTTTGAGATCAGAAGGGTCCTTGTAAACACATGGAGCTCTATCAACATGCTATTCTACAAACCCTTCAAACACATGAAGCTCGACTCTAGGGATATCAGAGCTACCATTGCTGTAATGGCTGGATTCAATGGGAATCTCAATTTCCCATTGGGTAGAATTGATCTACCGACCACGGTAGGAGAAGGAGATAACCAGAAGAACCTGATATCTGAATACATGGTCCTAGACGTTAAATATCCTTATAATGTCATTATTGGGAAACCCTTGAATCCACCAGATGGGGGAAGTTACTTCAACTTTCCATCAATGCTTAAAATAAGTCCACAAAAATAAAGTTCTTACCATCAAGGGCTGTCAGCCTACTGTTTGGGAATGCCATGCCCTCGCACTCAAAGAAATACATTCTAAATAACAATTATAGTATCCTCACCAGGACAAGAACTTTCCCTCTCCTAGAACTTCATGATGCTGAAGATTATCCTTCCTAGATAGATGAACCACTAAGTCTAAGAGGAAGGGATAGTGCGATCAAACCAATGAAGGAGCCCATCAAAGTGCTTATTCAACACTGAAAAAGAAGGGAATTACTTACAAATTGGCTCAACTCTGTCTCCTCCTGAGAAAGAGAATATTGTTGAATTCTTAAAAGCCAACCTTTCGGTATTTGTTTGGGAGACCAAAGATATGAAGGGAATAGATCTTAACTTCATTTCTCACAAGCCGATGATAGATCTAGACCATCATTTCGTAAGATATAAAATGAGGATGTTTGCCCCAGAACATCACAAGGTCATCAATGAAGAGGTCTAGAGGTTACTTGATGTTGGAATAATAAGGGAGGTGTTTTATCCTAAATGGCTTGCCAATAAATTTCTTGCAAAGAAGAAGAACGGTAAGTGGAGAGTCTGCATCGACTATACCGATCTCAATAAAGTTTGTCCTAAAGATAACTTTCCTCTTCCTAGAATTGATCAACTCGTTGATGCTACGGCAAGTTATGAACTCATAAGCTTCATGGACGCTTTCTCTGGCTACAATCAAATCCAGATGTATCCTTCAAACCAAGAGAAAACAACCTTTATATCAGAATAAGGTCTATATTGTTATAAAGTAATGTCGTTCAGTTTGAAAAATGCTGGAGCCACATATCAAAGGCTTGTGAACAAAATGTTTAGCACCTCCAGATCGGAAATACAAATGAGGTCTACATTGACGATATGCTCGTCAAAATTGTTCGAAAGACTGACCACATCCAACATTTAACCCAGATATTTGACATCCTAAAGAAGCACAAAATGAAACTTAACCCATCAAAATGTACCTTCAGGATCACGGAGAAAAAATTCATGGGTTTCCTAGTTTCCCAAAAAAGAATTGAAGTAGATTCTACCTAAATCAAAGCTCTAATTGATCTAAAATCCCCAAAAAGTAAGAAAGATATTCAAGTACTAAATTAAAGGATAGTAGCATTGAATAGGTTCATCTCTAAATCAATGGATTGGTGCCTCCCATTCTTTAAAGCTTTGAGGGAAAGTAAGGCCCTAAAGTGAAACTCTGAATGTGAAGAAGTCTTCCAAAAACTTAAGCAGTACTTAGCCTCCCCAGACCTTCTTTCAAAACTAGTGCCAGGAGAAAAGCTATTCCTGTATTTAGCCGTATTAGAAAGAGTGATTAACTTTGCGTTAATTAGGGAAGATAAAAGAATTCAAAAGCCTATCTTCTATGTTAGTAAAGCACTTCTAGACACCGAGACAAGGTATTCCGAGATTGAAAAACTGGCTTTAGCTGTCACGACCCAAGACCCACTCTATGCGGATCTCGAACCGCGAACCTGACCCGTCACTGTTGTTGAACTGGATCTCTCAACTTGCTACACAATTAGTGCTACTAACATGTAACAACTATCATAATATAAACAACGGAAGACTTTGAAATAAAAGTTGTATGTAATATATATATATATATATATCTAGTTCTCAAAATATAGACTGTAAAATTCTTTAACTACTGTACATCCCCAAGACGTGGATGACATGGGAGGACTATAAGACTGTACTATGTATTACACTTGCAACTTCAAAAGTAATGTCCAGCTCTAAGCCATTAGGCTCTATCGTCTGCTCTTGATATCTGTGCCTAAAAAATGTAAGTAGTATCTGTATAAGTTATGAAAACTCAATAAGTAATTCTCCTTTACTCTGCCATATGTGCAGGTCAATATAGAAAACATAATCCAAAAAGAACTAGGATAAATGCAAATGTGCTAGTCAGTCAAGAGATATAGAACTCAATATCAGATGATGGGAACTCAAATGATAAAGCAATGAAATCAGTTCTGCTAACAATATCATACTGCTATAGTCATGAGCTGTCTCAAGTATAAATTGTATACACTTAATAAAAGCTGTGAAATCTCATGATCATTCATAATGAAATAATATGATCAAGCTATGAAAATTAATAATAAATACTGATAACAACAAATGTGGATGCACTTTAATTTGGGGCCCGGCATACCCCCTAAGCTCATTTTGTTCCCTTTTTCCTCCATCTCTCAGCCTAGCACTTAACCCGTTAGTTTAGTACTCGACCTCATAGATCCCACTTTAAATGTCATTTTAATTGCCACTTTAGATTCCCTTTTCTCGACCCGTAGGTCTAGTAAGCATCAAATGGAGTTTGTGACTGAGCACAAATCTGACACTTTATAATATATCGAGATTATGTTAAATCCAATGAAAAGTAAATGTAATAACACTTTTTTCAGCAGCGAGAATGAAACTGCTACCTTAATAGGCCAATGTAAACTGGGCTGCTGAGATTATAAATCTTTCCCCTCGAGGGCTATGTACAGAGTGTACAAAAATCATGATCAAGATATATAACAGTCAATAAACACTTTCCATAAGATAAAACAACATCAAATGTGGACTTAATAAACTTTATGGCATGTATGGAATATAATAGATAGTACATGAAAAAAAAACTGTTGACATGGCTGGAAGTATCACATGCAGAGATCAGATATTTTACTTACCTCTTAAAGCGTTTCCTCTATATAATCAAGTCACATTTCCTTTCTCTTTGAAGTCCCTATTCATCAATAGATAATATATCTCAGTTTACCTTTTCATAATCTATGCTATTCATCAAATTTTATGCCTCTTTACTATTGGTATCTCTTTTACTAAAATAGATTCTACTATTCAATCCAGAACATCGAAGAAAGTCGGTTTAAGCTTTCGCAGAATTCAATTCGGATATCTATATTAAAAAGGGCAAAACGGTCATTTTGCACTTTTACGTATCTTTATTTTTTAGGACTCCATCTCATGAAACGGACCCTTCCATTGGCTTTAGAATGTCCAATACATAAAGAAAGCACTAATCACTCATTTATTTTGGACTACGGTTTAATTATCTTTAATCAAATTAAATTGATTTATTTAATTATTAAATTAATTAACTAATTATATAATTTATATATATATATATGTATTGGCAGTATATGGTCACATGGGCCTTGGTGGCTCAGTGGCCCATGTATCCTATTTAGAATCCTCCCTTCCCTTGGTCTTCAGTTCGAATCGTGGGGGCAGTAGCCTCCGCATATTTTTTTTTTCCTCTGATTTCCTAAGGCAAACGACGGTTAGCCTTTAATCCAAGAATAGGATATCCCTGCCCCTTTAGTTTATTAATTTCCATTTCATATGCTTGCAACCAAACATCCGACATTCACTTTTAAAACAACAAACCCTACCCCTAAACGACGTAGTATCATCCCAATATATCACCATACGACACTGTATCAAAGCCCCACTGTTTACTATCCTCCTCGTTTTTTCGGTGGGTCTCCAGCATCTTCTCCGGTGCTGGTGACCCTTTTCCGATCAATTTTTAACCCTATCTCAATGTGATTCTCTTTAGTTTTTCATGAGGATTTCATATTTTAAATTGGTTTTTGATTTAGATCACTAGATCCTCATGAATAGAGAGGAAACCATAGCTCCGACCAACTGTTTTCTTTCAATTTCGTGTTTATTCCTTAACTATTTTTACTCATTTCTTTTCCTAATCATTTTCTGCACCATAGAGGATTAGTTCCTCATCATTTAATTCCAGTTTAAAGCCAATTTCACAAAAATTGAATTATCTATGAGAACCTATAATTCCATTTTTCTATCTCATTTCTAAGCCTTTTTCATTGATTCTTTTTGCATTAATTTCCTTTTTTCATGCTCTACTAGACCCTATAGTCCAATCTACAATTTATGCTTTAAAAATTCTAAAAACCAAATTTTACATACCTTTTCTGATTCTTTTAGTGGTAGTATCTCTTCCTCTCCTCTGATTTTTTACTTCTGTTCTTCTTCCTTTTTGGCCTCGGTTTCTAAATTTTCTCTCCTTAAACATGCAATGCATGTGTTTACTTATAGGATTTTTCCCACTGCCCCACACTCTCTCTCTCTCTCTCTCTCTCTCTCTCTCTCTCTCTCTCTTTCTCTCTCGATTTCTCCCTCTTCCTAGCCCCTTTCTTTGATTTCTTTTCCTTTATGATCTTTTCCTTTTTTTTTCTCTTTTATTTTCTTTACTTCAGTTCCCACTTTTACATAAGATATTTGTATGTATATAATATATAATATGTAATATATAATATATGTTTTCACACACCAATACACACACTTGGCCGACACCTTTCTCCCCTCCTACTTGCATGCTTTTGCATGTATTTTGTATATAATATATCAGCTTTGTATACATATAGTTTTATACTTATACTTTATAGTATTTATACTTTATATATACATATACTTTTATACACATATATACTTATATATACATACACTAATGCATATATATATATATATACCTTTTGATATACATATATACTCATACATATAACTTCCTATATACCTAAATACATAATTTATGTATACTCATATATATATGCACGTATATCCATATCCATGTATACACGTATTTTCGTACCTTCGGGTTTCTCATATGGCATTCCCTCAGAGTATTCGGGATGGCCTGAAATGATTTCAATATGTGATATTATGTATGTCGTAAGATATCGTAAGGTAATTTCATTAAGTACGCATTCGATTTACATTTCAGTTTTACACTAATCGACTCGGCCTATCTTAGTTTATGTGCTATAATTCGGGTCAAGGTATTATATTAGCCTTGGTGATATCGGCTCGGAAGCTCAAACCATACTTTCAAGCTCATCATATCGTGATCCCCACATCCTATCCTCTAAAATCAATCTTGCACAAACTTGAAGTGTCAGGGTGACTGGTTAAATGGTTAGTGGAACTAGGAGTATTTGACATATCTTATGTTCCACTGAATTACTATCAAAGCTCAAGCATTAGCAAACTTCATAGCTGAATTCACTAAAACTGCAACATTCTAAAGCTCAAACCACTACAGACACTTCGGGATGGCTATTTTACACTGATGATTTATCTACAGATAAGGGCTCTAGAATAGGTATAATACTTCTGTCATTTGATGGGATCATAATCAAAAAAATCGTTAGCTTGGGAATTAAAGCCTCTAACAACGAAACTGAGTATGAAACACTTATCCTCAGATTAGAATTAGCTCTAGAATGTGAAGTTTTGGACCTTGACGCATTTTCTGACTCTCAGCTTGTAGTCAGTCAAGTTTTAGGAGAATATTCTACCAAAGATAGCAAAATGACTAGGCATTCAGAGCTTATGGAATCACTAAAGCAGTCTTTCTGTAAATTCACTATTTAGAAGATTAAAAGAAATCAAAACTCCAGGGCAAATGCTTTAGCGAATATAACCTCCCATCTCAGGCCAGAAAGAGATTCTATGGTAAAAATCTCCTATTAATTAAAGCCCAGCATTGAAGTGTCGCAAGCCCTTCAGATTTCTGAGCAATTTCTGAATTGGATGACTCCCATCATTCAATACTTAACAGAAGATTTGCTTCCAGAAGACAAAAATCATGTTAGAAGAATTTGAATTAGGGTAGCTCGATATTTAATCCTTAAAGAAAAACTTTACCGAATGTCTTACACACAGCCCCTCCTACGGTGCTTGACTCTAGAAGAAGCCCACTATGTTTTAACTGAAATAAACAAGGGAAATGTGGCAACCATAACGGTGGAAGAACCATAGCCCACCGAGCACTAACTCAGGGCTACTACTAGCCTAGTATGCTAAAACAAGCTAAAGAATATGTTTGGAGGTATGACAAATGTCAGCATTTTGCGTCTTACCAACATCAACCCCAGCATGAACTCATCGCTATTACAAGTCCTTGGCCATTTGCCCAATGGAGAATGGACATTGTAGGGCCATTACTAAAAGCCTCTAAGAACAAAAGATTCCTGCTACTCGCCATTGACTATTTCTCTAAGTGGGTAGAAGCTGAACCACTGACCCACATTACATAGATTGAGGTAAAGAACTTCACTTGGAAGAACGTTATGTGCAGGTTCAGCATACCTAAAGTTATTATTTCAGACAATGGGACACAATTTACAAGAAAGGTATTTAGAAAGTTCTATAAAGACCTCTACATGAATCACCATTTTTCCTTTCCAGGGCATCCTCAAGCTAATGGACAAACCGATGTCACCAACTGTACTATTCTCGAGACCATAAAGAGAAAGTTAGAAGAAACTAAGGGAAAATAGGTCGAAAAGCTCCCTAGGGTTCTTTGGGCCTATCGAACTACTAAAAGAATTTCGACTATAGAAATACGATTCTCACTTGCCTGTGGAACCGAGGCAATTATTCTTGTTGAAATTGGTATGTCAACCCTCAAAACAGACCTTTTTGACCAAGAGACCAATAACCAACAGCTCGTAGAAACTTTAGACCTTCTAGAAAAGAGGCGCGAGCAAGCTCGAATTAGGACTAAAGCCTACCAGTAGAGAATGTCCAAATATTTTAAAAAAAGGTTAAAAGCCATCAGTTTCTAGCTCAGAGACCTCGTCCTGAGAAGATTATTCCTAAACATTAAAGATCCCACCATGAGAAAGCTTTCCCCCAATGGGAAGGGACTAACAAACTAACCAAGATTACTAAACCTACAACTTATTAGTTAGAAGATCTAACTAGAAAGTCTGTACCTAAGCCTTGGAACATTGAACACTTACGCAAGTATTATCAGTAATAATTTTTTTTTTTATTACTATCGGTTCACTTTAGTGCTCACTAATGGTTCACTTTAGTGCTCACTAATGTATAGACCCCTAAAAATCTTGTATTCACTACAAGTGTTACAGGTCTGGTCTATTTTATTAATGTACAGACTCCTAAAAATCTTGTATCCATTACAAGTGTTATAGATCTAGTCCATTTTATCAATGTTTAGACCCTTGAAAACCTTGTATCCACTACAAGTGTTACAGGTCTAGCCCCATTATATCAATGTACAGACCCCTAAAAACCTTGTATAAATGACAAGTGTTACAGGTCTAGTCTATTTCATCAATGCACAAACTCCTAAAAACCTTGTATCTACTACAAGTGTTATAGATTTGGTCCATTTTACTACTTATGCACAAATCCGCAAAAATCTTGTGTTTTATCATAAGTGTTATAGGTCCTGATCCATTTGTTACCTATTTACTATAAAGAGCTGCAAGGCTGAATCACATATTGCTATGATGTTTATATCATCATTGATATTACCGATCTCAAGTTTACAAGTATTTCTTAATTCAAATCACACTTCTAGTTGGTTATAAGGACTAAGCAAAGCAAAAAATGCTCAAACATAAGCTCTGGAGCCAAAAAGATAATTATATATATATGATCAATGGGAGTACAAGGAACTAAAAGAAGAAAAATTAAAAAAATTCCTAACTAATGATCTTCGGCAAGAGGGGCTTCTTACTTAGGATCTGTAGCTTCTACCGAGGCAGCTTCAAGGAGAACTCATCACAGGCTCATCCACCGAGACCTCATTCATTCCAGAGATGTCGAGGTCGGGATAAAGCTTTTGGATCTTTTTTCTGAACTGTTCTATATCCATGATCCGCAAACTCTTTGCCAAGCCTCTGTACCTCTTCTCTTAGAGCTCTCTCCGTCTCCTCTCTCGCCGCTTACACATTAGCAGTAATCTTCTAAGCAGCGACAGCTTCAAAGTCCTCCTTTTCTTTCCTCAAGACCTCCAGATCTGAGGTCAAGGCATTCTTTTGGGACTCTAGAATAGAGAAGGTAGTAAGGGACTTCCTTTAATTTTCCTTTAAAAGAAAGAACAGCAAATCGGGCAATCCCAAGTTGGAACCTTGTTTCATCTAATTCAATCAAAAGCCTATCTGATGCCCGTTCTGACTCTTCAGGACAGTCCATGATAGGCGGCCATAGCATGAGCCGCCTACTGAACAGTTAGAATTAACAAAATTAACAAAAACAAAAGTATAAATATTTAAACGAAAAAATTTAAGATCGATAAGCTCACCCTTGAAGCCGATGTACCGAGGAAAGAAGCTGCTTCAGTTCTCAAAGTCCTCATATTTCCAGCCACTCTTGGCAAAGAAATACCACTTCTTCTATGTTTTGTTGGAAGTGGGTACCTGAGATCAAGGGCTTGAACCTTTTATCAAAGGACATGTAAAACATCCCCTCTGACTTCAAGTATTTCATGTCCATGTTGGTTCTAATGAGGTCCAGATCTACTTTGACTTCATTTTGATGTCCTAGAACTAAAAAGGCTATCAACTACCTCCAACTATTGATATTTAGTTCGACAAGATAGATCTTGAACCAGCAAAAAAAACTCGTTCACTAAGGGATGGAGAGGAAAATGTACACCGATGTTGAACCACTCAAGGTAGGCACAGATCTCTCCTCTTTCAATGTCTGATGCGTGATCTATAGCCCTCGATATCCTAATGGACACGTTCTGAGCAAAGCCAAAATTGACTCTCAAGGCATCTAACATACCCTCAGTCATAGCACTTTCACCCCCCTCTCTTCTACGAGGTTTGCTTGATGTACTGGTCTCGCTATTCCTAAGTTCAAGTTGTGCTTTGATTAGAAGCACTCTCGAACTATCATCTGAGGCGTTCCTAGCCTCATCACTCAATATGAGGCCTAACACTTCTTGATCTCCTACCTCTACAATTTTCCATACTTCTTCTCCCGTGCTTGACTGAGTGTCACGAGCAACCATCTTCCCAAAATAAACTTAAAAACAAAAATGGGGAGGGAAGAAGAGTAAGTACGAAGAAGAGGAAAGACCAAAGAGTTATCTGAAAGTATTTTCACAACTGACCAGGAAACTGGAGGGTTGACGGTGGGAGAGATTTTCACGTACACCGGAAATTGTCCTTGAGATCTTCTTCTTGCTCATGAATGTACTTGGTATTTTTTTTTTTTAGAGTTCATAAAACCATTTAAGAGGGATAACATTTATGGCACCACCCCCAACCGACATTGGGACGATAATGGCCTCGGTTGTCCAACTAGCAGCTGACGCAATGATGGGACATTAACTGTCCTTTCAAATGGTTGTTTTATCGGAATACACAACAACACATTTATGAGAAAACATACGTGACTCTTCAAAAACCCTAACCTCAACTCTTTATGGGTTCTACAGAACTGAGGCCCAGAGGAGAATGGCTGATATAACCATGATTTAGCTATGGCAAATCTAGAGCTTACCGAGGCATGACACGTGTCCACCTAAGAGTTCTTCGGTATAGAGATCTTGAGGTAGTTAGTTCATTCGACCAACCAAATTACAAACACTGCTAAGGTAGGGGTTCCGAACTAATCACCGCCTTCCAAATGCCATCGACCCCAAAATAAGAAAACAAAGTTTAATATGGAAGCTACTACATATGGATATTTTCAAATCCATACTTTTATGGTTCCTAATCTTACTCAACTTAGGAGATCTGCACTCTATAAATAAAGAAACAATGTTTTTTTTTTCTTTTATAGAGCAATTGGTGCTTATGATTTGTTATATGATACTCAAAGAAATTTAGAAAATGTTTGGAGAAAAAGAGAAAAAAAGAGAGAAGGATAGAAGAGAGACAAAGAGATAATAAATAGCTTAATATCTTGATGGGGAAAAGTATTATAATTTTTTTTTTTTTTCAGATATAATTGATCAGATTTTAATTTTTTTTTTTTTATATTAAACTTAGATTTTTATGAAGTTTTCTATTTGAAACTTTAATGAGCTTTAGACTCCTAATTGAATTATATTATAAAGTGATACAAAATTTGGGGTCTTCTTTACAATTAGGACTAAAGTGATTATTTTTCTCACTTAATGTTAGAGTCGGTTTTGCTGCTTATCTCCACTCATTAATCTTAGTTTTGTAAAAATCATATGAGAGGTTGACGTCCTCCCCAATAGCATTTTTACAATATGCTTCAAATTATTATATTTTGTAAAAATTACTTTTTATTTTTTGTTTTGAAAAGACTTCTAAATCTTTTTTTTGTACAATACAATACTCTTTAGAGATAATAAAAAAATGTAAGAAAATTATTGTAAAAGATATGAGTTGCATCACAAGCACAACTCCTAGGATACAAGGGCTTTACAATGAGAGAATATGGGACAAAACTATTGGTACTATCACTATAGTATATAATATATATAATATGAAGTGTAAGCACCTTGATCTTAGCCGAAAGGAGGAGAAATTAAATTATGATATGAACTCTGAAGTGGTAGTAGCATTATCAACAATAATTTGGTAAGGATTGCGACGGAATTAGTAAAGTGGAGAGGATAATTATAATAAAAATCAATGAATTCACAAGACAGGTAAAAGTGGGTGCTTCATGCTGATACTTAATTCTGGGTGACAAATGATAACTATGTATTGTTCTTTTACTTTTAAGCCTTCTACTGTGTGAGGGTATAGATGAGTAATTAATACACTAGACAGATGGCATTCATCAAAAAGTGAACTATAATCAGCACTTTCTACAATAATTGACACATTTTTCTCCAGTTGATACCCGCCTCATGTATCGCAATATGTGGTAGACCCAACCAAAAAAACAAAATAAGGTATAAAAATTTAGGAGTTTATATAAATATATAAAAAATAAAAAATTAAATGTAATTGAGGAATCAAAGTTCTATTTTGTCAAAAAAAAATTTTAACAAAATTAGTAATAAAAAGTATAATATCTAAATTTTTGAAATAATCAAATACCAAGTATTAAAATTTAGGAAGATTCATATGAATATTAAAAAATTGTAAGGCCAACTCCTATCTTGATAAAAAAAAAAATCCTAATAAAATTATGAATAAAAAATATAATTATTTTGGGGGGGTATGGCCTGCCTCTACCCCCTCCCCGCGCCCGAATCTAAATTTCATTGATCATAATTTATAATAACACTAACATTTTTAAGGTATTTGACAATTACACTAATTTCTCGTTAAATTTTTAAAATTATACCGATCTCTCTTATTTTACGTGATAATATACAGATATTTCTTTCCAGTTAATTTTTTTTTTAACATGACAAAACTATCCATTTTATGTTTTTTTTTTCAAATTTTGACCAATTCTTTTATTTTCTAAATAAATATTGACAAAAACCATAAATCTATTTTTATATAAAATAAAAATAAGTTATTTATCTCAAATTTATTTTTAAATAAAATAATAGACAAATTTTTTAAAAAAAGTTAGAAAACAATGGTCAAAATTGAAAAATTTAAAAATAAATAAATAAAATGACAGTTTTGTCATTTTAAATGAAAAAAAGTATTTGTATATTATCAAGTAAAATATAAAAAATTAATATAATTTTAAAATTTTTTAAAAAATTCAGTATAATTTACATTTAATATTAAATTACTGTCGAAATGGTTACGCTTTCATACAAAAAAAAATTTATAATAATCACCGCAAGCCCCCCCCCCCCCCCCCCTCTCTCCCTCTCTGGCCTTAAATTTTTTTATATTTCGATAAAAGATCTTATTAGATTTCAATTTTACCCTCTGAAACACATGGTCTAAGTTCACCGCTACCAATACACGTCAAATAAAGCTGTTTGATCAGGAATAAGAAACTATAAATAATCTCAGAAATCTAGTGCATGATCTGAAGTTATAAACTACTGATATAGTACAACGATCCATTGGTTCAATTTCAATTATTGGCTCAAATGACTTCGGCTTTTATGCCTTCTAGTCTTTAAATTAGAGGCTCATGTCTCCATCGTATCAGAGATCTTAAGATTAAATCCCACTTCCATTAGATTAAAAACTAAAATCCCCAACTTGCTCACTTACTAGTCATAAACAAGAGTCGGGAAAACAGATGGGTCTGAGTCTAACGTTTGGATGTGTCATTTCTCTAGCTAGTTTAATGCTCGACATAACATAATTGGACATCTCTAGAACATGAGGAACCAACGCCCTTTAACGTAAGTGCTATTGTAACGCAGCGCGAAAATGAGAATAGGAATTGAGTATATTGATATTTTAGAAATCAAAGTAATATAGGGATTACATATCTAATAAGAGAAGAATTCATCAATTTTGAAATTGAAATATTATTGATAAAAGTATAATAATGACTAAATACATCATACTTCTAAGATTAAGAGACTATCAAACCGAATATGAATATGTTAATTTCTATGGTAGACTTATTAGAATTAGGAAACTTAGACATTCACAAGATAGGAAAATTCAAAATAAATAAAAATTTGGAATTTTTTTGGAAAATTAGAAACTAGGTAGAAAAAAGAAAAGATGACCGCAAACAAAATCCCATTCCAAATTTCTTAAACAAAGTAATTGTAAATCTAAAACTTACAATAAATAGTAAAAAATGTCTAATTACGTTTAATTAAAGACTTAAACGAAGGGATTTGGATGAAATACGACTTCGATCATGGCATAGTGAAGAGGTTTGTCTGTCTCATCGTTGCGGATCAGGACAAGGTCTCAAATCCCAAAAACATGACCGACCAATTCTACGCGTACTAGTACTTTTACTTAGAGTAAGACTTGGAACGTTCACATTGCTCTAAGAAGTCATCGAGAACTTGTTTTGTATCAATCCCCTCCACTTGAAGAGAACTTGACATCGAGTAATAATCTGAATAGAGAAGCACTTTTGCATGCTACTTATAAACATTAACAATACTAAAAGTCTTTGAAATACTTATGTTTTCTAGCAGATCAACAACATAGGTATTGCCATTGATTTTGTGCATAATCTTGAATGGTGCATGTTTCTTTGGCTTTAGCTTGTTGCAGTCCTCTTCATTAGAATTTGAATCATCTCCATAAGCAGATGCCTTTAGATATGTCGATCTGGAGTGAATCTGTCAACACATGCTAGCCTTGAGTAACTCCTTTGGCGCGATTCCTGTCGACTTGGTGGTCTCTATAGGCGTTGAGATTAAGCCCTATAGGCATCTCGTGAGTTTGGCCAAACTGATCGTTGACTTGCTACTTATGTGTTTCCATCGTCGCCCATAAAGCCTCCACCCCACGACTAACGTCAATGAAATTTGTGTTCTCGACTCCATCATTTGCCATTGAGCTAGGCAAATCCTCGTTGTCATACTAACTAACGCAACATGAAAATGTGAATACGAATTGAACACGTTGAATTCTTTGAAAATCATAAAACACAGGGATTGCTCACCCAACAAGAGAAGAACCTTCCCATTTTGAAATTAAAATATTATTGATAAACTATGTAATAATGACTAAATACATCATATTTATAAGACTAAGAAACTTCCAGTCTGAATACGAATCTACTAATTCCTATGCTAGACGTGTTACAATTAGAAAACTAAAAAATCCAAAACAATAGGAAATTTTGGAATAAATAAAAATTGGAGCTTTTCTGAAAAATTAGAAACAAGGAAGAATGAGGAAAATATGACCACAAACAGAACCCCATTCCGAATTTCCTAGATAAAGTAATAGTAAATCTAAAACTTATTATTAATGGTAAAAAAAAGGTCTAATTACATCTAATTGAAGGCTTAAACATAGGAATTTAGCCAAAATTCAGCTTTGGTCATGGCATAGCGATGAGTTTTGTTTGTTTTGTCATTTCGGGTCAAGATAAGGTCTTGGTTCCTAAAAACGTGTCTGACTAATTCTGCGTCTACTAGTACTTTTACTTGGAATGTTTCCACTGCTCCAAGAAGTCATCGGTAGCTTGTTCTATATTAGTCTCCTTCACTTGAAGAGAACTTAACCTCGAAATGTAATCTAAATAAAAAGGCACTTTTTTATGGTACTCATAAAGATCAGCAACATTGAAAGTCCTTGAAATACCCATGTCTTCTAGTAGATCAACAACATACACATTGTCATTGATTTTGTGCACAATCTTGCATGGCCCCTTTTTTTGCTTCGGCTTGTTGTAATTCCCAACTAGAAACATCTATTTTCATAAAAAGACCATAACAACATCTCTTTCCTTGAACACATTGGCTCTTTTGTGCTTATTTGTAGCCTTCTTATTATTGGCATTGGTTTTCTCCAATTTTAGCCTCACCTCAACATACATTGCTTGGACTTGTTCTGTTATATTTGTTACTCCAATACTCACTCCAAGCCCTTTAGGAACTCGAAATATGCCATAAAAATGACCAAAATATCCTTGGAATACCGTGAAATTAAGGTTTTAACCCTATTCGATCAAGGGTCACAAAATGAAGTGTTTACATGTACTGAAAGTGAACTCTCAGCGCTTCTTTCTCTCTCCAACAATTCTTCTTTTAACGCCATATTATAAGCCTCATCATTAGTTTACACAACCAGTGAGCCAATTTTACCACAAAACTAAAGGTTTGAATTCATTCAGATATCGCGTCATCCTTTATCCTAATGTTTCAGTTAAATTATTACAAATATATAATCTGTTAAATTCTATCGTATAATAAAAAAAGGAACAATTACCTTGGGTGTAAATCTACTATACCTGAGACAAGTATTTCCTATAATCTAAAGAAAGAAATCTATCCATCATGTACTAATTTATCTTTTTATACGTTCAATCTTATTATTTTCATCGGCATGTTAGTTTTGCTACAATTAATCCCGTCAAACTACAACTCTACCATCCAACTTAAAAGCGACAAGCTTAACTATCTAATCCTTTGGAACCTCTATCATGTTCAAGAATCGGTTAGCCTTAGAAGGTCAGTAAAGGAATTCCTCGATGTTAAGATTTTCATTTAAGGCAGTGATGTCAACCTTCATTTGATAATCCTCAAAGTCTCAGTTCTGTCTCGTAGGCTTACGGATCTCGTACTCATCTTTATCGAAATTTGAATCGTCTTCATAAGTAGCTACCTTTTGGGATGTCGATTTGGAACGAATCTACTAGCAAGATAGCCTTGGGAAACTCGTCGGGCACGATTCTTATCAACTTGGGGGTTTTTATTGACATTAAGATTACGCCTCATAAGTATCTCATGAATCTAGACAAATTGATTGTTGACTTTCTACTTTTGTTCTTCCATCATTGCCCGTAAAGCCTCCATCCCACAACCAACGTCAATGGGATTTGTGTTCTCGACTCTGTTATTTTTCATTGAGCTAGGCAAATTCTCACTCTGATACCAACTAACACAACATGAAAATGTGAATGGGAATTGAACACGTCGAATTCTTTCGAAATCATATAACACGGGGATTACTCACCCGACAAGAGAAGAACTCTAATTTTAAAATTGAAAGGTTATTAATAAACTGTGTAATATTGACTGAATACCTCATATTTATAAGTCTAAGAAACTACCAATCCGAATAAGAATCTGCTAATTCCTATGCTAGACTTGTTACAATTAGGAAACTAAGAAATCCAAAAAAAAAAAAAAGGGAAAATAAATAAAAATCGAGGCCTTTTTGAAAAATTAGAAACTAAGTAGAATAAAGAAATTTTGACCGTAAACAAAACCCCATTCCAAATTTCTTAGACAAAGTAATTGTAAATCTAAAACTTATTATAAATGATAAAAAAAAAAAGTCTAATTACGTCTAATTGAAGGCTTGAATAAAGCAATTTGGTTGAAATGTGGCTTCGGTCATGGCGTAGTAATGAGTTTTATCTACCTCGTTATTTCGGGTCAAGATAAGGTCTCGGTTCCAAAAAACATGACCGACTAATTCCGCGTTTAGTAATACTTTCACTTTGGCCATTGTTCCAAGAAGAACTCATCGGCAACTTGTTTTGTATCATATTGTGATGGGATTCATATCCTTACAATAGTTACCTTACACTTCTAGTATGCTTAAAAAGAATTTGTACAGAGAGATTGACGAGTATTTTCTAGAGTAAATGACAATTATGTTCACAAGTATAATAATAACTACTTGTTGCCTAGATTTAAACCCAAGAGGGGGTGATTTATGTATTTAGCAAATATTAACTACTTTTATAAACTTTAAATATTAATGCAAATAAAGTACAAAGTAAGTAAAGAGTAGGGGAGAGAGAGTAAGAACAACGATTTTACAAGGTTCAAAAAAATCCCTACATCCTCGACTCAAGCTCACTGCTTGAGTTTCTCCATTAAATGAACTCCTTCACTAGTGGAGATCAAATCTTTAAAATGAAGAGCACCCCACTCTTTTTCCAACAAAATCCCATTTTGCCTCACAATGAAAGCATGTACCCACAAATATCACCTCAATGAGAACATACAAGTTGAAAGTAATGGATTCTCTTTTATAGAGCTGAGTGGTGCAATAAATTCTCACTCACTAATTATTTATCAAGATAAACTTTGAGTATTTAAGATGAAAAGAACTTTTAAATCAAAGTTTTCGTAATAAATGAGATCTAAAGTCAACTCAGAGACCAAACATTAAAGCATGTAAGTTGTTAGAAATAAATATTATAGATAACCTTTATTAATAAGCCTTTGAAGCATATAGTTGTTAAATTAAAAAACTAGTCGTTCTTCATTTTTGATCTGTTAAAAATTTGAACTTACGATTGCTAAATCGACAAAATCTCTCGACTAAATTCATCAGTCAGTGGTCTGGATCATAATTCAGTAGACTGATGAACTCAACTGATTTCTCCAATTACTTGAGGTTCATCTTGTCAAGAAAACTAGTCGACTGGTCTTGAAAGTTGATCGACTGATTTGTCCAATGTCAAAATGTTCATAAATTTGTATTGAAGAACCAGTTGATTAGGTTTAAGAAATGGTCGACTAGTTTCGATAGAGATTTAGTTTTGTGAATAAAAAGACAATTAGTCGATTGGATCAATGAAATGGTCAACTAGTTTTTCAGTAGTGAAAATTGACTTGAATCAGTCGTTTTGGTTTTGGCAGTTTAAACAATTTATCTATTTTAACTAGTATTCTTTATTTCAAATGACTTGATTTTTTTAGCACTTAAGATATATCAATATAGTGTTTTGAAACATTATTTTATGTTCGGTTTTAGTTGATCGCTTAAATATTTAGAAATTATGTATATGATCAATTATAACCTAATTCACTCAAAACAATCTAAAATAATAAAAATTAAATCTTCACTTAATTTTTCCTAATTCTATGAGCTTGGGTGTGTCCACCTATTTGAATTTAGCCTTGAAGCTTGCACTTAGAGTGGATGTCACCATTTGATGAACTTTGTCATTTTTTTGGTCAACCTTTCTCTTTGACTTATTTAACCTATTTACATTATCACTAGATAAAATATTAGTCCCCATAGTCAATGTCTTGTAATCATTAAAATTACTGAGATGCTTTTAATTGAAAACATTTAAGAAAATAGGGCCAACACTAATTATAGAAAATTATTATAAAAAATATAAGGGTGATTTGGTCAAAGGTCCAAGAAAAGTAGTAAAATTATTCACAGGTCCAAGCTTAAACAAAATTAACCAGAGATCCTTCAATTTTTTTGAGACTAAAATTCCCATCAATGTATAAAATCTCCATATCCAGCGTGAAATCTGAGACTATTTTAAAGAAAGTTGTACAGAACTTTAAAATTCAATAACTTGTAAATTACAAAAAAAAAAAAAATTAATAAGAATTATATATTTGGACTCTAAAAATCGAGATTTATCAAACAAAATTTATATTAAATATGAAATTTTGAAGGAAAAAAAAGTCAGGGATGTGAGACAAAGAACTGATTGTTCTTTTGTGCAAGTATGCATCACCATAAGATAATCAATTCTTTAAATCCAAATATATTATGATGGGTAGAATACATGCAATTGTAGAATAAGACAAAACTAGTAAACCAAGCTATTTTATTGAAATCAAAACTCAAGCAGTAAACAATCTCTCATGGACAAACTCACACTCTCTCAATACATGGCAGACTCTCTTGCATGACACTCTATATTCCTGTTACCTCACGGCCTATGATCTATATATTTCTATCACAATACAAGATTATAATTACATTAGTTGAAAGTGATTCACGGATTATGATCCTCTCCATTACACTTTTTCCTTAATTTTCCTCAATGTAGTCCTGAATATATGACACATTTGTATTTGCTATTAAATAATTAAACAATAGATGACGTGTTATGTAACTAAAGTACCTTAAGGGAAATTGAGGAAAAGAGTAATAGAGCTGAGCCTTATCTAGTATTTCACTATCTAACATGTGGTCAAAAGCTCAATAAAATTAATAATAATTGAGAATTCCCTTAATTTTTATAAAACTGTAAATTTTACAATTTCACTGGGACAAAGTTTTGTAGTTATGCTGGGATGAAGCTTTTCACTGGAAAGTGTAAAATTTTACACTTCACTAAAAGATATTTTTTATCAAAAGTGTAAAATTTTACAGTTTTGCTGGAATGAAGCTTTTTACTAAAAGTGTAAAATTTACACTTTCACTGAGACGAAATTTTACAGTTTCGAAGTGATTTTTTTTTTTCAAAATTTCATATTCAATATGGATCTTATTTGATAGATCTCGATGTTTAGAATCCAAATATATAAATTTTATTAAAAATAGATTTATAAATTACAAGTTATTGAATTTTAAAATTAGAAGATTTTTTTTAAACACTCCCTGATTTTAAGGACATGTAAAATCTGGACATGAAAACCTTATTTATTTTGGATGTATAGTTATTTGGGGGGTATTATTGTCATTATAAAAAAAGTTATAAGTGTAATGTCATTATAATGGACCTGAGCTTAAAATAAGAAATAATCAAATTCTTTATCTTGAGTTGAAAACGTGTGTGAATCTCATAATAATATAATATCTTTCTCAGGGACTTAAAGACTAATTAATCTAAAATATAAACTCATCATGGGATTGGAATTATCTCTGGTGTATGGACGTCTAATGCATTGGTCTTCTCTCATATAATTAACTTATGTGAGAAAATTTAATGAATTAGACATCCAGTGTAGAGGAGCCCTCTCCCCTCAGTGTGATGGAATTCTCTGACACAGGTTCAACTCCCTCGCTTAACATATACCAAGTCACTAATTCAAATCTCTCTTAAGTACATATTCTCTTGTTGATAGGGATGACAAATTGACTTGTCCTAACCCTAATGGATGGGTATGGGATGCTTAAAAATGAAGTTAGGAGTAAGTTTCTAAAATCGATTGGGGTTCAGGGTAGGGTCGAGGGACGGTCGCCTTCACCCGACCCGTTCTATCTTATTTATAAATTAATTTTTTTATTCTTAAAATACATTATATTTACCAATAAATCATAATACTTAATCATGCATATTGGTGTTGGGGGTTATTACCCTTTCTTTTTATGTCACGACAGTGGGCAGCGTGCTTCGTCCTTTGTGTGAGTCCTTTACCCGTTAAAGATAGACTATTACTTGATTAGATAGAGTTGATCGGAGATTCTTGCTAATGGGAGGTTCAGGTCTAATTGAAAAAAGAGAGTTCAACTCCCCACCAAATTAACTTTTTACCAAATTAGAAAATAATAATAATACTTTTTTCAAAGCCTAGAACTCAAATAAAAATAAAAATAAAAATAAAATGAAAAAGAGGGGTGTCACACCCTAAGAATATTTTGTGGCCTATTTTCTATTTATGATAATCACCAATCACTCTAAAAAGTAAGAACTTCAAAAAAGAATAGTAAATTACATTGACCTCCCTTGAAGTTTATGACAATTACACTTACTTCTCCTGAGATTTTTAAAATTACACTGACCTCTCATATTTTACCTGAAAATATACAGATACCTCTCTCTTGTCAATTTTTATTTTCAAAATGATGAAATTGCCCTTTTTATTTATTTATTTTACATTTTTTCAATTTTGACCAATTTTTTCTAACTTTTTAAAGATTTTTTTTTATTTTTTATTTAAAAACAAATTTAAGGTAAATAACTTTATTTTATTTTATATAAAAATAAATTAAAGGTTTTTATCAATATTGATTTGAAAAATGAAAAAAAAAAGGATCAAAATTTAATAAATTGAAAAATAAATTATTAAAGGGGAAATTTTGTCTATTTAAAGAAAAAAAATTGATAAGAGAAAGGTATTTGTATATTATTTTGTAAAATAATAGAATTCAGTATAATTTTAAAAATCTTAAAGAAGGTAAATATAATTTACTTGAAAACAGAATGGACTTGAAAACAGAATGGACCAGATTCAGATATA
Organism: Nyssa sinensis; assembly: GCA_008638375.1. NCBI lineage: Eukaryota > Viridiplantae > Streptophyta > Magnoliopsida > Cornales > Nyssaceae > Nyssa > Nyssa sinensis. The sequence continues at coordinate 13,164,597 of CM018043.1, read as the reverse complement.
CTTTTTTTTGCGCCAAGATTTCTTCTAAATTTGAAGTTAATGGTCTTGTGTTTGCTTCTGGATATTGGCACCCACAAACATGATACAATATGTCAAGAAAGTCGTACCCATTTGCAAGGCTTTCGGGAAGACAAGAGCTTTTCTCATAATGGAAAACCACAAACCAATCCAATGACCGCAAAGTACCAAGAGTGGGCCTATTCCCATTTCTCTTTTCAAATCTCACGATTGAGTTCATCACAAAGTCAATCACCCATTCATAAAGTCAGCTGTTGCACTATTTTGAGGATATGCTCCATAACTCACTGTCTTTTCATCTCCTATTTGGGTTGGGATGCCAATGGACTTGGTTTTGAGAATTCCTCCAATATAATGACTTGTATGGGTTCGTAGCATATCTCTTCTACTTTTCTCCCAATTTTTCTTAATGTGGTAGTAGACGCACGACAATAATTCATTGCTGTATTAGTGTTTATATATTCACATAAATTGAGGTCATCATTATGGGTCTTACTAATAAGACCCATCTCATATCAATATATAGATACTAATATATGAGTAGTAAAACATTATCTTTGAAAGCATTTGCAAATTGAACATCTCTGTATTTCGTATTAAAGAGTAATGTTTTATGTAAATTTATTTAGCCGATACAACGTGATTTAACTGACTGTGAGAATAAAACAAAGAAAAAATACTTATAACCAGTTAAATCACGTCACATTAATTAAATAAATAAATTTATATGAATAAACTTATTTAATTTATATAATGTTTTCATATACAGATTTTACATAAAAAAATCGCTTTAGATTCCAATTTTAAAAAAAGTCTCAAATTTTATGTTTCCATTATATAATTCAAAGTAAAAGCATAAGACTAATAAAATTTTAACTACAAAAATAAGGCCTTTGTATAGATAATATAATTCAATTTAAAAGTTTAAAAAAATTATAAAATTCAAATTCTAAATAAAGAATGTAAATACTCCAAAACCAAATTCAATAATATTATTATATATCTACATGAGCACTATATTATTAGAGTTTTATTCAATATCTATATTTCTTCTAATGGAAGAGTATTATAAATTTTATATTATTATATATATTAAAAACATATATATAATATTTATTAGAGTTTTATTTATATTTAAATTACTCAAACTCTTATACTATAAAATGTTTTATCATTGTTTTAAATTACATTTTTATTAAAATATTGTTCTTCTTTCTCAAAAATAAATAAATAAATCTCATTTAGAGTTTTAGCTTTATGCCTCAAATTCTCTTAAGCATTAGTGCATCCGGTTAAATTTATTCATAATCAATCAAAAGGTAAGGCTACGCTTGGATAGTGATTCAGATATAATTTTTTAAAAAATATTTTTGAAAATTTTGTAATTAATTTTTTTAAAACCGTGAAAATACATTTGAATATGATAATCTAAATTTTAAAAAATTAAAATAAATAACTTGCCAAATGCGTATCCCGTGTTTTGAAATTGAAAATCAGTTTTTAAAAACCTAACCAAACAAAACCTAAGTATTTGTGCATCTTGCGAGAGTCAAACTCGATATATCCGATTTAGGGTTTGTCTCACGGCTCATCCTTATCAATAGACCACCCAAAAGATAGTTTAAATTTATGATTTTAAGCATTATTATTTATATTACAATAATTTATAATTCATTCAAGTTGATAAATTTATTTTCTTAATTATTGAAAAGTGAATGAAATTAGGGTCATTCAGCCAACCATCTAAGAAAAGTACAAAAATTATCATGAGGTCCTAATCCAAAAGTAGTAATCCATCAAGTCCTTCAAACCTTTTATGGCTAAAACACCCTTACATTCCTATTCACTCGATCACTCTAAAATATCAACACAAGAACGGTTCACCTTTCTAAAAAAACCTTCTCAAAATTTCAAAATTTAATAACTTATAAATTATAGATCCCTTTTTAATAAAATTTTGAAAAAAATACTAAAAAGTCCCTAAAATAAAGTTTTCAATCCAAAAAATCTATGATACATTTTTTCTATCTAAAAGGTCCAAAAAAAGAACTTTTAATACAAAAAGGTCCAATTTTTAACTTCCATCTTAATACCGTTAAAAAATATTATTGATTATACTAAAATGGCCTTCAAAATACATTTTAGAAAAAAAAATACTAAAAAATATATAAAATAAATTTTTCAATCCCAAAAAATCATAACATTTTATAAATTAAAATTTTAATTTTTAGGTATTCTAGACAAATAAAAAATGTTATTTTTTTTTGGATTGAAGAATTTGTTGTATCTATTATTTAGTATTTTTTAAAATGTGTCTTGAAGATTATTTTGGTCAAATCAATAATATTTTTTAATGGTATTAAGATGAAAGTTAACAATTGAACTTTTTTGTATCAAAAGTTTCTTTTCTTTTTTATCTTTTTGGTAGAAAAAATATATCATAGACTTTTTGGATTACAAAAAATTATTTTAAAGACTTTTTAGTATTTTTCCTTAAAATTTATATATTTGGACTCTAAAAACTAAGATTTATCCAACAAGATTCATATTATATAAGAAATTTTGAAAAGAAAAAAATTAATTATAAAACTATAAAATTTTACAGTCCCTGCAAAAATCAATCTGTAAAATTTACAATCTCTGGAGAAATACATTGTAAAATTTTACAATCTCTGGGGAAATACAGTGTAAAAATTGTTTGTTTGGTTAAGTTTTCAAACGCAGATTGTGAATTTCAATACGCGGAATACGCGTTTAAAAAGTTATTAATTTTAATTTTTTTAATTTAGATTATCATTTCCAATTACATTTTCACAGTTTTTAAAAAATTAATTACAAAATTTTAAAAAAAAAATTCAAAAAATTATATCTGAATTACTACCCAAGCGCAACCTTAGTCTCTAGAGAAATACACTATAAAATTCACTTTTTTGAGTTACATTTTGTGAGTTGCATTTTGTATGTCAAAAGACTTTCAAGATAGTAAAATTGGCACACAAAAATAATCTGTATTTGAAGAAAAGTCAACTGTAAATTTTACAATTTGTGGATGCTTGATAATTGAAAAATTCTAGAGTTCTAAAAAGAAGAGTAATTTATTTTCCCAACCCACTAACTCCATTACTAGAGAATTCAATAATCATTGAATGCCCAAATAATGTCGAGGACAAAAGAAACAATAAAATGGCTATATATTATCATATATAAACTAAAAAGACAAGAAACAAAAATCAGTTCAGTAGATACTAACAGAGGTTACTCGTAATTTAGGATCCTTTTGATGAATTCTACATCATTGTGTCTATGAGTAATGAGGAAATTTGCACTACCGCCCAACCAAACCAAAGTTCCCTTACCTAATGAATGAAAGAGAGATATTATATAATTAGAAACAATTTGCATCTTCTTGCCTATCGAGGATGGCAAAAAGAGATGGAGGAGCTAACAATAGCCATGTAAAGAGTAAAGTTAAGAGACATCAGCTTCAACTTTTGAGTTTTGCAAAATGAAATTTATTCGAGACATCAACGAATTGGACTGAAAACAAGTTGCTTCAACTTTGCTAGCAGATTTCCGACGTCGCACACAATAACACTATCATCGCCACCCTCGCCGCACACACTACGATTTTGTTGAGAATGATGCTATTTGTGTTTTAATTGAATAGATAGATTGGCAGCTTCAACTACCAATCCCACATTGCATGGCCAAGAGAGAGAGAAAGAGAATGGATGGCGGTGGCCATTCGCGAGAAAGTTGGTCGGTCGTGAGATGGAATACCCAATTTGGGGGTTTTCTAGTTTGGACAGATATGTTTTATTAGGGTATTGTTGTCATTTAAAAAAAAAATTACAAACGTGATGTCATCATAATGGACATGAGCTCAAAAAAAGAAATAATTGAGTTATTCATCTCCTATTCGTAAATAATGTGGACCTTAAAATAATTTACCATATTACACAGGGACTTAATCCGATTAACCAATGAAATTATAAAATCAAAAAGATGAAAGTTGGATGAAACCCTATTAGCTAGTAACTGGACTTGTAATCTTAAATGTTAAACGAAAATAAAAGGAATGTTAAACTTGTGTTGCTATAATGATTTTTTCACTATATTATTTCAATGATGTTAGGTTTACTTAAAAATTCTATCAAAAGTATTTCTCTTCATGAGTTAACACTTTTGTATTAGCCAAATATCACTTCATAATGTGATATTCAACTAATACAATATTGTCAACTCATGAACGTAAATATTTTTAATAAAATTTAAAGATAAAACTAGTATTACTTTTTTTTTTTTTCTTCTAGAAAATAGGATTTGACCCAATTCATAATTTTTCTTACGAAAAGACACTAATACAGTTCATCTTTTAATAATTAAAAATTTTGAAAGACTAAAAATTTATTAGTTAATAAAAACTTTAATTATTAAGTTTCACCATAATTTTAATCAACGAAAAGTTTTCTCACAATATATAATTTTAAATTTAATATTAAAATATGACATGCATGTATACAAATTTGCGAAATTGATGAACTATTTTTCTGGAGGAAAAAATGTTGTTTTTAATTTAAAGTGCAAGATAATTCCTAATCTACTTTATTACGAAGAACTTCATACTAATAATTTTTGTATTATGTATATTTATAAACATGTGTATTTTTCTATTCTAATAATTGATATTATAAAAAATCATTCACAAGTTTATTAATTATTAAGTAATAGAATTTCTAATTCTCAAAAAAATTTAAATAATTAATTTATTGACTATTAATATTAAAGAATTAACAGTAGTTATTAGATTTGACGGTTAGTAGCATTTCTAAAGATATTTTTTTTAAAAAAAAATTATTAATCATTAGTCAGAAATAATCAATTAATTGAAAATTTTAGATCAAATTAATTGAAAACACACACACACACATACACACACAGATATATATATATATATGTGTGTGTGTGTGTGTGTTTATCGATGTATGTTTGCCTTCTATAAAAGAACATATCTAATAGTAGAGATGTCAATTTATATTATCATGTCGTATTCGAGTTGTATCAATACATAAGTATTTGAAAATATGTATCAATTCTAACGCGACACTATTAACTAATCGTGTCAAGTTTCAAAACTCAAATCCAACCCATTTATTAAACAAGTAACACATGTTGACACGCTTAACTCATTTATTTTAATTTTTTATTTTTTAAATAAAAAAGTTACCTTTATATATATATATATATATAATTTTCAAATTTAATATACTTTGGACATAGAACAAATCAAAGTAAAAACCTCCTTAATAAGTAAACAATCTTCAAATCTTGATAAACTTTTAACATGAAACGAATTACCTTTAATTTATGTTATTTTTTACATATAAATGTGTTAAATCGTGTTAAACAGGGTGACACTATTAAAACTCAAATACAACATTTTATTAATCGTGTTATACGTGTCAACTCGTTTATAATTCAAACCTAATTATGCTCAACCTAAACTCGTTAACGAGTCTTGTCAAAATCTGACACCCTTATTTAATAGATACGAATATATCTAATTATGTTCATACCTATTAGATATGTTCTTTTATAGTTGGGCAATAATAGGAAATGTAGTAACTACCCAGTAGTGGTTTGGGTTAGATTATTTGTCCAAGGTTAATATTAGAGAGGCTCTTGAATTGGGATATGTCTTATAAATTGATTGACTTGATTATAAGAAAGTTAAGTTGATTGTAATATATGAATTGTAATTGTAACACCCCATTGTTTTTTTTAAAAAAACAATAGGAAGTGTAACATACAAGAATCCACAAATCGGCCCGCTTACATGAATTTAAGCATCAATCCATTTGGTGCCTGAATTTGGAATTCAGAAGAATTTCATTAGCTACCCTGGCCCAGGCCGATCTGAGTTGGGCAACTGCAGCCCAGAATCAGATTCCCAGCTTGAATTCCTTAGCCCAAGTTTACTATACCAAGTTTTGGGATTAGATCAGGCCAGGCCCAAATCATCAGTATGTTAATAATCATAAGCTCTGAGAGATCTCAACGGCCCGGTCCTATTGCCGGACTTGAATTTTTTTAGTTGCCCGTGCGCGTTCTTAGTTGAATCAAATGACTGGTCGGATAAATCTGTATAAGCCCTGTTAGGTAGGCCCAAAGCCCAATATAAGAATAGAGTAAGGTAGAACGGGATTGAAAATTGTTTGGCACACATCAGGATTATAGGCCCAAGTATGTTGTGATATCCCATGACATTTCAATACTGTGTTTGGACACTTTTTTTTTATTGTGTTTGGTTCATGGTTATAGTTAATTTTGACAAATGTGTGTGTGTGTATATATATATATATATATATATATATATTTATTTATTTTTTTCGAAACAAGAACAAGGGACGAGAACCTAACTACTACTTTTACGTGTGTGTGTGTGTGTGTGTGAAGAATCGAATTTGTACAACTGCATAAAAAGTAGACACGCTCGTTACTTAAATAGTACCTCAATCTTGTTAATTTTAACAATTCTAAAATTTTAAAAAATTTTAACTACAGTCATGTTGGGTTCATAAGCAAAACTTGTGAAAATAGATAGATCAATAAAAAATATATAAATAAACAAAAACAACAAAGAAGGAAAAAGTAAAACTGAGGTAGGGTTCACCAATTTACAAGTTTTAGAAGAAAAAAAATGAAAACAAAAAGGGGGATTTGACCACTCTTAACGTTTCAATTTTGTAATTTTTTTTAAAGCTTAGACAATTGCTAGGATTAATAGTATTAAATTCTACCGACCTCCCATTTCATACTCCAATGGAAATTTGAACATTACTCTTTCCCTTAAGAGTGAGCAAGTAATGTTCCCATGTCATTACCTGCTAAAATTTTGTACATAAATTTTCAAATCTCTAATGTTCAAAACCACGTCAAATTCAAAATCAACATCAATCTCCAAACTAACAACCAATTAACTTTATATATAAAAATTTCAAATTAATACTATTGATCCTAATTGGTTAGACTTTTTTATTTTTTTTAAAAAAAAAACATCAAGAGAGTGGCAAAAATGAAACCACATGAAAACAAATTTGTGGAGTTTTTTTTATAAACTATTCTATTTCTAGGAAACAATTTAAAAATTCTGCATTTAAAAAAATTCAACTTCATTAGAAAATGAAAACAATACGATAGACCTAAATTTTACTAGTTTTGTGGTTTTAATTTCCAGAAGTGCAATAAATAAACATGGAAAAGAAAATGAAGAAATTCAAATTGCTGCCAAATAAAGCACGCCTGTATGGAAACACTTTCATTTTCATTGTTCTCAGCTGGTTTTCATTTTTTGCATTTCCCAAAAATAAAAACAATGAAAAGTTTGAAAATGCACCCATTTTTTTTATTCTTTTCGTTTTCAATTAAACTTCTTGTTCTTTTCAAGTTCCCTACCGAAAGTATTTCCTGCCATGTTTTTTTTTTCTCATTTTCAAGAAGGAAAAAAAAAAAACCATTTTCGAGCGAGTTACTCAAACGGTTGTTCAACCTAGTTACCTCTTCAAATAAAAAACAATGAAAGTATAAGTGAAAGATGCGGCTTTTATTATGAACTTTCTTGAAACACCATGAACATTCTTGGAATGCTGCAAGAGATCCACCTCGTCAAATAGGACGGCTATAATATCTAATCGCCTATATATTTTCACGATCCAAGACCAAGGACACTATGATGGTCATCCAATAAGAATTCCAGATAGAGCATTACTCAAAACCTCATGTGATAATTTAGGAAAGTACAGATGGATGAATTCCTTGCGCTTAACCAATGCGTATATGTTTATATCCCATGACTACAACTAATGGGATAACTGTAAGACTTACATGATAATATCTAAGTCGGTCAAACTAACCAAACCGGATAAGAGTTTGCCAAACAGACTCGAGTTCACATGACCCAATGTCCAATATCTATCATTCATCCAAATAGTTTGAGTACTATGCTATTTGCATCACCTTCCACATATAAGAAATGGATTGTGCGACCAGACGAGCAGGATCGGGGTAGGAGTACTATATTAAGCTACCATAAAACTAACATAGTAGCTCAAACTATTCTATTACATTAGATTCAGCATCTGTTATTCGTCACGAGAACTAATCCAAGCGCGACGCATGGACTATCCAATATGTATTGTACTCATGATCATATCGATAGGCACAGAAATCGAGATGATTGCCCAAGAAATGAGTCACAACACAATAGTGTATTACAAAACCGTCTTCCCAAACTACTCACGTTAATCTAATCGAATTCAATTACTTTCCTAGACATGCCCCATCGGACTGCATCAATCATGGTCCTTTAGCAACATCAAGCTCTCTCTTCATAATGTAGTCCTAGGTCACAAAGGGTACAATGGAACTCAAAAGGTTCCTAAAGCTCATACAATTACAAAACAGGGATACATTCATTCACTCTCTTTTATAAAGGTCACATTAATAGGACATATAGTATATAATGTATGCTATGGCGAAGGTCCCACTTAATTGGATATGTCAAACTCATTCTTAAAAGTATATAACGCCATACGAATCTTAGTCTAGTTCCTAGCTAGCACCTATCGCTATCTTAGCGCCCCTCATCACTATCTCAGCACCTAATCCGAACATTCCAATCCAATTGCCCTTATAGCGCCTATCTGAAAGTTCGTATTTGGTTTTCTCCAAATTACATAAGGTGTGTGGTCAACCTTCATGTTTGATTCTTTAAAGAAATCTTATCTTGACCCTTATTGTGAATGCGACATATAGAATAAAGATGAATTCTCCCTCCAGTCAAGAATTCACTATCTTATCTTACTCGCTATCTAAGTGTCAAGGCGATTTCTCGTGTGAGAGAACCAATCAAAACCTGTTGACATCTTTCCTGTATGCTCACAACATCAAAAAAGCATCTCAATATGAATCCAAAATCATATAATGATAAAATAATGTCACATATTGTCTAATACATCAAATCCAAAATAAACTCAACTATTTAACATAAGATGTAAAATATCACTAATTATGAGCTTAAGACCACCTCTCTTTGTGCAACTCTATCTCAGACATATGTTGTGAAAAATAATGCCAATATATTTGGTTCTCCCATCATCGTTGTTGGTCTACTAGCCCAATAACGAGCTTAAACTTCCAGGCTAGTGGCAAGTCTGCAAGGTTTTGTCCTTGTGGACCCTAAGTCCAAAAGACACCACAAAAAGGGAAAGGCATTGCCTGCACTTATATCCCTCTAGCTTGTAAAGCTTATTAATAATGTGAAATAAAGTTACGATGAACGTAATACTTGTATGTGCTAGAGCTGCCATACAATCATAGTTAATGAACATATCATCTTACTTACACGACGTTATGTTAAGGCGCTACTAGGATCTTCACAACCAAACTACTATCTCAATTACGATGACCAATTGTGTATTCTTGACATCACATAGATTTCAAAGAAATCAATTAACTATAATCCAATGAGCAAACACTAAACCGTTCTTATAGTTTGACCATCTATATGAGCAAAGCACTAAGCTGCTCTAATAATTTGACCAGCCATATGAGCAAAGAACTAAGCTGTTGTAATAATTGACAATCCATTTGAGTAAAGCACTAAGCTGCTTTAATAATTTGACCATCTATAAGAGCTGTAAAAACAATCGAGTACATATCTTAATGCACTTTAGAATCTTAGTTGCACTCAAATAAGAAACCTTACAAAATATCTCTCTTTCCCCTACTTATCCAATAGTAATAATCAAAACTAAAGTCTGCCCCTATCAATCTGTCAATAGGTTAGGACTGTTCTAAAAAATCGCAAATAGATTTCTTAAGACAAAACGAGAAATCCCTCAAGGTTATCTCTATGGAACTTAAATCGAAGCATAGTCTTCTTTACCCATGTCCTCCTCAATACAGGACAACCACCTCCAAGTGGTGACAACGAATTCCATATATATTAGCAAGTACACCAAAGATCAAAATACTTTCTTTGGACTGCCCATGGCTTCCTTGATCATCGCGAAGCCAATTACTCAATGAAATCTAATGTTCCACTAACTTGGCGATGGTTTTAGATTATAAATAAACACTTGAACAAGTAGACTTTGCACTCTTTGTTCATTAACTTTAAAGTTCAAACTTGTATAGTCAATCTTTAAGTCACAAATGAATACTTGAGCAATCATACTTTGAACTCTTTGTTCATTGATCTTGAAACCCAAAACTCGATCCACATAGAATCATTATCTAATTCTCCATAGAGGAGATCATGTCTAAGTCCATTTAAAAAGTTTCTAAGATCCAACATGTGTGATAAACATTGGAATAAAATGGATGGAGACAATTCTCATCACTAGGGAAAATCTCTCTACATAGTCAATATCCCCTTTAGGATAGGTCATTTTAAAAAAAAGATAGAACATAATTAATAGTTAATCAATCCTACACAAAAGGAGATCAATCATTCTCAAAGTTTGATTCTTTGTTAATTTAGTTCAACTTATCACTCATAGGAGCCATGCATACACTATTAGAATAGAAAACTTTTGTCTCTACATAAGAAGTAATATTCACTTAAACATGTGGAGCAATAGATAAAATTTATCCATTCAATGTCACAAAGACGATGAGAAAATATTTTACATTTGCTTTTACACAACTAAGGATCTTAAAAATCTTCCTTTAGTAGTACAATCTCAACTAATGGTATACTCCCACTAGGTGGCAAGCTACTCCTACTATCTAAAACATCATCGACAATTATAGAATGAGATAACAATTTTTCACCATCGTCGAAAGATGGTGTGACTTCCATAGATTCCATTAACCCACAAAGTTAAAGATCCTTTAAAAAATTTTCATTGTACAACTCAATTTAATAACCCGTTAAACTTTCAAAAAGAATATTTAAAAAGCAATATTTTTTTAAAAAAGTTAAGGCCAAGTTTTCTAAAAAAATAATAATGAATGTGAACAAATCACATAAACCCCCAAAGACGATAAATATTCCAAATTAGGCTTTTCACAATTCTCAAGTTTAAAAGAATTGACTTTCAAGATATTCGGTAAAGGATATAGGCCATACAAAACATATTTGTGCCATTATTGACCTAATTGTATTTAACAAAATTTATTTTTCTCATTTTTCTCACTTAATTATCTTTAACTAATCAGACAAGTACTCTCGCTTACAATTAGTGTGAAGAATTTGAAAATTCTTCATTTTCGACACTCAACCTCTTGAATGCTTAAAGTAACTAATGCTTATAGCAATGCTCAAAGTAACTAATGCTTGAGTTAGGTGAGCAATCATAGCGCGAGTAACAAAGTAAGAAAATGAGATGTTCTACTATGTGCCCAATTTTCAAAACATCATGAGTTCGCATATGCTATTAGGATTGACTCTAGTGGATAAGTAACCGGTCTATCTTACAAATAAGGTTTTTTACAGGACTTTCCAATCAAATAAGGTTTCCACACTAATAGGATGATTTTTTGAGTAACCACAACATGTCTTCTTAAACTAATCTAGTCATCCAATCTAGTTTAACATGTTCATGTTATTGCTCAAAAAATAACACCGTGGAAAGTCATAACGAGACAAGTCCAAAACGATCAAATAATCTAATAAGACAGAGCCACTATCATATTCATATAACGAAACTGTTTCTAATAGTAGATCAAACTAATCAATTACAATAAATAATTATTCACAAAAAATAAATAGTTTCATTCAGTCCTAAATACTGAAAATTAAAGATGAAAAAATGATAAAAATCAATTGGGGCAAGAGGTGGACTAAACGACTAGTCAATCACCGATATCAAATTATTTTATCAGAATGCCACATGTTGTTCAAAGAAATTAATCAGCTCACCCTTGTGGCGATTAGTTCTTATGCTACTACTTGTGCATAATGTACAAAACATTATGAGCAATGTAAAGTCACACTCTTTATGCTCCATTTTATGCTTTTTACTTAATCTTTTCTCTATTTTAAATGAAAAATGTCAACTTTGACTCAATACACTTTCAAACAAAATGATCCCTTTTATTCTCAAATAGCAGTCCATTCTATAACATTTCTCTCTATCTATCATGCATGCCCCTATGACACTTGACTTTCTTGCCTACTTTTGTCGCAAGTTTCTCAGCCCCACCCTACTTAGCAACTCTTCATTTTCTGTAAATTTAGACCCAAAAGTCTTGTTTGGCTCACCTTAGGCGACAAGGTTAGCTTAGGAGTTTGCCACTTAGCGCTCACCTATATCTTAATTTAACACACTATTTTAAAAATATTTTTTATTTAAATAAGCAGTGTTATGTAGGGATTTTAAAAATAGTTTAAATAGACATCAAGTACTATTTGGCGAGAATTTACTGCTCATCAAATGCAAGTCTATATTTGTCATGGAATAAATCCAAACAAATTTTCAATGAGATTTATGTATATACTACTCTACATAATAAAACACATTCAATAACTTAATTAATTATGATATGCTTACACGTCTCAAAGTATTGGACTATGTTTCTTATTAATCAATGTCTACACATATGCTATATGTGTGATATGGTCATTGTAAACATTTATGTTGGTTAAGTCAGTATGCACATTTATTGAGGCTATTTCACTATTATCATAGTGCGCAATGTGACATTTAAAATTACATTCATCATATTATTCTGCTACTAGAAATTCAATTAAAAATATTATTCTATTATACATTATGAGATCAAAAATTTCACTAAGTTCATAATCATCTTCCATTTAAATAAAAAAAGTATATTTTTAAATAATTTCGAGTAAAGTAACTTGAATTAAAACAAATTTAATTCATCCACACAACGATTCTGAATTAAAATAAATTTAATTCATCCATATAATAATAATAATCAGTGTACATATTCTAAAACTCATGGACTCCACTTGAACCCAATTGACATTTTAGTATATCATGCCAAGATAATTTATGGACATATGAGTTCGTAGCAAAAACACATTCCCTTACAAGACTTTATAAATAAATACAACATTTTCCAAAATTTATTATATTGTAGAATAAACTTACTACATCAATCTACTAAAAGCAATAAAATAAATGGGAATGCCGCACCAATATCTCATATATTACAAAATTAACCTCATAATCTATACATCATAACAAACAAGTGTACTGGAACATCAATTAAATAAGTTCATCTAATCACAACATACATCTAGATGCATAACAATATAATAGGCTTTGATGGATGACTTTACTACACCTCATCACAAGCAGAGTGGGTATTTGGGTCTCACAATTAATGAGGATTAATATTATGCAACAATAATGTACTCACTACAACAAAATGCACTATTAGCGACGCGCGCGAGCGTCGCTAATAATGCAACTGTGCGTCGCTAAAGATCTTCAGCGACGCACAAACGTGCGTCGCTAAGGCGTCACAAAAAGCGCCGTCGCAAATACTATTAGCGACGCACAAACCGTTGGCGTCGCTAAAAGTGACTATTAGCGACGCACAAATAGCGTCGCTAATAATTGGACTGTCCGTCGCTAATAATTCCCAAGGGCGCTAAAATTGAGTAGTGTGCGTCACTAAAAGTGGGTATTAGCGACGCCCATGTGTGCGTCGCCAATAAAGACTTTTAGCGACGCACACTGTGCGTCGCTAATACTGAATGTTTAAATCACTTTTAGCGACGCTATGGTGTGCGTCGCTAAAAGTGTTTTTTTTTTTTTTTTTTTCTAGCCAGATCTAGTTTGTTTTAATATTGTTTTGTTCCTGTTTAAACCTGTATCAATCATCCATCCTGATATACAATAAAATTCAAGCATTCTGAAATGAATATTTTAAAACAGAAAAATACATTCATATATATATTAAACTAATTATGTACAATTGTAACAGTACCATTCATCACTAAATAGAAAAATTAAAAATTGTCTCCAAAATGTTACTACAGATGTCCATGAAAATAAAAAATAAAAATAACAAGTTCCGATGCAAAACATAAAGATGGCGGTGCGACAATAATCCCCGATCAATCTGAAATAAATATCAAACGACATATATTAGAACAATTATTAAATATATATGAACATAGAATGTGAATAGTTTTTTTTTTTTTGCATGCATAAATAGTAAGAACGACATAAAGCATCATAAGTCTATTTTATCATTTTTGAGGTGTGTGAGGTGGTTTCGGTGCAGTTAGGCCGATATCTGGCATTTTGGTCTGGCAAAACCCCAGAATGGGCCTTTTTAAGGCTGAAACTTGCATAAGTTTCAAACCGGGCATCGGAACAGAGTGTCGTAATTTCGTGCAAGTCTATTTTATCATTTGTGAGGTGTGTGAGGTGGTTTCGGTGCAGTTAGGCCGATATCCGGCATTTTGGTCTGTCAAAACCCCAAAATGGGCCTTTTTGGAGCTGAAACTTGCATAAGTTTCAAACCGGGCATCGGAACCGAGTGTCGTAAGTTCGTGCAAGTTTATTTTATCATTTGTGAGGTGTGTGAGGTGGTTTCGGTGCAGTTAGGCCGATATCCGGCATTTTGGTCTGTCAAAACCCTAAAATGGGCCTTTTTGGAGCTGAAACTTGCATAAGTTTCAAACCGGGCATCGGAACCGAGTGTCGTAAGTTCGTGCAAGTCTATTTTATCATTTGTGAGGTGTGTGAGGTGGTTTTAGTGCAGTTAGGCCGATATCCGGCATTTTGGTCTGTCAAAACCCCAAAATGGGCCTTTTTTGAGCTGAAACTTGCATAAGTTTCAAACCGGGCATCGGAACCGAGTGTCGTAAGTTCGTGCAAGTATAATTTATCATTTTTGAGGTGTGTGATGTGGTTTCAGTGCAGTTAGGCCGATATCCGGCATTTTGGTCTGTCAAAACCCCAAAATAGGCCTTTTTGGAGCTGAAACTTGCATAAGTTTCAAACCGGGCATCGGAACCGAGTGTCGTAAGTTCGTGCAAGTCTATTTTATCATTTGTGAGGTGTGTGATGTGGTTTCGGTGCAGTTAGGCCGATATCCGGCATTTTGGTCTGTCAAAACCCCAAAATAGGCCTTTTTTGAGCTGAAACTTGCATAAGTTTCAAACCGGGCATCGGAACCGAGTGTCGTAAGTTCGTGCAAGTCTATTTTATCATTTGTGAGGTGTGTGATGTGGTTTCGGTGCAGTTAGGCCGATATCCGGCATTTTGGTCTGTCAAAACCCCAAAATGGGCCTTTTTGGAGCTGAAACTTGCATAAGTTTCAAACCGGGCATCGGAACCGAGTGTCGTAAGTTCGTGCAAGTCTATTTTATCATTTGTGAGGTGTGTGAGGTGGTTTCGGTGCAGTTAGGCCGATATCTAGCATTTTGGTCTGTCAAAACCCCAAAATGGGCCTTTTTGGAGCTGAAACTTGCATAAGTTTCAAACCGGGCATCGGAAGCGAGTGTCGTAAGTTTGTGCAAGTCTATTTTATCATTTGTGAGGTGTGTGATGTGGTTTTGGTGTAGTTAGGCCGATATCCGGCATTTTGGTCTGTCAAAACCCCAAAATGGGCCTTTTTGGAGCTGAAACTTGCATAAGTTTCAAACCGGACATCGAAACCGAGTGTCGTAAGTTCGTGCAAGTCTATTTTATCATTTTTGAGGTGTGTGATGTGGTTTCGGTGCATTTTCTATAAATAATAAATCTACGAAAGTATATAATTTTAAAAACTTACCAAGGTTGTGAAGAGTCACGCTGTTGGCTGATCATCGTCTGCAAAAGAGTCTGTATCTCGGCATATCGCTCCTCGAGGCTATCTAGTCTCTGGCGCAGCACTACATTCTCTTGTTGAACTGCCTCCGTAGCTGAGTGTGCCCTAGCATCACTCTCAAAGGACGATGTCGTCGGCGTCATCCCAGTCCCTAAGCCACGCACATAGCCACGCCTCTTGCCCAAAATAGTCTCCCGTATCTGGTCATCGGTCGGCGGATCCTGACCCTCAGGTGTCGGCTGATCACGCAGCCGGACCATCTCCTCCTATAAAAACATAAATACATGTTACTACTTTTATAACTTTAGATTAATATTAAATTAGTAATACTGTAGCAAGTTACATAAAAACTTACATAAAGCCGCTGTGCTTCAGGCCCAGCCCAACCCTTATTGGGGTTGTAGTGCGTCCTGTGCCACAAATCAATGGGGCTGGGTGGTGCACCGGTGTCCTGGTCTCGCTGGAGCAAATAAATAGTAGCTTATGAAGAGTGATTTCATGAATAGATTATACAATAAGAACTTCATACATTTATTAACTTACCATATCATGCCTATACTATACAAAAGAACGTGATCCACCACAGTGGGTCACCTTCTGCTTGCTTCTACTCTCGCTATTCTTCCTACTTAGTTCCTACACTTGGCCAAAACAAAGAAGGTTAGTATAAATGATACTGATTTAAACCAGACAACAAAAGTAATTTGAGCAATTTTTACCTGGAATGTATCACTTGCGAACCGGTCGCACAGTAACATCCAATCCTCCACCATCACCCCCCTGTAGGGTCTGTCACGGGGCTCTCTACCGGCTGCCACCTCCGCCTCGTAGTGCATGTGCAGACGGTGTCGATAGTCCCTGAAACGGACTCCCAGGTAACGATCCACAGCCCTCGCTACGTGGGTAGGTGGAGATCGACGTCAAACTTCTCCTGTAAAGCATGTCATTGTCAAAACATTACGGCATTATAAATGTTAAAATTTAGTTCAACACAATAATAAAAGACATACCAGGATCTGCGCATGAATAGCGTGTAGATCCTCCTGAGTGACCTGACTCCAGTCAGTAATATGGAGTGGGGCGCGTAGTCGGGAAATGATGCCGACCTCTGTAATGAACTGCTGTGCCCACCCACCAACGGGCTTCAGCAAGCCCTCAGGTATCTCAATCCGGAGTCGCGCACCCCCTGCTGCCTCCATCTGTGTTTGTAAACTCTGATTATTCGACCTACCACGCCCTCGTCTAGCACTGGTGGTGGCCGAAGCTTTAGAAACAATAAAATAGAAACAATTAGTACCATATTTATATAACCATTAATACAAAATGGAACTATCCATACCATCAATGTCAGGATCAGTCGATCCTCCAGTGGAAGGGGAAGGGGTCGATGGGTCCATCGGGGCTGCGCGTCTACGTGATCCTGGTCCAACCATATCTAAAACAAAAGTTTAAAAGTAAATTCCATTACATCATAAAAATTAAAATCCATTACAGCATAAAATTGAATATCCATTACACTTGATCTTACCACATGTAACACCTATTACAATTACTCATCTGAGTTTGTATCATCATCTGAACTTGAATTTTCTTCAGTCTCGGTACAATACTCTAACAATGTATCATCATCAAAATCACTTTCCTCGTCATCATCATCATTAATGAACGTTGCATCCCTCGGATCTAATTGTGTGGTATTGGTGACGTCGGAAGCTACAACATGAATTGGTTCTACATCAGTTCTATTCAACCGATACGAACTAACATCTTCTTGATCATGCCGCACAACACCATCGTGTGCAGTTTGAGACTCTTCTTGTAGTGCCTCCTCAATCCTCTTCAACTCTTCATCTCCCTCGCCAACTTCTAGGACATCATAAACATTTCTAGTTTTTATTTTTTGGACAACATGCCAATCACCTCTTATTTTTGTGTCCTTCAAATAGAAAACTTGTTTTGCAACTGATGCCAAAACATACGGATCATCTTTAAATGCCGTACGTGACGTATTAACACTTATGAAGTGCTTATCAATCTACATTCTAGTCTTCTTATTAGTTACATCCCACCAATCACATTTAAAAATATATACAGAATGACCGTAATAATAATGCAACTGTATGATGTCTTTTAAAACACCATAGTACTCTACAGTTTGTCCTCCGTCACCATCTCCTTCAACAAGGACCCCACTATTCTGTGTTCGTCGGATGACCTCACGTTCCCTCGTGTGAAATCGAACACCATCAACAATTAAACCGGTGTAGCGGGATATTCTTTGATCAGGACCACATGCCAAGGAATATAATTGATTGTACGCCTCAGGAGATTGTTGGTGGCGTAATAGTTTCATCTATTAATTCAGTACAAGTACAAAATTATCACTATACAAATGCATTAACTAATACAATTACAATTAATTGAAACATATTCTTACGTGATCTCCGAACCACTTTGGAAACAAATTTTTCTGTCTTTGCTCCAGATCAGAACTTGATACATGTTCTCTCTGAAGCTCGAGCGTATGCTCACTGCATAAGATGAAATATGTTATATGTAACTTCCATTTGTATATTAACGTAGTATTGCAATGATTTCGATAAACTTACTTAAAATATGGCAATGTCTCCTCACAGTTGTTGAGCACGGTGTAGTGGGCTCTTTCCAAGTCTTGAGGATGACACCATTCATATATACGGGCACCTATTGGCCGCACAGTCTGATTAAACACCGCAAGGCCAGTTCGTTGTTGCCCTGGACATCTATCAGCATTTCGCTCTTGACGATTAAACCTTGTCTCAATATCTTCAAGATGCATAGAGCAGAAGGTCAGACATTCAGCATCAATGTAAGCCTCAGCAATTGACCCTTCCGGTCGTGCTCTGTTACGCACATATTGCTTCAATGTGTGCAAATATCTGTTTTGATAATTAATCAGTTATAGATTAAAATAGTTAGGATGGATAGATAACACAATTGACAAAATTAAATGTACCTTTCTATTGGATACATCCAACGGTATTGGACAGGTCCGCCAATTTTTGCCTCATGAGGCAAATGCAACGCTAAGTGGACCATAATATCGAAGAAAGCTGGAGGGAAAATCTGTTCCAACTTGCAGAGGATCACGACAACATCCCTTTCGAGCTTGTCAAGTACTTGCACATTCAACGTCTTCGCACATAATTCTCGAAAGAAGCAACCCAACTCAGTTATTGTAGTCGATATGTGTTCGGTGAGATACCCACGTAGTGCAACCGGAAGAAGTCGTTGTAAAAGGACATGGCAGTCATGACTCTTCAATCCGGATATTTTCCCATCTATAACATTTACACACCGAGATATATTCGATGCGTATCCATCTGGGAACTTCACCGATTTAAACCACTCGCAAATCCTCATTCTCTCTTGGGATGATAACGTATACTGTGCAGGAGGCACGATATATTTATCACCGCTACGTATTAAGTGCAGCTCTTTCCATATTCCCAGCTCCTGCAAGTCCAACCGGGCTTTAACACTATCTTTTGTCTTCCCTTCAATGTTCATTACAGTTCCCAGCACATTATCACATATGTTTTTCTCAATGTGCATCACATCCAAATTGTGCTTCAACTTAAGAGTCTCCCAGTACGGCAAATCAAAAAATATGCTCTTCTTCGTCCAATTTAAGTCCACATCAGTACGCTTCCTCTTCTTACTACCCGGTATCTTCCCAAACCTCACTGGTTGGATGACTGCCAATTGCGCTAACACGTCTTTGCCAGACAACAATGGAGGTGGCAATCTGCGCTCAATTTGTCCATCAAATAGATGCTTCTGCCGATTTCGCCAGCCATGCGATGGCGGTAGAAAACGACGATGGCCCATGTAACATATTTTCCTCCCATTTGACAAATGTACGGAACATGCATCCTTATTGCAAACTGGACATGCCAGATACCCCTTAGTGCTCCACCCAGACAAGTTCCCGTATGCTGGAAAGTCATTTATGGTCCAAAGTAACGCGGCATGCAATTGAAATGTCTCATTCTTAGAGACGTCGTATGCCTCCACTCCCACCTCCCACAATTCCTTCAACTCGTCCACTAAAGGACGCAAGTACACATCAATTTCATTACCAGGAGACTTCAGCCCTGGAATAAGCAACGACATGTAGATAAATGGTTCTTTCATGCATTTCCACGGTGGCAAGTTATACGGCACAAGCAACACCGGCCACATGCTGTAGGCATTACTCATGTCACCGAACGGGTTGAAACCGTCGCTAGCCAAACCAAGTCGTACATTACGCGGCTCATTTGCAAACCATTCGTGATTTGTATCAAACTCAGCCCAAGCTTGTGAATCTGCCGGATGCCTACATACATTTTCCTCAGCAACACGCTTCTTCTTATGCCACCGCATATCTTCTGCCGTCTTCTGAGACATGTACAACCTTTGTAGCCTCGGTTTTAAGGGAAAATATCTAAGCACCTTGTGCGGAATTGTCTTCTTCTTTCCTTCATTCAGCTTGTACCTGGGTTCGTGGCACACCGTACACTCCTTCAAATGTTCAGTCTCCTTCCAAAATAACATGCAATCGTTTTTGCAAGCATGTATGGGAATATACCCGAGGCCCAAATCTCTTAATATTCTTTTCGCCTCGTAATATGAGTTCGGAAAGGTCTCCCCAGTAGGAAGCACTGCTTTAATCAATTCAATGGCCATAGTAACTGATTTGTTACTCCAACGGTTGATGGTCTTAAGATGAAGGAGTTTCACGAAAAAGTCCAGTTTGGAAAACTTATCACAACCCGGGTATAACGGCTGCCTTGCTTCCCTCAACAACGACTCAAATGCGGTCGATAGTCCCGTGTCACTCCTGTGACTACTCACCCCAGTTGTAGCCCCCTGCAAGTCTTCCAGCATTTGTGGCAAGCCTTCGTAACCAACCCCAACATTATCACCAAAGTCAACATCGTCGTCTTCTTCTTCATCATCAAATACCACTCGTACGTCACGGCGTTCCCCGTGAAATTCCCAACACGTATACCGCTTGTCCATCCCGTGTTACAGTAGGTGCTCTTTGACCTCATCTATGTGCATATAATCCCTATTATTGCACCTCCTACATGGACATCTTATCCTATTTATCCCATCTGCAGATGCACGAGCAAACTCAATAAAATCTTTGATCCCCTTCACATACCCTGGCAAATGCCTACCCCTCAAGTCCATCCAACTCTTATCCATTTTCGTCTACCTAATACAAGTCAAAAATGATACTCGTTATAAATATGAAACATGAATCCTATCACCTCCAACTTCTCTCTAAAGGGTAAGGTGGTCCTATCCCATTCGTGAATGCACAATCTACATTGCAATCAGCAGCAATCAAATGCTTGATTCCACTCGGACAAAATTTCGGCAGCATCTCCCCAGGGTTCTCCAAGTATACGAGATAGACGTTAACACGCCTAAATATATACCCAGAGAACAATAGGAGACCGTGCTGAAATTTTATCATAGTGAAATATTCAAGCATATGCGCTATTGATTGCAATGCAGATTTATGCATTCTCGAACTGTCCTCTCTGGACAATTCAAGAATCGATTTTCATACACACGAGCCCAATCGTGAATAAATTTCGCGACGAGATTCACATGTGATGAAAATGACTCCCGAACGGGGCTAGGCTTACATGAATGCAATAAAAAAATTCATTAGTGTAAGGGCAAACTCTGATTGTCAGACAGAGTTTTGCTTTAAAAAATCATTAACAATAGCATTGAAAATGCCAATACAAAACATATTGATCTTGTTTGATAACAAGTAAAAGCACGTAGTATTAAATTTTTATCTATTAATTAAGGTCATTCATCAAGAATTATTTGCTTGGCACCTGACAACAACAACTTAACCAACAAAAGCAAATCAATTGCTACATAAAACCACTAACTGACTTAATAGGTCAGGTGTATCTAGTTGATCTCTCAATCTATAGGACTCAAGAACTCTTTTTAATTCTTGAATGGATAAAATCCTTGATGCTAGTTCATGACTTAGTTCATGAAGTGATCAAAGCAGAACTGAAACAAACACCATACATGTGCATTTAGCATTTTTAATAGTTATTCACATACTAGTGTTCGTACTAAATTAAATGTTCCTTTTTGTCTCTTGATACACATGAAATGTAGCATCAAGTTTAATTATCTTATTTCAACATTTTTTTTAACAAATGTTTTAAATTTTTTCTTTTTTTTTGGGTAGTCGATGGAGATTAAATACTAAACTCATAAAAATGGAAATGATTATTTCTTCTTTCCAAACAAAAAAAAAAATAAAAATTTCTTTAACCTCACAAGCACACATTTTTTCAGGGGAAATAACATTTTGTCATGGTCACGACTTTACAATCTTTAATATTTGTTTTTGTTTTTGGTTTTGTATTATGTTCGGTTTGACAGATGGATCATGTTAAGGCTAATGTTTGGCATTAACCAATTAATCCAATTAAATATGTGTGCAAGTATTTTGGATAATACTTAAAAACTTTCCAAAAGTAAATTTATAAAATAATACTTATTCTCTTATACGCATGAAAAACACATAATTATTATGTGAGATTTTTCTTAAATTTTTTTAACTAAAAATAAAAATAAATAAATGTGCCTTTATGTGATAAATTTAGCACATCACTAGGTATAAAGATGTTTCTCTTACTTGTTTTAGAGTCGAGCATTGTTTAATTTTAAAACAATTTTAGTTGAATAATATTTAGTTCCAACTCATGTTGTTAAACAAATCAAAATATTCTAGCTCATCTTATGATTGACTCAGTTAAAAACTTATTTAAAATTTATGGATAAATATATCAAACTTAAATATATTTTAAAACTCAATTAATTTCAACTACATACAAAATGAACTATTCGAAGTTGGCTCACCACCAATTTGATTAGAAGCTTAGTTCAAGACTTAAACAAGCAATTTGACTTGATAAATTAATAAATAATTTTATAATATATATATATATATATAAATTAATTACTCGAACTTGACTCGCAACAGATTTAATTAGAAGCTAAATTCAAGACATATACAAGCAAATTTTGATTGTAAATGAAAACTCGTCAATTTTAATAAACTAAGTTTAAATAATTTGCTACTTAACTCGAGAATCTTAAACTAAAATGCATAAGATTATCATGTGACCTATTATTTTCAACTACAAATAAAAATTAAATAAATATAAAAATACATATGCATTATATATATGATAAGTTGTTCTACATACACTCACTAGGTAAAAAGAGATTATTTTGACTTAATTTGGAGCCAAGTATTATTTTTATATTCTATTTTTTTTAGATTATTTTTACAACAATTTACTCATGTTGTTTGCCTAATCTAGGAGTCAATTATCAATGATTCATTCAAATGAACTTTAATTTTTGTCCCATATTAAGACATGTTTTTTTTTTTTTCAATTCATCCAAATGATTACTAAGTTATTAACATATTTTTCTGTATTTTGGGCTATCATAAAAGTAAAAAAAATATTTTCAAAGAACTACTTTTTTTTTTTAAAGAAAAAAGTTGTGAAGAAAAAAAATTAAAATTTGAAAATTAACTTTTTATATTATACAAATGAACAAGATCTTAAGGAATAATCTAAATATTTTCAATTTTATATTCACTCTTTTAGGAAACCAAGATGCCACTGAAAATCTTACAATCTAAATTACAATTCATAGGTTTTACATAACAACCAAAGTTCAATGACATGGAACAGTATATAATCAGTAAATTAATATAATCAGTCAAAGGAAACGGATGTGTTTACCTGATGGGCTTCGTGAACTCAGTGATGTGTTTTCCCCTTCACTTTCAAGCTTCAATCCCTTTGGAAACAATGGAAATGGATGGAAACGGCGCTGTGAGAGAGAAAGAGGGTTTGTGAGAGAAAGAGGGTTTGGAAACGGCGCAGATCGAGAATATATATATGGGGTTATTAGCGACGCACACCGTGCGTCGCTAATAACCCCAATGCGCGTCGCTAATACTCCGTCCGTCAAATTTGCGACGCGAGGTCCTCGAAATTGACTATTTGCGACGCACAGGTGCGTCGCTAAATGCCACCAGGGCGTCGCCAATACTTAGGCGCCAATTTTTGGCAGCAAACCTTTTTTTTTATTAATTTTTTTCAGCTTTATTAGCGACGCACAGTGTGCGTCGCTAAAAGTGACACTGTGCGTCGCCAAATGTCACTTTTAGCGACGCACAGTGTGCGTCGCTAATACTGTGCGTCGCTAAAACTGTTATTTTTTGTGTTGACTAAATAATTATCCACGTGATAATTAAAATAAAAACAATTCATACATGACCCAAAAAATATGATCCACACATAGTGTAATTGTTCCTAATTTTCAAAGCCTTTCTAAGAATATTTCACATTTAAAATAAATTTTCTAAAATTTTTTAACTAATTTTTTAGAAAAAAAATTAATTTTTAAAGTCCCAAAAATATCAAACATAGGTAAAAAAAATCCACCAAAATATAATTAGGACTCCCAACAGTGTACTAAATACTGATATGTAATTTTAATTATAAATATAGTTTTTTGTAACTTTTATACAATTATTTAATTAAATATTTAACAATTTTTACCTAATAAAAAGTTAATTTTAAATACTTCCCGAAGTCAAAAAATTACAAAAATACATATAAAAGCCCAAAATCTTGTGAGGATGACACATTCTCCAGAGGTGTAAAAAAATAAGCCCCGAAAGATGATACACGCGCTCCGCCGAAAGTGAGGATTGCATTCTTCTGTAATTCATTTTCTTAAAAACTAAGGTTTGACCATGGCTGCCGCCAAATTTTAAGACCTCGTACCTCACTCATTTTTCGATGAAAAATTGTGTACTATATATCGTTGGAAAGCTCTTGAAATAAGGAACAAATCGATATAAATTTCATGCATAATAATCGAAGTTTTACAGATCGTATTAAAACCCAAAGATTCAAATTAAAGTTATTTTCTAGAAAAATCAAAACTTTAAATATAGATCTATCACAAATCCGACGATGGACCGCCATGAACTTTTAAGGGTTATCTACTAAGGCTATTAAGAATAAATTTACCGTGGTGGATCGTTCAAAATGTATTCTTGGAATGATCTTATAAAATCAGTCATGTGGGTTTAATGCATGATTTTTTCTCTTAATAAATGTACATGCATAAACACATATATTAGCTATTATACATGCATACAACACATATATTAGCAAATACAAGTCTATTGTTCTTATACCAATTAAGAAAATACATAATAAACACAAACGGATGTTCAACCGAATTACCTTTTCGAATCAAAAACAGTAAAAGCGGAAGCGGAAGAGACGACTTGTATTACGAGTTTTCTTGAAACACCACGAACATCCTTGAAATGCTGCAAGTGATCTTCATCATCAAATAGAATGGCTAAAATATCGAGTCGCCTATATATTTTCACGATCCAAGACCAAAGAATCTCGGAGTGCGTTACTCAAAACCTCGTGTAATAATTTAGAAAAGTACACATAGATGGATTCCTTACGCTTGCGTATATGTTTATATCCCATGACTCAACTAATGGGATAACCACAAAATTTACGTGATAATATCTAAGTCAGTCAAACCAACCAGAACGAATAAGAGTTTTAACCACTTATCATAATTATTACGATCCACACAAATCTTGTGGATGCCAAATAGACTCGGGTTCACATGACCCAATGTCCAACACAGAGGATACGAATCCAGCAAGTACTAACATGTACATTGTGTTTGAGAAGAGGGAAAATAAGGAGAGGAGGAAATGGAAAATAATTTTTTTTTTAGAATAAAAACTTAGAGAGTAAATAAAAGAGGGAAAAAAAAAAGAAAAGAGAAGAAAAAAAGATTAATAGTAGGTAAGAGTAAAGGAATTATTAAAATTATCTCATCTTTCATTTGGCGGGAAGAGAGAAGAAAAAGAAAATAAATGGAGAGAGAAAGACAGAGGAAAGAGGAAAGAAAATAATTATTTTATTTCTTGTACTGGTTGAGAAGAGAAAATGAAGAGATTTTATCTTCTCTTCAACCAAACATAAAAATAGATCTTTATAAAGTTAATTGATCTTAAATTTTTCTAAAAGATGCTTAATTATTATAAAGTTCATATATTTTTTTATTTTTAAGATGAATGACAATTGATTTTTATTTTTTATGTTGGGATTCATTTTTATGAGCTGAGACTAAATAAATTTTATATATGACAGGAATACATTTAATATAATTTAACCTCACATGCACAACTTTCTTCCTCACTTTTTTCCGAAACCAATTTTTTTTCCCCGAACTCTCCTCTCCCTCTCTCAATCTTTCTCTCCCATTGTCTCAAAGTTGCCATCATCGCAAAGATTCCTATATCACCTCATCAAAGCTTGGTCAAAAGTCCACTGGTCTTAGGACACAAGTTCATCCGCATTTTTTCATCACCGGTGCCAACAAAAGAGAAAACGGGTGGATCAGAACCATACCTACCAGTTTTACTGCACTCTATCCTTTCTGACCACACAACAATCCTCTCCAGTTCCTTCAACCACCAACGCAACCCCACCAATCACCCCATTAATTACGTAACCCACTCTTGAGAACCACCACACATAAAGTCATAGTTGTTTTGGTCTATTGCTTAAGTAATTATTAAGGGTGGGTTCATTTGGAAGAGATTTTGCAAGAAAATTTAATTGTTTAGCCAAATTTTTAAATTTAAATTTGTATTAATTTTGTCTTAAAAACGTATCAGCATTCGGTTAAAAAAAGGGGAAAAAACAGTATTGAATTAGTTTTTTTTTTCCCAAATGTATTAGAATTTTTTATTTTAATTTTTTGAAACTGTAACCCATCACTAGGGTCGATATATAGTAATAATCCACTACTAACCCTTCTCTTTCTTTGCTTCTGCAAAAACTTAAACCTCACTATTCTTTGAAAAAATGAGCACATAATACCACTTGACTACTCCCACTTATATAGCTAAAAAAACTTTCATAAACACCCACTAATAAAGTAAAAGATAAGGAATCAATTTTACTTTGTCGAAAAATAATTATCTTGTTCAATCAAAAAAAGCAAGGTGTACATTGGGAATAACGTGGCGAGGATATGCTTTTTGAGAGGGAAGGAAAATGAGACTAAATTCCCCGGTCATTCAAATTGGAAAACTTCACCATGTCTAGTTGGATGTCGTTGCTCAATCAATGATAGGGGTGCAAAACTAGAGGGAAAATATACCTAACATGTATTACCCGTGTCAATAACCTCTAGAACCCAAACAAAACAGATGTTGCAACTTGACACAGTTCAATCCAATCTTATTTATTTAAATTGAGTTATATATATATATATATATATATATAGAGAGAGAGAGAGAGAGAGAGAGGAAATTTAGTTGGGATTCCTTCTTAGAAAGGAGATTAACTGATTGTTTAATAGAGTATTCTTGGAGAGAGTTGATTTCTCGTTCTTGAGGATTTCTCATAAACTTAAATCTTACTGTTTGTCTAAAAGGTCTAGTTGTTATACCGTGGCTATATGTGGTGATGGTCTAGTTGTTATATATATATTGGACCTAATAAATTTGATATTCTTATAATTAATAATCTCTACGGAGTGTTGTTCCAATTTTCAACCCGTAAGATCGGATATCGAGTTTTCAAAATCTTTTTTTAATAATTTTTAATAGTTAATAAATTTTTAAGGAATTGACTTGATTCTATAGTGGATAATTAAAATATCTATAACCTAATAATTAGTAAATTTCTCAGAGTTTTTTTATAATATTAATTAATAGAAAGATAAAATAGTTATATATATATATACATATATATATATTTCATTTATGGCATATTTTGATAATTATATTTATTAATTCAGCATAATTGAAGTAAAAAATATTGTAAGTAAAAAAATTATGACATTAGAAAATATAACTTCTTTATTTGAAAATGACATTATAAGTTTTTTATGTGTTAAATTGAATATAATA
Source organism: Nyssa sinensis (assembly GCA_008638375.1). Classification (NCBI taxonomy): domain Eukaryota; kingdom Viridiplantae; phylum Streptophyta; class Magnoliopsida; order Cornales; family Nyssaceae; genus Nyssa; species Nyssa sinensis. Next base: position 13,136,717 of record CM018043.1, on the reverse strand, counting down.
TGTAATTTTTTTTATAAAAAATTAAATTACCTTTAAAAAAATTACATATAAGATCTTATTTTTGTATCGAAAATTATTTACATATAAAAAATACTTATTAATTAATAAAAATATAAGAAAATTTAATATTTAATAAATTATCAATATCTCATATCTATTAATTATAAAATATTTAGTGTATGTATGCTGAAAGTCAAAGGTGTTATGATCTTAAATTTGGAATGAAAAAAAGAAAAGAATATAAAAAATAAATCAAATTAGACAGGTAGTAGAGTGGGAGGATCACATCAAATGAAAAGGAGGAAGAAAAGATGAAATTTAAATTCTACACGAAAAATCTTAAAAGCAAATGAGTCCCTTTCATTTGTGTCCCCAAAAAATGCATTCTATAATGATGTAAACCAAACTTTCTAGGAAAAACATGCTTCAATTGGAGCATGAAAGCACCGTGTTTGATTTGTCCACATTAACCACCTTCACTGCATCTATCCTGAAAAATAAGCAGACACTTCCTTGTCATTTGCTTTCAATTCTTTGAATAGTCTCCCTAATCAATCCTTTATTCCACATGCAAATATGGATTTAATCATAAAAGAAAAAATCAAACTAAATATAAGTCAATCTAGTGCCAAGTCTGAGATCCTTATTAAATACTTTTGGTGTGAGGCTGTTTGTTTGTTTGTTTGTGTCGTCCCAATCAAGAAAATATGTGGCTAAATCAAGGTTTATGTGCATTTTAGGTCATGTTTGGTAGGTCGGAATGAGGGTAAGAATGAAATGTGCATTTTTGATTCTATTCTATTTCTGTGTTTGTTTATACTTTTTAAGCCAAAATGGTCATTCTGAATGGAATGACTATTGCTAAAGAAGCCGGAATCGTCATTCCTTACCAAAAGTCACGAAATGCTCATTCCATTCCTTATCAAAATTTAAATGAGTTATCATCAGATTTTATTATTTAAATGAGTTAACTTTTATTCCAATGTTTTTTTATTGTATTGTCCTCAATTAAATTCTATTCCAGTGCTTTCTATTGCATTGTCCTTATACATGCAACGATGTTTCTAAAATTCAACTTGTATAGTCATTTGCCGGTATTAAATAACATTATTAGTACATATTTGCTTGTGTGCTTTTTTTAAAAAAAATATTTTTATGTAAGAATAAGAATATTCTTTTTATTTATTTATTTAGTATATTATAAATAAAGTGGATTGTATGAAATTAGAAATTAAAATAATAATTAGATGATTTTTGTTCTATATTTTTTGGCTGAGTGATTGTTTGAGTGTCTGGATAGTAAATTAGGTCAAATCGCTTAAAATCATCTAAACAATTTGAGGGCTATGATTCTTTTAAGAATTCTCTTCAATTTCTATTTTCCCTCCCTAAGTGATTGTTTTTTAATCCGCCTCTTATGAAGAATGTATGTCTTCTAGAACAAAATGTTTTGAAAAATAATTTTGAGAAGGTGTTTCACAAATCCAAAATCAAGCACCAGAAATGAAACACAGAGGAATCAAAAGCAAGTGTCACGAGTCTAGAAAACAGTGCACAATTTTTATGCAATAATTGTGTTTCATTTCGTGGAACTAGACAAACCAAAACAAAGAAAGCACTTTCACTTTTACCATATTGATGTAAACTACTACTGGAATTACAAAAGCTAGAACATAGAGGAAAAATGCCATACGCGATGGCTGTGGCGTTAAACCACGTTCACATGAACGGAGTATTTTTTATGAGTATGGTATATTATATAGTAATATTTTTTTTAATGATATGCTGTTTTATATATATATATATATTATATTTTATTTAAAAAATAAATTATATTACACATCATAAAATATTATTTTAAAAATATATTACCATATCACTAAATCAAAGTCCGGACCCATTTAAAATTTTTTCCACATGAAGAGACTACTAACAGATAAATGAAAAGATCAATAATGGGTATAGAAAAAGAAGAATGGGTACAAATCACTCACTGTCGAAAATTCCACTACTACAATCCAAAGCACTTTGATAAGTCTACATATGGCTTCAACTACCTTCTTTTTTCTATCGTTTCATTTCATTCTAGGGTTTTCTTTTTTTTTTCCTTTTCTATTTTTTTGGGAGGAAGAGGAAGTGATCTTTCTTTTAGGAATTCAACAACCCAAAAATTTGCTCATGTTGCAAATAGGTATGAAAGTAGAATTATTGAGTTGTATTACGCTATCAAGCTCCAGAAATGTAAACTAATCGAATTAAGTGATCATTTAAGATTGACACAATAAAATTATAATAAAATTTAATTTATTTATATTTTAAATTAATCTCAAAAAAACATTTAAGTAATTCAAGTTTAAGTAGCTTATTTATTTATTTTTTTATATAATATTAAAATAATAAACTAATAAATTTTAAAATATATTCAAATTTAATTTATTCATCTCTTAAATAAATTTTTTACTCAATTAATTTATATAAGTTGATTTATTTTACCATCCTCTCTCCAATCTATTCCCCTTGGCTTTTCTACCTTATTCATATGACAAGCCTAATTAATTTGTAAATCACCAGTATCAAATGTTATTGAAATGACATCTTTAGGCAGTAGTGTCTACTTAATTATTGTGACATATATATACCACAATTCTTTCAGTGCGCTGGCCGTTGGTTTTTTGATTTGCGTACCCTTTTTTACTTTTTGGGAAACGAAAATGATTGAAAAACTAATGTGATCGTTACTTTCCAAGTGTCATGCATATATTACACATCTATATTACAAAAGATATTCAACAATCTTATTTTTTCAAGTAGTCTTCTCTGCACAAAAAAAAACAAAATAGTCACTTCAACTTTTTTTTGGGTAGACAGAGGGATAAGTTTCATTAATCAAATGCTCAATAAAAAAATAAAAAAAATTGAAACACAATGATCAGTGGTATGTTGAATTATTTTAAAAAAAGACTTTAGTATTTGCAAAAATTAAAAAAAAAAAAAAGGTTAGAAAAAAATTAAAACTATAAGTTCCAGAAATTAGCTAGGCTTAAAAAAGGAAATAGAAAGGTACATTATTGTTTGTTGAAAGAAAGTGAAACATAGCAGAAGCTTTCATGTGAGGTGGTCCTTCTTTTTGGAACCACATTTGTCAGTTTTTTTTTTTCCTTCCCCAAAGAAGATGGAAAGTGATATTACCTTGAGAATGAAAAAGTTGAATGACATACCTCTTCTTGGATGCTGTAATTTTCCAACTAAGAAATGAAAAGAATGGGTTAGCCAGGCCTTGGGGGGTTGGGGCTGCGTTGTCCCACTAACATGCGTGCAGTGTTAGGCTTTCATGTATTCATGTACTGAGACGAAAGGAGGGCCACACGTGGCCTTTGGTACGCACATCGCCACAAAACCAATTCAGTGGTCACTCATTCTTGACAACTGAGTTTTGTCCCCTTTGGATATTATTTGATTTCGACACTTTCACCTTTTGTGCTTTCATTCTATCAAAAATGGTTTCCGCATTCAATGATTTTAGTATTATTCAAACAGTTTAAGTGTACATATATATTATAATTAATGTGAATTCGATTCGTCATCCTCCCCAAATCATTATACAAAAAAAAATGGGAGGCTTTCCATTTTTTGAGAATTTTTTTCTCTTTACTCTCCTTTTTTCATTGTTAATTTTACTTTTCTCTCTCTCTCTCGCTCTCTCTCTTTCTCTTCTTTTTTTTTTAATATATTTTTTAGTCTATGATTTATATGAAGGAAGAGAGAGTCACCTCTCTTGAAGGTGTTTCTGCTGTCACAAGGAGTGGCGACAACAGTAGTAGTAGGACCGTAGAAAGTAGGGGGGCAACCACTTTTGGATCTTTCAATCATTTTGACCCTCCCCTTCCCTAGATAAGGAGTGACAAGGAGTTGGCGAAATTTGTAAGTAGATATGAGGGGATTCTGCTGGGCATAATTGTGGAGTTGGCTGATAGGATTTTCAGTGATGTTGAATGTATGAGGCCTAGGTACATTAAGTTTCACTCGTTGGTTATAGCCCTATGGTTTAAATTTCTTATCCATACCTTTTTTTGCCAATTCATTTGGCATTACAACACTATTCTAAGCTAGTTGATGCCAGGTGGTTATAGGGTTCTTCTAAGTTCCTTAACCTTGCCTTAGATTTACATCCTAGACTTGGTTTTAAATGAATTTAGGGCTACCCATCTTGTTAGGAGATTTTCAAATCATCATTTTTATATCACATCCCACTCACTTGGAGTTTTAATCCGAAACTGGCCCAGAAGCAACAAAGGTTGGGATGTGTATACTTTGGAGATTGGAGAAGGTTAGCAGTATCTTCTAGGGGAATCCTTGTACCATGTCACCTAAAGATAGAGAGATCCCCATAAGTGTTAGAGGTTTTTTGAGTTTTCTCATTATCCCAAGTCTTTATGTTTGGACGGGCATCAATTTTTATTACCATATTTTGTAGGTCCCAAGCCAAATAAAGTGCCAAATAGGCTGAAGTACGATAAGGCGATGGTAGAGGAAGCTAACAAACTCAGCGAACATGAATAGAGCGAGCTTCTTAATCCTTGGAGAGCTTTGGAAACAGTCGAGCTGTCCATTAGGATGGTTATGCCCAGCGTTCCGGTTGACATTTCTATATCACTATAAAGTATAGCCTGGGCTATAGTTTGGACAATGGGGCTCTTCTCGATAGAGGGTTTATAGTTTAAAGGGTAGAGCAGGGACTATGCAATATTTTGTCCCATTAACCGATACATTGAGAAAGAGGGTTTCCCCTAAAGGGTCTGACCCTAAGGTCAAGAAGAA